>OY987248.1:19144856-19551645 GCA_963920765.1 Ulota crispa | reverse complement strand
TGGGAAAAAATAACCTCATCCAACAATTAAAAACAATCCAATTTAGATAGTGGAAATGATCAAATGTTGTGATCAAATTTACAATAATTTAAATTATGTGCTACTTTATTGACTTAAATTCCAATAGAGTTAATGATTACAATCAATGTATTATTAATACATACAATTATAAAATCATCATGAATTTTTTTTTATTTAAAAAAAATATTGTAATTGATTGACTTGAACCTTTTATTCAACTTTAAAAATTCAAAAAACTCAATTGTATTGTAATAAAATTAGTGAATTTCTGCTGCGATACCCTAAATTGCTAATGGGAACCCCCATGTGAGCATGAAGTTTGTTAATTTAGTGTTGTTTTATTGTGTTTAAGTGGTTCATCTCATTGATTACAATATTGCTACTTCTTTGAAAGAAAAACATGACAATACAAGTTTGTGTTAAAGTATTATGCACCATATTAATTTTAATGTATTTTTGCTTTCAGTAACTCAAAAGTCCTATGTTCTTAGTTTCATATTTAAGCACACCTATTTTCTTAGTATAGCCTTAGAATGATAAATGTGAAACAAATCTTTTGATCCAAATAAAAAATCAGCATTAAAATCACATTTCATGCTCACAAGGGGTGTCTCGTTAGCAATTTAGGGTGTCGCTATGGTAATTCCCTAAAATTATTGAAAGAAGCAATATCAATATTTGAAACATTATGACAACAAAAAATTAGAAGTTATAAAGAACTATGATCCGATTTTTTTTGATTGTATCAATAATTTTCGTTTTTTTTTAAGATAGAAGACCAAAATAAATTAGTAAATTTCTTTCTTCTAAAATAATTTTGTGCATTCCAATATTAGATGTAAGAACTTCAAAATTTGTGAAGTGGTTTGCTCTTAATGCTTCATAGTTTAAATTTTAATATGTTTATAGTCCATTGCAAGGTGAAATTTTGTTTTGAACACATCTCTAATATTAAATTAGTTAAAAACACATATTCTTTTAAGTTATAAAGGCAATAATTCCTAAAATTGGGTTATAGTTTTTAGATCATTAACTATAAGAAAAATATGCAATAAATGAATAAGTCCCAAAACAAGTGCACAACTATAATTGAATCATTTTGTAGTTGTTTCATAGTTATTGTATAGTCATTTGGTTGTTACATAGTCATGTACTTATTGTGCAATTGTGATGTAGTTGTTGCGCAATTGTAATCTAGTTGTTTATTGTCCATTTTCTCTCAGTGCATTTGGACCCTTGATTAAGATTAGAGTTGGTAGTTAGGAGGGTGGAGATTTGGCCGCCACTCTTGTATTCTAGGGTCAAGGGATAAAAGGGCATGCATGGTTCCTCTCTTCCACTCATTCTTCTCACTTGTAGGGCGAAGCAATGCCAAGATTTTTTGGAAATGAAAGTCCTTTCTTTTTTGTATTAGCTTATTTCATTTGCTTGCTGTAAGTTCAAATTCGATCTTTATTTTTTGAATTTTTTTGAAGTTTTTCCTTATGCTAGTAGCTTTCCAATGACACCAAGCACGCTAGATTTTGAGTTTTGAGGAGTTTTTGGTGGATTTTCTAATAGAAGGATGTCTACTACAATGGCAGTTTTCAACCCAACTTCAAAAATCCACATCTTGGTGAGTTTTGGCTCAGTTTTTGTGCAAGTTTGTATGCTGGATATGTGGTAGAGTCTAGTTTTTGAAAAAAATTGAAACCCTTATCTTGAGCTGTTAGTGAAATATTGATTGCTTTTTCAATGCATAGTGGTTTTTAGCTCTATGGGTGCAATTAGGTAGTTTTCGGAAAATCATATCTCCTTGTGTATATAGGGTCTTGTGATGTGGCATACATGGTTGCTAATCCTTGTTAATCTAAAATTCAGAAGTGGTTTTTGCAACTTTTAAGTTCATTTTGAAGTTTTGACACGAGTTTAGAGAAAATAGGGTTGTGTGCTTATATCATACTATTAGCAAGAGTTTGCATTTTATAGAAGCACAATGTGCAATTAGAGTGCAACTACAATAGATTTTAGGATTTAGGTTAATTCCAATTGCAATTGGTTTGCAATTAAATTTCAATGTCTTGACTACCAATTTTTGCAAATAATTTGTGACTTTGTCGAAATTGGTTGGCAACTGTAGTACAACTGGTTACCAATTATGTTACAATTGAAGCTGATGTTACATTCCTTTACAATTGCAGTACAACTGCACTACAATTGTGTTACAATTGCGTTGTTAGTTCTTTCATGTGGGACAACTGGATTTCAATTGAATAGCAACTGAAACTTGTTGTGTATTACTAGAGTGGCAGTAGTTTAAAATTACATTGTCAATTGCTTTGGATTCATTTTTTGTTTATGGCTGTATGGTAGTTGTGAGCATGATCATTATAGCTTTATGTATCTTTTCTATAACAAACAGTGATCATAACCAAATGAAAAATTACAAAAAAACTTTAAAAATCAAAATTCACACAATCAACATAAACAACTATAGTACAACTACGGTACCACTACAATACCACTACACTACTACCACACTACTGCCACACTACTACCACACTACAATTAGAATACAACTACATAACAAGTACATTACAACTATATAATAATCATATTACAACTGCATTACAACTACATCACAACTAGACTACAACCACACAACAATTCATTACAACTACATATCAAATGTACTATTACTACATTACAACTACCTCCCAACTACTTTACAACTACTATACGACTGCAAAGTAGTCATGTCATATTACAGAGGTAGTGTGGTACAAAAAAGAATTATTAAAAAAATAACTTTCCAACAATTGGATTTTGGACATGTGGCAGTAGGCAACGCATGTGTCAGACGTACATTGAGTGCTATCTTGAGATGTGTGAAAAAAATTTCAAGAGACAAAGGAAAAAGGAGGGTACATTGAATGTTGTCTTGGGATATGAGAAAAAGATTTCAAGAGAGGAAGGAAAAAGAAGGGCAACCAGGATTGTGATCACAAAAAAAGTTTGAATTTTCATGGATGAAGGTCTTATGGATGAAGTTGCAGTTGTGGTGGATATCACTGAGTCACAACAATTGCTACACAATTGCTCTTGACGAGAATACAATTGAAAATGTTTTGCAATTGTAATGGCTTGAAAAGTGTTGAGATAAGTATTCTATTATTACGCTCTCCACTATAGTTAGCTAGAGTTTACTTTAGTAAAGGAATCTCATGGACCAATAGGAGAGAAGGACCTTTACTTTATATCCTCTCTCCTTAGTATGTATGTGGAAACCTACTTGGAATAAGATGACTTCTAAACTTCTTTCTTCCCATGTATCTTTTGAGCCCTTGTTGTGTTTTCTATTCCCAACAAAAAGCTCCATTCCCAATTGAAATTTAGTTGCCATATAGTCACCACGTAGTTGCCAGCTGCAGTCATTTATTGGCCTTTTTCTTCTAGTGAATGTCCTATCTTCATATTCAATATTATAGAAGGTTCTTTACAAATATTGTCTATTCCACCATTCCTATAGCATCTTAATATTTTGTATACTTATGAAAATTATTTGTTTTGCAAATTGGTGTTTTTTTTGGAACGAAGGAGCATTTAGAAGTACATTCAGAAAACTTTATTTCCTCTATCTTGCAATCAAAAGGAGCTCATTGGAAACAAGTCTTTTTTTAGTATCTTTGAGTAGATTATGTGGAGGCTTATTGGGCCCCATGATTAAGTAGGTTGCAATAAACATTTACAAGTGTTCATCATTGTTTGTGGTGATATGAAACTTTTACAACATGATTAATGTCATTGGAATAAAAAAGCACAAGGTTGCTATCAACCTATTATTGCAAGACAAAAGGAGCAAAGCAAGATTGGATATCTTTTTGATCTTTTGTTGTTCAAATTTTATGATTACAAGGACTTATGTTGTTCTAGTTTTTATGTCTTTATAAGATAAATCTTGGTAGTAAAATTGATTAAATGCTATGTTTAAATAAATTTGAATAGTCCAAAGGTTAGAAATAGTAACCAAGTTTTTTTTTTTTTTTTTTTTTTTTTCTAAAAGATCTATGCAAAATATTGGGAGATCTCCCATATTTTTCTTATATAATGGGAGATATTTTGATGTTTGCCTAAACATACAAAGATCTTCTAATGTTTTGCATAATTTTGAAATTACATGAAACCCCAAGAAGCCTAGAATTACATGAATAGTCTAGATTTAGGTGTATGTGACACTTGTGATTTCAAGAGTGCTATTCTACAAAATTTCTAGCTATCACCCCTATGTATGATTTGTTGTTCATATAACTAATTTTCCACTTTTTTGGGCTTTTATTAGGCAAAAACCATATACATTTATGATACAGAACAATTATGTGACTTTTTTCACATGTATGTTTGTTGGTGAACAGGGTTGCTAGGAGGCGAGCCTGTGAGCGGGAGCCCATGAGCATGTGAGCATGTGAGTGGTTAGTTTCAGACCTTGAAATTAACAAAAAGGTCTATTACCATGGGTTTAGGGTGACCAAGATAAGCCGCACACCTATTACTGTGGAATAAGCAATGGGGTGGCCCTTCACAAATGATATGTATTCCGCAACCCTACCATCTTGAATGATTAATTTGTGCTTTTTTGTACATACTGCTAGACGTATAGGGTAGTTGCAAGAATGACCTGCCAGTTTTGTCTCAAACACCCTTAAAACTAGTGATACTATGTAGTACAATGAGCTTTTGAAATATTTTTTTTAAATAAAATAAAATATGGAAAATTTGTAAAGCACTTAAAATAGCATACTTGTGAAAATTCAGACCTAGAATTTTTTTATTCTAAAAGTTATGCACAAAACCACTAATATAAGCCAATTTTTTTCTTGTTTTTTAGAAAATAGTAAAATAATTCAAAAAAAAAAAAAAAGGCCATTTGAGAACCCATTGAACACATTCACATGGTACAATTGCTTTGCTAAGGAATTTCTTTATATTTTACCAATGAAGGGAGATAGGATGCCCACTTTGAGACAATGTAGATGCCATGGAATTTATAATTTTGCAAAACCCTTCTACAAATGCATATAAGCATGCTCCATAAACAACATCCCTGATTTATAGCCCTAGAAAAGCTTTCTAGATCCAAAATAGTACTAAAATCCCCCAAAATGGCTAAGGTAGACACTTATTTTGGAGCTACTTAAGAATAGCAAAATAATTAAAAAAAAAACCAAAAAATCACTAAATGTTAGTAACTTGCATGTTCACGTTACCCTAATAGGACAAGTCAATATGACTTCTTTTGCAAAAGTTACAAACAAAAAACAAGTCGCAGAAGGTGAAGGGGATAGAATGTAGTACATGTCATTCTTGCAATCACCCTATAAATGTAATTCATATTGGTGCAAACTAGTTTGTTCTAAGACTTCTCATATGTTATTTAAATTGTTCTTCCTTCAGTTGGTACCAAAGACTAGGTTATTTTTTTGAACATTCGTCCAAGAATGATCTTGAAGACAATGTAGTGTCCGTGAAAAGAAATTACAAACTTCCACTGGAAGTTTCTTCTACAGTGGTTCTATTATTTGAACATTCTTCCAAAAATGACATTTGAAGGTGGCTATTGTCTGCAAATAAATGGGCTTGAACATTTTTCCAATAATGATGTCTAAGGGTGGCTATTATCCGCAAAGAAATGAACTTGAACATTCTTCCAAGAATGATGTCTTAGAGAGGTTACTATACACAAAGAAATGCACCTTACTCCATTGAAGTTTATTGCAAGTGAACATTATGCCAAGAATGATGTTCTAGGGGTATCACTACCCATGAACATTTTTTGCATATTTCTTACAAAGTAATAGAACTTTTATTGTGTGTTGTATGTAGAACTTCAACCTAGAAGAATTGGTGGATATGCCTACTTGCAATTTGTTGGAGACCGTCTACAACAAGTGTCTTCAGATGTCTAGTAATCGTGGAGGTAATATACTTGAAGCTACTTGTGATGACGGCTGTTTTGTTCTTCTCTATTTGTGACCAAATAATAATACCCAAAACTATGCACTCACTATTGCTCATCATATATGAACTCCCTCTTTGACAACCCATGTATTACACTACCAAATCATGGAAAATCAAATTCCCTCAATTTTTGCACCTTCTCTTCTTTTTCTTGAAAACTACCTATTTTGTTTAATTAATGCCATGCCATGTGCTACAACAATTTAGAAAACCTCTAAAACATTTGGCTTAATCTGCTTCAACTACACGATCATGGGTGCAACCCAATATCCATGGTAATAGGACCCCATTCTTAATATGAGTACTATTTTCATTTAATTACTACAAGTGTCTAAACTCATCATTGTAAATTTTCATTAATACTTCATATGTTTAGGATTTAGGTTCCATGCTCATGACTTTCCCGCTCCCGGCTCACAAGCTCATCGCTCGCTGCTCCCCCAGTAGCATCATTGATTACATTTAGGACAATATTCAACATGGATTGACATTTTTTAAGAATACCCTTAGTATTTCACATCCGGAAGAGTTGAACCTAACAAAGAATCAAGAAAAAACAATTCTAAACTTGTATGTTGATAGTAAAAATAAAAATAAAATTATCTTGCAATTTGAAAATTAATTAAATAAATCTTTTACTTTGTTTTAGATATGCATGTATTATTTGTAATATACATCTATTAATTTTTAGAAAGCTAACTCAAAATAACTAGATGAAAGTGACAATGACACTAAAGTTAATTCTAAAGTAAATTGTTTTGCTTTATGCATTCAGAAAGTAATATAAATTTATTAATAATTATCTTTTATTGTTTAAGATTGTTGTTAACGCAATATTCATTAAAAGGGGAAAAAGCTTACAAAGTGGGACTTTTGCAGGATTAGGGTGGTCACCCTAATTTGAGCTCCAACATTTTTTTGGGTGCACATGGCCTCACTTGAGAGGAGGAATTTGTGAGGGAAAAAATCTTAGTGACTTAGACTAAATTTGATACCTTTGAATCTAGTTTAAGGTGGCTATTTGGGATTAAGGTGAAATACAAAATGGTACACATGTTTTTCCCCTTTTAATGAATATTGCATTTGTTGTTTATATTGCAACATGATACTTACCCAAGGTATTAACCCCTAAAGGACCAAACAACATTTTCATCAAAAACTCTCCAAAACTGCCATTTTGTTAGAGCATCAACCAAATTTGAAAACAAAAAGACTTTTATGCATACGTAACCATAGGATCTTGTATTAGGATAATTTTCAAAGATTTGGAAAAAATTTCAGAAATTTTCACCACATGGATTAGAAGATACAATGGTTTGAATATTCAGAATTGTCTTCATTTCCCAATTAACCACTGTATAGATACCAATCTCTCCATTGTCGGCTTATGCATAACCTAGAATGGTTGCATGCATGGTTATCACATTGGACCTCCCGTCTGTCCGCTTGCTTGTTTGATTGAGTTAATGTTTGTTTGATGTAGTCAACTCATAGTTGGTTTCAAAAAATGATAAAATTGAAGAAAAAGATTTACCTCACACATGTTGGTGACACTTACTATTGCCAACATGAAGTCAAAATGGGAATTTAAAACCATATCACACATAAGAATAAAAAATAGAAATTTAACAATTCTTCCCTTTTGAGATCAAAAACCCTAAAAATGCCCTCGAAAACAAAAGAGGATGTGTTTGTTTGCGTGTGTTGTCCATTTTGTGCATCTACCCGTGCTATCTGATAGCAAAATCTTGCCCAAAGTAAACAACCCTGGTTGCATGCACAATATGTGTTATGCAAAGATGCCGTAATTTGACACTGACTTGGAGAATAAGCTCATTTTAATTCCATTTACCTTGTGGAGGGCCGTATACATGCTTCACCTTACAGACGTGAGGTGTTCACAGCTGAAAGGCTAGCTTTGCACAGGAGACTACCGTAGGCACCAACAGTACATATATATAGCTGCTAACACATAGATAGATCAAGAGTTTGAATATCGCACATGTGTGATCAGTGACCTTGTAAGTGATGAAATGCCACACATGTTGCAACCTCGACACTCTTCCTTTTCTGCAGTCCCTGCAACGAAATCACTCTTCTTCAGATTTGTCTTCTACAAACTCGACCAAACATTCGACTTCAATGTCATTATCCTCCGATCCCTGTGGGCCTGGCCCGGGATAGAAGAGCTCTCTCATGAGGAAGTTGGGATCCTTCTCTGGATCAAAAGCCATTTTACCTTCGTTATTGTCTCCACGTCTCTCCGCCCTTTTCTTCAAGTAGGCCTCGATGCCGGCCAACTGTCCGGCACTGTTGTACACAAGCTTGGTCGCCTTATCCTCTAAACTAATATATGACACAAATCTCAATGTCAGATCATATATCAGTCATAAACCAAAGCACTTAATTCAATAGTAGTAATACTCCTTGATGCTATCCTAGCACTAAACCCAAGGTAACTAACTAATAACTTACTTAAACTAATCTAGTTCTTGGGTTCTTGGTCCCAACCATATCAGTTTAGAGGAGATCTACTGTAGCGTTGCCGTTCAGCTGTAGCCCGCCAGTGCAATCATTCTATGTGGGGGGCGACAGGTTCAAAGAGGAAAATAGCTACAGTATTTGCCCACAGCTGCAACGCGGCAATCGATCGGTCTGGCTGGTAAACCCTTGCCCGCCCCTACTCACGCTGCACGCCGTAATTTGGGGATAGCAGCACAGGTGGCGGGCATACTCGTAGTACGTTTAAAGGTTTGAGAAACCGACCCCCTCGATCTGCCTTTCTGTCTAGTGTTGAGGCTGCTTTGACGAAGACCGAAAAGTAGAGTTGAGGAGAAGCTGAGGTGAGGAGTTTAGAAATTCTGGGATCTCCGGACCCCCTTTTGTTGGTGACAACAGGAAGAGGGGTCCAGCGACGATCCCGTGTACAGGCTTGCATTGACAATCGCTCAGACATCCCTGTGGAGCACTATGGAGCAGTATGAGTTATCGACGTCCTTGTGCAAGGAAGATCCGATTGTATATCTGACTACCTTTCTCTTGTGATGAATTGCATGTTAAATTTCTTAGATTCATGTTGAATCAATGTTGTCATGCATGCGTGCGGCGAACGGTGAGCTTAGTCAGTGGCCGCACTGTCCTGTGTGCGCATGCACGTCAATCTGATGCTTCCGAGACTCCGAGATTGTGGTCTCATCTTCCAGCGACCCATTGGAGAAGCTGAGAAGCTCGCTGGGGTTCTGGCGCAATTGCCCAGCGATCTTCTAGGCGCCGAGGGGGAGGCGCTTGTGAAATTGGAGATTAGGGCGCGAAATGCAAAATTCCATGAAAAATGGTCTCTTGTTAAAGATATTTACAATGAGTTCCTAAATAGTGTGCGTACGAAACACGAAGAAAACACTTTGCCTCCTGATGTCTGGGTTTTCCTCAACCTTTTCGCTGCCATCCCCTTGACCGATGTTTATCACTTCAGGCTCAAAATCCCTGGTTTTGCTCTCGGCATAATCCAGGATATTGAAAATTCTTGCGCGACTAAGAAAAGCTGTGCAAAGCTCTCCCCTGCCCTAGAATCTGCATTCTTTTCCCGTTGCATAAGGTGTATATATGAGATGGACCGGGAGCGTTTCGGAAGTTCTCCCGAAAAGCATGCAGAGTACCTGAAGGGAAAGCTCGACATCGAATGGACAAACTCCGAGTTCTCTCCGAAACTTACTGATATGGATGGCCCGCCCGACCCCATGCGTGCAGAACTAGGGCCGTGGTTCGTAGTTATGCGCATCTGTGGATCACTTTTCTGCATGTGGTGTAACGAATCGCAACCGAGGGCTGCAATGTACTGGATGCAACTATGCAAGACGTTGCTGAAGAAGTTCAAGGAGTACTGTCCCAGGATAGGAAACCCACCGGAGTTGACGGGCACTGAATTGCAGCATGCAGAGGCATTTTTTGTCACGGAAGTCATAACCAGTTGCCAGGAAGCCCTATGCTACGTCGTGATGGGCGAAGTAGGCAAGGCTATAAGCATGCTCTTGGACACGAAAACTAAGGTGAATGAGAGGGGGGTTGTCCTTGAAATACCTTATCCCGGCCTGTTATTGACTGTTAACGAAATATTACGGATTGCTTACTCAAACATCGAAAGTGGCCATGAAGGTCGTTTCCCTGCTGTTTATGTGGAGAAACAAAGAAATAGTGTTGTAGAAGAGATTTTAACCCTTGTCGATCTCATAAAGGATGATAAGATGCCTGGAGAAGACCACTCAATCGAAATGCTTAAGTATAAGGCCAACTGGAGCCGTGGGTGAGCCTACTTCATATCAAATTCTTGCATATGCTATCCCAAGGTGATTTTTGTATGTCTACCGTATAATTAAAATTTGATACTTGTCAGTACCAGATCGTGGAATATGCTGGTCGCTTTTTTGTGGTTGATTCAAGTGGCCCTCATTCAGGCACTGGGAATACTCGATTTCTGTTGTTTTTCTGATTTGATTTTCAGACGTGTCAACCTTAAGGAGTCGGCAGACATGGTCGAAGCATGCCTCCGTAAAGTGAGGCCGAGTCTGAGGAGTACGACTGATTTACCACGCGCTACGTATGTGAAGCACGCTATGGATTGCTTGTTTTTCCTTGGCCTTATCAAACTGCAAGAGATCGAACCTGGACAAAACAGATTAGCACAAACCCTACGCGCTTGCCAATATTTTGAGGAAGCACTTGAACTTGAGTATGAAGCACCAAGCATTGCTTTCTTCACAAATGTTTTAGCTGCGTTGGGAATTGCATGCCTCGGCGTGTTTTTTCTCAAATGCGATTCCGCTACACCTGAATCTGTGCTCAATCGTGATTCAGGAGCGCTGGAGCAATTTTCTGGTTCTTGGCTTACAAGTAAGTCCCATACAATACCTTCCTGCAAACATGTGAGTGTTGTATATGTGATCATGATGTGATCATGGTTGTCACACTGGGCCACCCGTCCGCCCGCCTGTATGCCCGAAGTGCCCGATCGAGGTCATGGTCTGTCTCATGAAGTAAACCCATAGTTGATTCTAAAAAATGGTATAAATTGATAAAAAAATTCTTTTGTACACGTTGGTCGTACATGTTGGTGGCACTCATGGTTACCAACGTGAAGTCAACATATGGATACAAAGCCATATCACATAATACAAATGAAAAATGATAATTTAATTCTTCTAATTTTAAGTCAAAAATCCTAAAAATGCACCAAAAAACACGAGAAAGCAGACACACCTATGCTGTCTTTTTTGTATGTCTGCATGTGCTATCCAACAGCCAAAACTTGCTTGCAATAATAACCATGTATGTGATGGTTTACCTTCTCTTTAACCCTTAAATAACCATAGGGCATAGTATATATGCTGATGTATAATTGTCATTTGCTATCAATAAGAAATTTAATTTGGGAATCTTCAAAGCTCACTAGAACTGCATTGATCTATTTTCCAACTTCTTTATTGGTCTTAGATGTAGTAGAGGTGTGGATCTATTCCAAATACAAGAAAAATACCCTGCATTGTATAGTGCCCCTCATTATGTTTACGTTTGGGCTCATTTTGCCTTTCAAAGAACTTTGGTTAAAATAGATTTTAATTTGCATTTTTAAAACTTGAATCATGGTTTTGTAAATCTTATGCACTCTCAATCAAGCATACCAAATTTTAGGTCCAAAAAATCAAAACCCTATTTTTAGTAAATTGTTTTGTATTAAAATCACAGTTTTACATGAAAACTAATTGAAGAAAATTGGTGATAAATTTTTGAGATTTGATTGCATGGATATGTAGGAAACATCCATATACACCCTTTTCATGTTGAGAAAATATCATCAAGTAACACAAACATGATCTACAAAGAAATCAATGTCAAATCAACATGGGGTGTGGTAGGACTACAATTTGTAAAATAGATATCTTTATTTTTTAACTAGCTTTTGCTTAAGTGAACATGTTGTCATGCTCATAGGTACAAATTTAGTCATAGCATATGAGTCAAATAGCAAAATCTAATTAAAAAATAGAGATATCTATTTTACAAATTGTGGTCCTAGCACATCCCATGTTGATTTGATATTAATTTCTTTGTAAATCATGTTTGTCTTACTTAATGATATTTTCTCAACATGAAAAGGGTGTATATGGATGTTTCCTGCATACTCATGCAATCAAATCTCAAAAATTCATCACCAATTTTCTTCAATCAATTTTTGTGTAAAACCGTGATTTTAATATAAAACAATTTACTAAAAATAGGGTTTTGATTTTTTGGACTTAAAATTTAGTATGCTGATTGAGAGTGCATAAGATTTACAAAACCAAGATTCAAGTTTAAAAATGCAAATTAAAATTTATTTTAACCAAAGTTTTATGAAGGGCAAAATGAGCCCGAATGTAAATATACTGAGGGGCACTGTACTGTACTGGTGTACTGGTCGCAAAGGGCCTTTCGGTGGTTTAAGGGTTAACACATTATTTTCTGATCTGAATACTGTACTTTACAAGCAGCCTCTTGCAAAAATAATTGCATTTTGAAAGGAGTGCCGCGTGTCACATTATAGTAGTTTGGACCCACGGTGGAAAAGATGATGTGTCACTCAATAGACTTGATTGTTCGACATTAAAGCGATGAAGCTGCTTATAACCTACGGCACTGGTGCTTCAAAATGCCCTAATTCAACAAGAATGCGTTTTGTTACAAATATGTATTAGAATATGTGAGTTTTATCTTTTAGAATACTTCAACATTGCAATTAAGACGTCATGGAATCAGTTCAAGTTTTCCTTGGAATATCTTGAGTATCTTGAATTTCTTGAATCGCAGGTGAGAAGGGACCATTTGCAAACGTCACATGGAACGCATATCATCCAATCGAATTGCAGTTGTTGGAGAAGTTAGGTAGTCTCCAGATGGCAAAGCAAGCAGAAATTCTTTATGCTGCAAATGACCTCAGCGATGAGTGGTCACACATGATTAATGACTGGCCTTTTAGAGATGTTTACATGATTCAGCAATTGGCCTGTGCATTGATGATTCAAGGCTTAGTGCACAGTGGAGACTACTCAGAGAAAGAAGACGTCGCATGCCAAAGCCTTGAACAAATTGTGGAGCTGTTTGATTGTAGAGGGTATTCTGAGCAAGAAAAGAGGGATAGACTCAACCTTATAGACGAGCTCTTCAAGCGACAAATACTTTCTTCAGAACGAGGACGAACAAGGACATTAGTCTATCAGCTGGGGTCAGGCTAGTTAAGTCCTGAACCCACGCATGCTTTGAAGCTCTTTGACTCCGACGACCACGTAGGTTAGTTTAGAAATTATGGTTGAATTCATGCTTGGTCTAATTTGGCATCTGTCATTTCAGTGAGTTATTAGCATTTCTGAGATAGCAGTGGTTCAATGTGTTCCTACTTCCTACTGGATACTAGTTGTTCAAAGTTTTGGAGGGAATTTAACGTGTGGAATACAATGTCAGTGGTGAATTGGGTATAGTCATGGATGATTATTACCACAGCATGGTTTTCAATGTGAGGGAACCTATATTGGTTGATTACGGGTACTCTTTGCTCTGAAATATTGTAATGATTTCAATAGTGAGAATTTGTTTTGGACAAAATATGCATTTCTGACACACCCTTGGAAGTTGCCACACGCAGCTAGCCTGGAATGCCATCCAGAATGGTCAATTGGCATGTGGCGAGAGGACAGTCTGTGTGGAGTACTCCTACTGGGTCCAAGATCCCGACATTGGTGGTGATGATTCAACTGGCCCAATTTATGCCTACGTGGTGTTTCGACCCGTATCTCAAGTAAGGTTTGCAGCCCTGATTATGACTTGATCAACCTTGGGACCAGTGTTTCTTCTTTTATATTGAAAAACCAATATTATCAGGTCTGGCAACCCCCTACAACTGGATGGAGGTATGTTAGCTACTGCGCACCAACTAAATATAGCTTACAGCATCCATTACCAGGAAATGCCCTGCAATCAACCCTTGCAACACTACTGTGATACCCTAGTAACAGCATTGTGTTACCTACATGATATCCACAACCCTCACCATTTAATTGGTAGCCACATACTCCCAGCATCAAAATTGCTTTGCAGGGTATTGAAAATCTCCCATTGATTTTCATTTGTATAATTGTATGTGCAACAGCCTCAGTATTTTCTTTGTGGGATTTTGTGAAATTTAGCTAGAAAAAGAAACATTGCTTAGGACTAGCAGTCACTCGGTTGGATGTTTGAAACCGTCAACTCATAAGAACCCACCATTGGGAGTGAGATCGATTAGTACATCAAGATGAAAGTCTCATCTCTCTAGTGCTTTTTTGGTTGCCCGTTTTACAGAGTTCTGAGAAATGCCAAATCGGTATGATGGCCATCTCGGATACCATTGCGAATGGGTTAAAGTCTTTCTTGGACGACCTTCACTCTATTATGTCAGGAATCGACTTGAAAAACTCGGAATCCGAAAAGCAAGATGAGGCATCCACAACAAAAAATAAATACAATGAGGCTGAGGTTATTGCTCGGCTAGAATTATTGTATGATCTCCTTATTCGACCCATTGCAGAGTTCTTGCCACAAAGTCCTGAGGAAAACGTGCTTTTTGCTCCCCAAGGTGTACGTTGATTGACAATTCTCACTGTCTGGCTCCCGATTGCATGTTGAAGTTTCAATCTACTCATAGTTTACTCAAGGCAAATTAAAACATCAATAGTGAAATGCTTGCCTTTGACGAAAATTGTTGCCGTTTGTTAGAGACCAATGTACTGTACATGAGCTTTCACAGCATGGTCACTGACGTTGTGGAAGCTGTGCAGGTGCTGGCAAATGTGCCGTTTGCCCTACTTCGAAATCCTGAGACAAATAAGTTTTTGTTTGAAAGCCATACCATTTCCCTTGCTCCCTCTCTGCAGGTTCTGGGGTTCTGTAAGCAACGCTACTCGTATCTCAAGAACCTGAAATTGGTGGATGATACAACACCAGTTTTTTTAGTAGGAAATCCTGCTTATTCAGACAGAAGCGGCCGTTTACCGGGGTCAGAGGCAGAAATGAACGCCATTGCAGATGTATTCCAGCAGAAGCCAGGCCAATGTGTTGGGATCCTCAGAGGGTTCGATGCCTCGGTCAATGCCGTGCTGGATGTTGCTGAGAATGCCTCGAAGAAGAATCGCACTCAGGCCTGTATTCATTTTGCAGTACACGGCCATGTGACTAAAGATTACCCAAAAGGGGCCTTGGAATTGACAGACCCTCCAAGCTCCACGTCCAGGACTTTTGGTGGTAAGTCACCGTTTCAGCAATTAAAAATTGTTAAATAATGAGATTTTCACGACTGAAACATGAAATTTGAGTGCACACAAACAATTTTTATAGTTAAAATAATTTAGTCCACCGAAACCAAGACATAACTTGGATAGTGTTCGAATTTAACTTTTAAAGGTTTGTTAGACATGATTGCAATTAATGTGTAGATGACATCCAAACAACTCAACGTTTCTAAGGTAATGCTAGGCTTTTGCTAGCAGGACTTTTGGGATACCTGCCATTGCAACGATGATGTGCTTTATACTGATATTTATTGAATTTGCAGCTGAAGGTGAATCGATATCTGCTGATCACAAATATTCACCATGGAAGAAAGATGATCATGGCAAAGAGAAGATATACGAAGGGATGCTGGTAGGTGAGATGGAGGCTCTTGGATTGTCAGGTGATGATGCATCTTCATCTGGCTCGAAGGACTTATTCGGTAAACTCACTGCCCAATGTCTTAATTCATCATGCGACCATTGAAGATCAACTGACTTAGTTTACATTGATGTTACATTTAGCAGAGTGAAGGTGAGCACTAGTAAGTGTGTCAAGTAACCGATAACAAGCTCACTTTCCGTATAAATTGCAGCCATAGGTGGATCCTCAACATCCCCTGCATCATACGATTCCATACCATCATCAAGTAGAGCTGGTTCAGACGGAAATACTAGTACAAAGACACGTGAGACTAATGTATTTGGCGAGGTAGGAGGCATCAGAAAGAACAGAGTTGGATACAGCATGCCAGGCGGCAAGTTTCTCCGTTCTGAAGACATCGTCAAGCGCGGTATTGACTGGCGTGCCTACTTCATCGTCTTGAGTGCGTGCAACACCTCGAGAGGACAGGTATGCCAAGATCCCCTCAAATCCATGCAGGTCTTCGATTTCTTAAATTTCAAATGAACAAGGCCATTTTCTAAATGTCCGCACTGATTGCCTCAGTACATACATGACCATGGTCGCCTTAGAATTGTTAGTCTAATATCTATGTCAGCGTTTTTTTTCCTGGTCAAATTCTGCAAAATTCTACTAAAAAAATGAGACTGCTACACATACAAAAGGATATCCATGGGAAATTTCAATAGCCCGATTTTAACCAATTCTCGTGCTGGGAGTGTGTAGCCACCAATTAAATTGGTGAGGGTTGCGGATATCGTGTAGGTACCACAATAGTATCACAAGCACATTGCAGTGGTATCCCAGGGGTTGATTGCAGGGTCTTTTTGGTTATGAGAGACATGTGGTGTTTCTAGTAGCAAACCGCCTACTTCCTTCTAAAGTACGGGGGTGATAAGACTTGATAATACTTGTTTAAAAAAAATGAAACAGTGATCTTTGTCTAATCAAAATTCATTCTCATTTACCAACGAAGTTTGAATTGCAGTAATTTGGTAGAGCAGGATGGAAAGTTTATTTATTTGGACGTACAAGAGACTCAGTCTCTGCTAGCAGAGAGGCCATGGTAACCGTGTTGAGTGCTTATGTATCATGCTAATTAAAAAGGACTCCTTAACCCTTAAATTGTACTTCAAACAATTAATAGGAGCTGAAGCAGAAGATGCATAACATTCAGTAGCCTGAAGAGAGGCTGCCTTTCCCTCTCTTCAGGTATAATCTATGAACTTCATCCTGACAGTTTTTTTTTTTCCTGACATGGTTGGCCCCCACATTGATGTATGTGCACTAAACTAAGCCTCTTTTTCATAAACTCTTTGACAAATTCAGCCAAGTGTCCCCATAGCTTAAGGTGGGTGTGGAAAATTCCACACCATTCTCTTGGAGGGAGGGCACGCTGCAGGAGTGCTACTAAATGTTCAGTGAGGAGCACCACAAATGCAGACTTATTAATTATTGGAGGATATTATATTAACACCATATTTGTTAATTTGGGAAAAACAAGTGTCCCACTTTGTACTCCACCTTAAACCCAAAAAGTTACTTTAAATCAGATTCAAAAGTATCAAATTTAGTATGAGACAATAAGATTTTTTCCCTCGCCAATTCCTCCTCTTAGGTGAGGACACATGTAGGTTTTAGGAGGCCACCTAAAACCTTCCTATCAAAATTTGAAAGTCCCAAAATGTACCATTTTTCCCAAATTAACGAATATGGTGTTATATTCTCCTCGCTCACCACTGCTGATTTGGATATTGTCACGCAGGTGATCTCTGAAGGTGTTCTAAACCTTCCTCGGGCTTTTATGGCGGCTGGGGTTCCATGTGTTGTTATGTCGCAATGGGAAATGGACGACAAATACAGTCCTCTGTTCATGAAGGAGTTCTACACCCACATGAGAAAAGGAGAGTCCGTAGCCTCCGCACTGCGCAAGGCCATGTTGACAATGATGCGTACAGGAACAGAAATCTACAAGTGGGGTCCATTTGCTGTGTGGGGCTTTCCTAATGTGTTCTTGCCGTCACAGCTTGTGGATTGACTCTTCTAGAATTTTCTTCTTTTAACCCCTAAATGCCTGCAGATACCAGCGCATTCTTTTTTGACAAATGGAAGCCAAACTGGCGACAGATCTGTCAAATTCTGTTAGACTTGGCCAAATCCGGGCTGGTCCTTCCACTTATTCTGCAATGGATTGTATGCAGCTGTGATCTGGCAAAAATTGTCAGGCTGAAAATCAATGCCCTCTCGTGTACTATTCTCAATTCATGAAGGCATTTTGGATGTTTTTGAATTGTAACTGTGCGTTCTTTATTAAACATTGACAAAAAAATTGTACCTCTAAGATCTTGAACTTCAAGGCTTGTAGATGGTGTTGCCAAAAAGAATTTAAACCACTATCAATGATGTTAAGATATTTGTGATTGAATGTGGATGAATACAAAATGTTTTGTTTTTTTCTTGAAGCCGCCCAAAACTTGTTATGCAAATTAGTAACTTTTGAGCTGTATAAAATTGGGAAACCACCACTTATGATGATTTAGTACTTGTTGTTACTTCAAAATACTAATGACTTCCTTTTCAAATCCATGATCACAATTCCACAAACGAGTCGGCAATGCAGTTGTTAAAGAGCTACCACCTATTACAAAGAAAATGTTTAGCTCCAATTATTGACCAAAATTATATTGGATGAAACAAAATTCATTGGTGAATAAATTTTGATTTATATAATAAAACATTCCAAATGAAATCAGCTCAAAAACACATTTCAATTTTGTTAAATGATGAAATCTCATCAAAAGGGCCTTCATTGCCCAAAGGAGTGCTCAAGAAAAATCTTCACATTTCTCTCAACGTGTTGCCCATCTTTACAATGTGATAGCTTGTCATAAGCTCTTTAGTGACACTATTCATCACACATTTTGATACGCAAGAGACATGCTTACAATTTAGCTTCCACCAAAAATAACTAGAAAGTGGTATGGAGGAAACTTAAAGTAGGCATTAGAGCTAACTTCAAATACCTGCTTCTCCAAAAACAAATTTAAAAAAAAATCAAAATCTCTGCCTGTAACAAGGTCTCAAAGTTTCTTGAACACCCAAATTGGGTGCCTCAAGCATTGAGGGGTTAAAGAATGCTCTTTACATGTATAAACCAAACCTGGGCTTCCCAGTGGAATATAAATTTGTAATTGTTTGTGAAGGTCGGCAGCTTGCCTCTACAGGAGCACAATCTTTTTTTCATGAATTTATAACATAGAACAATAGTTTCTCAGAAATTAAAATGTGGTGGAAAGTTGCTGAAATTTGGGACACTAAAAAGGCCATATCCACAAAATTGGTGGATTTCACGTTGCCCAATTATATTATCTATTCATGAATAGATTGCATTATTTCTCATAGCTAAAGATAAATCCTATTGTATCACAGTACAACTTGACATCAGAATTAGCGAAAAATACATGAATGGTATTGGAAGAGTCAAAATGTTTACATTGCATCTAGAACGTGCACTTTAACCCCTAAATGCCCAAGGCACCAAATATTGGTGTTCAAATTTTTTTTTAGGAAATTTTGAAACTCTGATGGAGGCACAAATTTGGTTGTTTTAAGATTATTATTTTTTTGGAGAAGTTGCAAGTTGAAGCTAGCTTCACCCTCCAATTTTTATTTCTTCCATATTTTATTTCAACTATTTTTTGTGAAAGCAAAATTGCAAATATAATTTTTATGTCATGAATAGTGTTGTGAATAGTGTCACAGAGCCTATGACAAGTTGCCATATTGAAAAGATGGGCATCAAGTTGAGAAAAAAGTGAAGATTTTCCTTGGGCACTCCTTGGGGCCATAAAGGTCCTTTTACTAAAATTTTGTCATGTAACAAAATCTAAAAGTACTTTTGGACTAATTTCACTTGGAGTGTCCTTGTTATAAAAGTAATGATTCATTCATTGTTAAACTTTTTTTCATTCATAATGATTTTTGGTCAATAATTGAAGCTAAACAATTTCTTTACATTAGGCAATTGCACTTTGACAGTTGCATTGCAGGCTCATTTGTGAAACCGTGATCATAGATTTGGAAGGAGGACCATTGGTTTTCAAGTAGCAACAATAAACACTAAAGCATCCTAGGTGGTTGTTTCCCAATTTTTTACTTAAAAGTTGCCAACTTGCATAACAAGCTTTGGGCAGCTCCAAAAAACATTTATTCTTGAACTCTTCCACACTCAATCACAAATATCTTAAAATCTGCATGGTCGTTATGGATTTTTTTTTTTTTTTGAGTAGGGCCATGTAGAAGCCTTGAAGTTCAAGATTTTGCAATTACAATATTGTTTTGATGTTTAATACTCCCTTCCAAAAACAAGAAAAACACCCTTGAGCATTTAGGGGTGAAAGGTTTTTTACAAAAGTACCAATGTCATGAAAAATTGGCAATATAATGAGTTCAACCTTTCATTTTTCTGTCTTGTTGGGCACACCACAAGATACAATGTGTTGTGGACTGCAAGAAATTGTATGCACAGCTCTTGACACTATTAAGGTAAATGTACCCATTCCCAAGTATTTAAGGGTTTAGGGAACCACAAGATCTTGGAAAATTCAAGAAAAAAGTCCATAAGGTTAACCTTTCAACAAGCTATCATGAAACGTTATTTTTGTGGAAAAGAGTATTGTAGAGTATTTTATATTAAAGGGAAAAGTTATAGCTCATAGGGTCCCTAAAAGCAACTCTAGACTAACCCTAAAACTATTTGGATGTGTTCCTATAACAACACTTCATAGTCCCAATCCCAACCCTCCCAAACCAGCTTAGCAATAGACACGTGGTAGGATTTGCTTGTGCAAGTAGTGTTCATTGCTCCACTTTGGGTTCAATAGTGTATGATGAAACCACGTAGGGTGCATATCAAAAAAGTTTCAAATCATTTGGAAGTGTGTAACACATGGGAAAAAAATAGGAAGTAAAAAAAAGTAGAGAATGATTCAAACAATAAATTGTTAATAATTTAATTATGGAAATGAAAAATGTCAATTTGAAAAATTGTAATGTTGTAATTAAAAATTTACATCCTTTGATCTTATACATTTTCCAAAATATTGAAAATTGAGTAAAATAAGGGACTTCAAAGTTTATTTTAGAGTAGAGATTCCATAACTCCCCGCAAATAAAAACTCCTCATAACTTTCACCTCATTGATTCAAATGGAATGATTCAAAGCTTTCCACATATAGATAAATCTAGTGAACCAATTCCAAATTTTGGTTTTTCAAAAAAATGATTTTTAAGAAACAGCCCACGATGCTTGCTTAGCAAAAAAAGCAACATATTAGGCCATCACTTTTTGCTCACAATTCCAAATGTCATGAAAGTTAGTGCAAATGAAAGATATTCCTTATCCCCACCTTCTTTTAGAATTTCAACCTAAAGTATGGAAATCTCCAATTATAGGTACTTGTCCAAAATTTCTAAGTTGCTAAAAGGCAGCTTGGTCCTATAGGGGTCAAGGTAGGTAGCTCAAGTTACGTCCCTTCTCATATAAAGCATCCTATAGGTAGTTGAAGAACGGATATGAGGTGGTTCTTGAATGGACCTCCTGGAGTCATAGAAAAAAAGGTGTATTGTATTGCAAGAGCCAATCACACTCCTTGATTTCACCTCATCTCTTTATAAGTTGTAGGGGAACGGTTTATGGAAGACCTAGAATCACAAATAGGTGCCTACTATAGAAAACTTTGAAAATTCATCAACAATTCAAGAATGTTTCAAAAAATATATGAAAAAAATTGTTACATAATTTGGCATCCATTTCTCTTTGTTTGAAAATTAGACAAATAAACCTCTTATCTTAAAAAACCCATGAAAAGGCAAATCAACCCTTAAAGTGTCGCTTTTGAGCTACCTACCTTATATCCAATTCTATCCAAATTTTCCTTACCTGCTTGCATTAGGGGTAGTCACGGTTGGTCTAAGATTTAGATTTCCATGAAAATTAAGAAAAGGCATAGTGAAAATAGGAGCCAATATGATGGGAGCAGCAACCGCGAGACAAAACCAGAATTACAAGGAGTAAAAGTTCTCTCGCAAAAACTTGAAGGACACCATTTCTCCACGCTTGGGCAAAGATTAAAAAAATTCTCTTCACGGAAAACCTATATTGCGCCAATTGCGGATTGACAACCACGTCAATTTCCGTGAAGATTGAAAATGATAAAAATCAACCTGTGACTACCCCTATTGTTGGGTGCCTCTTGCGCAACCAACAAAAAAAACAAAAATTAAGGTAGAAATACCATAAACGGTTACTGCCCGATAATGGCAAAGTAGAGTGTTCTTAAACCAACAAGAGCTGGCTTTGAAAGAGATTTCAAAAAGATGATCTTTCCTCGCATTTGATTGGTTCAAACTTATTTTGGAACAAGGTTCTAGAGGTAGCCGTTTAAGGTGCACTTATGAAATCGGTCAAACCCTAAATCCACATTTATATTGCATAAAATATTCATTTTTGAGTATTTTTTTCTGCACTCTTCTTTATCCTTGTTTCTCCACTGATTGAGCTTAATTTCTCAAGAAATTCCCCATATCTTCAGGTTAAAATGCCTTATCTTAACCGTTCATGGTATTTCTACCTTAACCCTTGTACGACAGGAAGGCCCTTTGCAACCAATACAATACATTGTATTTTTCTTGTATTTGGAATGGATCCACACCTCTATTACATTTGAGACCAACAAAAAAATTAGAGAATAGATCAATGCGGTTCTAGTGAGCTACCTGAGATCCCAAATTAAAATTTCTTATTGGTAGTAAATGACAATTATACGTCAGCGTATATGCTATGCTCTATACGCGTTCAAGGACGCGTTCAAGGGTTAAAGGCTGACCGGAGGAGTCCAGGATCTTCTCAGATCCACCCCATCGCATGGAAAGCCGCTTAGTCTAAACCCTGCGTCGTGACGAGGGCGTGACGGAGCAAACCCGCACCCTCGTACGCCTCTCGTCGAAACTTATGCCTCAGAGGTGGACGAAGAGGAAGAGAGAGTGGAGCGCTGGAGAAGACGGGGTTACGAGGCGCACGCGGCACTGGCAGTGGCAGGGGCACCACCGCCTTCGATGGCCGCCATCGCCACCCTCCTGCCTTCTCTCCCATCCGGAGGGCACGCATCTTGTAGCAACAGTGTAGCAGCCGAGCACGACGGAGAAGCCAATTCTTGTTTCGTGTCGCGGCGAGCACGTACTACTCGTTTTGTTGCCTTGCGGAGCACTAATTCGACTGCATCATCATCATCATCTTCGTCGTCTTATTTGTCTTCTTCGACCTCACTTTCTCCCAAAGTACGTAGAAATTAATCCCGCATTATTATCGATCAAGGAAACATAAAAAGATTCCGTATCTTCCGATGAGTGGAGCAGCTCGGCATTCATGACTTGATATCACAGAGGGAGGCCGTGTGATACTTTCTAAAAACATTCGGACGTTGATTGTGTTTGTCTTCTATTGCCTCGATAAATTACAATTTGTCCTAATTTACTGCGTTTTGGATGCTCGGTCAAACGACGAATACGTCCGCTCGGTCATGTACAATCACAGAATGCAGATTGTTACAATTATCGTAGAATTGTGGCGTATGCGATATATTTGGGAAACCCTCGCACATCGGGAAGGTAGGTAGTTTGTTTTGTTCGTCTCGAGGTAGTGACATGAGGAGTTCCAGTACAATAGTGTTTTCACGCAATTAGGGTTTACCAAGATTGGAGTTATTTCTCTCCAAGGATTTTTGGCAAAGAAAGTATCTTGAAATAGGAGAAGTTGCCAAGAGAAAGAGGATGTAGAATGGGATGTGCTGTACAGGAGCCATTTAAAATTTGTTCTACGACTCAGGGCACGCTGGTGTTGAGTTTTGTATTAGGTCATTACAGTATTTAAGCGTTAGCTCAGAAAAGATGAACTTCAGTCTCTTTCAAGGCCGGTGTGAACTAAAGTTGCGTTCACAAACATTCTCTACTCTCACCTTTTTTTTGCAAGAATTTTGCACTACTAGCTTGTTTTGAACACCATTTGCACTTATAATGGAAATGGTGATGTTTGTAAAACTTTCAAATTGAATTAAATTAAGACATTATATGTTGTTCAATGTACATTTAAAACCAGAAATGCAAGATTTGATGTTAAATTACTTTCAATCAACATAATGACAATTGTTAGATGAAGTTCTTGACTTCTTGCTATTTTTTTTCGCGCGAATGTTTGTGAGTGATGTATCTTGATTGCAGAACCATGTCAAAACCTGCAGATCTATTCTTGTTTGGTTCAAAGAACGCTTTTCTCAATTTCACGTTCAGGATTTTTTTTTCGTGTTTGCTAGTTACAATTCTGCGTTCTTCATCCTAACAAGTTGCGTTGATCAATTGATGACCTGTTGGAATTCTAGATTAGTTTTCATGTCTGCTCGATTTTGCTCTTGCAGACTAATGGTGATCATCAGAGAACAGAGGATCTAGGGTTTATAGGAATTCACGAGACTAACAGAGACACTATTCTTGGCTTGCAGGCGCTGGTATCTTGTAGGGATTCTTTGCGCTTGCGTCCCTCTTGCCAGAGTGAGAGCGTATCATGGACGTCGAGGCAAGGCCTGGGGACGGACTTTATTGATATTGATAGAGTGAAGTCGGGAACCAGCAATAACCGACGGCAACGCTCTATAGCAAGAGCCCGGGACTCGGGTGTTGTAAGGGTTACTGTAGTGGCTTCAGCAGAAGAGGAAGCGAAAGTGATAGCACCAGAGGATGTGCTGATTGATGATAACGAGCAAAGACAAGAACAAGAAAGAGTAGGAGTGCTGCTCCTGAATCTTGGTGGACCAGACACACTTGAAGATGTGCAGCCTTTTCTGTTCAACCTCTTTGCTGATCCGGTACACATCTCTGAGCCTTCTGTGAAATTTTGTATCACTGCCATTTTGCGATTTCAAGTATAAAACTCATCTGTAACAATTTATTAATCCATGTTCCAGATTTGCATAAGCAAGATTGGAAGTACTTGTATGAACGCATGCAGGGTAATAGTTCCCTCTCCCGGGGTTGATCATAAGTTTGTTGACGGACCGCGGTTGAGACATCAAGCTCATGTAGGAAAGGCGGCTCTAGATTGAGGTTTCTGATAGACTTGAACCGTATATCTTGGTGATAACAGGACATCATACGGCTGCCACGATTATTTAGGTTCTTACAAAGACCATTAGCAACATTCATTTCCACTTTACGAGCTCCTAAGAGTGCTGAGGGGTACGCGGCGATAGGAGGAGGATCACCATTACGACAAATGACAAATGAGCAGGTTGTGCTATTCTTATCTGAAGCCGGTTAGTGCTGAATGTTCTCGGATTGAGTTTTTCATCTGGAGATATATCCGTGTTACGCTTCAGCTCTGTCTTTTTTCCTTATTTAGACATTGGTTTATAATTGGATGTGGGACGTAAAGTTTTGGAATCTTTTGACCTGTGTGGTTTTTTTGTATATGGATTAGGCTGAAGCTCTTAAGGCTGCTCTGAAGACCAAGAATCTACCAGCTAAAGTCTACGTAGGGATGAGATATTGGCATCCATTTACGGAAGAAGCTATTTCTCAGGTATCACTTAAAAACGAAATTGTGGCCATATGAGTGGCCCAATGCTTTGGTCAAGGTGACTGCAATTGGCAACTCTAGTAGACGGCTTCCTAAAATTGTTGATCAAGTATTTGATGGTCAGCTGCCTGGGTATATATTCTTTCATTTTTCTAATGATGCTCATAACGGACTTTGCAGATCAAGGAGGATGGAATTACTCGTCTGGTGGTTCTTCCTTTATATCCTCAGTTTTCGATATCAACTAGTGGTTCCAGTCTTCGTCTTCTAGAGAGCATCTTCAGGTATCAAACACATTTATGCAGTCAATATTATGAATTTCTGTGGATCATGCTCGTTGCGAACGTATGTTTGAACCTCGATTACTTACCTCTAAGAATGTCACGTCGTACTGTGTTTGGCAGGCAGGATGAATATCTTGTCAACATGCAGCATACAGTAATTCCGTCATGGTATAATCGCAATGGATATGTGCAGTCAATGGCTACACTTATTCAAAAGGAACTAGCAAAGTTTGAGAAGCCTGAAGAGGTGGGATTGAACTCACATTCTGCTGTATTCATGGCTTCCAATATTTGTCGGTATTACAGGTAGATGATTTTCTGTGATGCTGGTTCATTTTTTGTATACAAGCATCTTACTGAACATATGAAATTGAATGTTGTTTGCAGGTACACATTTTTTTCAGTGCCCACGGTGTGCCAGTGGCCTATGTTGAAGAAGCAGGAGACCCCTATAAGGCTGAAATGGAAGAATGTGTTCAACTTATCATGTCTGCAGTAAAAAGTCGTGGTATCCGTTGCCCACACACGCTTGCGTATCAGGTAAATCGGTCTGCTCTGGTTGTCATTTGGAAGCTGTATTGGAATTAAATTTGGGTTGTCGTCCTTACTCAATTGATGATGAGTAGTATTTGCTTGATCGCTCTTGTACAATTCGGTTTTTGGGAGGTTTCTTCTTATTTGAGATTCGTTTTTGCACAAGGAACCACGTTGACTCGTCAGGGGTGTTATTAGAATCACATGGTACTGTATGCTGTTGTTGAGCATGTTTAGCTTCTGTGTATAGAGGCTGGTATTCTGTAGTGAAGAATGAGGGTTCCTGCTGCCTAAGAGGTACTTGCAAGTTTTTCAATATTTTAGAGTTAGTGAGTGATTAACTGACGCTTTATGATGCTGTTTTGGTATTTCGAACAGAGTCGTGTGGGACCGGTTGAGTGGCTCAAACCTTACACTGATGTCACGATCAGAGAGCTTGGGCAAGATGGTGTGAAGAGCCTCTTGGCCGTGCCTGTCAGGTTCGTCTTCTGGAAGGTGGATTTGTCTTTGTGTTGTTATCATCTCAATAGCTCATTACTTTTTTCTTTTTGTGCATAACGACTTAAATTGTGCGACACGAGAATAGTCTACTGCCTAGTGCTAGTAACTGCAAATAAAAAACTTGATCTGAAACTGGTATCCTAATTACTGCACGGAGTGTGTTATTTCAACGTCTACGCACAGATTCATGTGAGCTCAGGGATGTGCAATATGATGGGTGCAGCTTTGTGAGTGAGCACATTGAGACTTTGGAGGAGATCGATATGGAGTACAGAGAATTGGCCCTAGAATCTGGCATTAGGAACTGGGGTAGGGTACCTGCATTGGGCGTTGAGCCTGGTTTCATTGCAGACTTAGCAGATGCTATCATTGAGGCTCTGCCGTACGTGGGAGCAATGGCTGTGTCAAACCTAGAAGCTCGTCAGGTATGAGCCCTTCACCAGGAATTCTCCAACCCTTTGTAGTTTCAGGCATTGAAGGTCTCTATTTCTAACTACGATAAGCTGTCATACTAAGCGGCATATTAGATGTTTCAGGCATCCATCCATCAGCACAGCATGAGTTGTACTCTTCCTTCCTAAGTTCAAAGGTGCTCTGTCTTGTGCAGTCACTTGTGCCATTAGGAAGTGTGGAGCAGCTGCTAGCCACATACGATACACTTCGTCGAGAGTTGCCTGCACCGGTTTCGATGTGGCAATGGGGATGGACAAAGAGTGCCGAGACATGGAACGGCCGTGCCGCTATGTTGGCTGTTTTAACACTTCTTGTTTTGGAAATCACGAGTGGACAAGGTGTTCTTCACCAATTCGGTCTGCTACCTCTGTTTCACTAGATTTTGTAGCATAAATGAAGCTGACATCTCAATAGGCAATATGCGGACGGGTTGGCGAGGAGCGAGGTCTCACAAGTGCCAGCGGACTCCACGGCTGAATGCTTGGGTGATGTGGCAAATGCTATGTGCAAAGATTAGGTACACCTATTGTCATGACTTGTATACCTGCTCATTCATGAGTCCGAGAAACGTAAGGGTGACTTTTTTTGCTTGACTTGAGACGCAGTAATTTCCCCAACTTGTCGTCCCTAATCACCCTATCTGATGCGACCAAACATTGAATTGGTCTATGTAAGTAAAATACATGTTTATTGTTGATAGTGAGTACATTTACTTTCTGTTGTAGTGTTCATCTTTTACTTTCAAAAGAATCCATCTAAAGTAATTAGACAAGGATGACAATGAGACAAAAGTTAGTTCTAAAGTAAAAGTACTTTTGCTTTATGCATTTAGGATGTTATATAAGCCCATTGATGGTTGCTTTTTATTATATGAGGTTGTTGTTTATATTGTAACATGATACTTGCATGAAGTATTAAACATGCATTGAGACTCACACAGAGCTCAATAATCAAATATTCAAATAGCTTTGCTAAAATGGATAATGATTTGGTTCATATAGAACATGCTATTGCTCCTAGAGATTTGAAAATTGAAGAAAATTCTTCAAATTACTGTTCCACATCTAGGTCTAAAACTCAAGTGAAGAGATCAAAGCAAGCTCGTACTTCAGAAAACTTACTTAGCTACAGTGATTTAAACTCAATAAGCGGATATAGGTCAATTGATGCCTTTGAAATACTCAATGAGATTGGCGAGGGGACCTATGGAGTGGTCTCATGTGCACGCAATAGAGAAATTGGAGAAATTGTGGTTATAAAAGAATTCAAGATTGAAGGGGTAGAAGACAAGGCTCTCCTTATGTCTTTGCAAGAGATTGACATTTTATTATCTCTTAGTCATCCATCTATTATTAAATTAAAAGAGGTTCTTATGAAGGAGAATGTTATTGACATCTATGACATAAAGATTTTCATAGCAATGGAGTATGTTGAACACAACCTTGAAGAGCTCACGGAGCAAATGCAACACCAATTTATTTTAAGTGAAATCAAATGTTTAATGCTGCAACTTCTTGATGGTGTGAAATATTTGCATGACAATTGGATCCTACATAGAGACATGAAACCAACCAACATTCTCTTGAACAATCGTGGAGAAGTTAAGATATGTGACTATGCATATCCACCTTCACGTTACACACTAGGAGTGGTGACACTTTGGTATAGACCACCCAAGGTTCTTCTTGGAACACCCTTATATTCTACCCCTATTGATATGTGGCCTTTAGGTTGCATCATGGCAGAGTTACTTGCACAAAAGCATTTGTTCCCAGGAACTACTGAGCTCGACCAAATTGACAAGATATTCAAGATGCTTGGGACTCCAAATGACAAGACATGGCCTGAATTTACAGAGCTTTTTGATGGCAAATTCGCCAAACAGCCATACAACAAATTAAGAAGACACTTCCCCAAAAAACCATCCACTGCAAAGCCCACATTATCTTCAAAAGGACTTGATTTGATGACCCGGATGCTTACATGTAATCCAGCAAATCGAATTACCGCAGAAGAGGCACTCCACCATGAATGGTTTTTGGAAAGTCCCTTGCCAAAGGAAAAACATGCCATGCCCATTTTTCCCACCAGCTAGAATTCAAACTTGGTAAACTTCCAAGTTGAGTCTTCCATAGAAACCTTTGATCTCCTAATCAACCTTTTTTTTTATTAGCTCTAGACAGAGAGGAAATACGGTTTGCATTGACAAAAGTTTACATTTGCAATGTAATTAATTTCAGCATGCTTGAGTGTGCTCTTACTTGGAAAACAAGCCAACTCACAGCGCCATAGCCAATCAGCCGCTTGCTTGCTCCTGAAATCTCAAATTGTATTTATATAGGACAAAAGAGTCGGTTCTTAGACATATCAGCAGCAGCGTTCACAAACGTGGCCAAAGTTATAGAAGAACTTCAACCAATTAGCTATAATCCTAGGTACGAAAATTGCAAATACCACAAAAAAAGAATGTAAACATAACAGTGGTAAATTCGAAATATAGCATTGGTTTTTTTAGCCACTTAAGCTCACTTTAAAGATCACCACGTTTGGTACTACTGATCAGCAGGAATTCAAAACACATTACATTGCTTGTGAACATTCGTCAATTAAACTATTATTTGAATCATTTTCAATTACTGCATCAAAAAACATAAGGATTTTGTCTACCTAAGCGGCAGCAACAGGCTGAGACACAGCGTCTAAGATTTTGTCGTCGAGTTCAAATTTGATGTCCTTCTTGTCTCTGCCGATCTTCACGTACTCTTCATATCGTTCCTTCAAGTCCTCAGCCAGATTAGTGGCGCTCTCCCACCCGAGCTTGGTCTTCGCTGCTCGAGGCTCTGCATAAAAGTGCTGCACATCCATCCACACGCAATAACACCACTTTTCTTCATAAAACGAATCCTGTACTCATATAAAAATGAGCCTTTTCTTTAACTCAAAAACAGCAATGTGCATAAACCAATAAAGAGCGCAAGTTCAGTAGCTGTCATCAGATGCTCTAAAACTGACGCTGCAACTCTCAGATTTTGATGACACAATATATGAAGTGAGATGAATTGCGTAAACTAGATGGAAGAGCTACCTCCTCAAACAAATCCTGAGGTGTAAGCTCAGATGCAAAGAGAGAGAGAGAGAGAAAGAGAGAGAGGTGGAGACCATGTTGCGGAAGGGGAAAGCTTTTTTGGCATCGACGCCAACAGCCTTGGGGTCGTAATGCACAATCTTGGCCTCCTTGCCAGCAGCCTTGGCGCACATTCTGACGAGGCCGTCGAAGGTGGTACCTCGGTCAGAGACGGCGTTGAAAACGGAGCCATTGGCAGCGCCCGGCTTTTGCACGGCGAGCGTCAGCATGCTCGACAAGTCCCGCACATGCGAGATGTTGGTCACTTGAATGCCCGGCTCAGGAATGCACACCGGCCTCCCCCTGGAAATCCCTGCATTCACACCTCTCCCACCAATTAACGAACACCCATGCCTTCTTCACTACAACCAAAGGAGGTCTACACACACCAGTCCCAGCAACATGTTATAGAAACTGGATTTTTGGAAAATGTTTCGAGATTGCACCAGTTAAGTAGGATCTGGCTTTGGATGAACCAAAGAAAACTGAGAATTGCTCCTTTCGTTTCTGATAAATTATTGAATAAAATTGCCGGATTTCAAATATATATAGTGATTTTGACACGCATGTACTGATATGTGGCTTCACTGTATTTAGTTTCACTGTTCTAGCACTCTCTGAATATAAAATCATGTGATGTAGGATTTTGATGTTTTGAGATGAAACAGTTTTTTCAGTTAGAACTCGTTGTTAGTAGTAAGAAAGGTTGATGCTATTAATACGTTTTTGAGATTTTGACATGGTGTTTAAAATCTGAAAGCACTTTTAGAAATAGTCTTACAAATATGCACATTTTAACTAGTGTGTCATATGTTTGATTCAAAGATGCTTGGAATAGCTGTATTGGCATTCTTAGGTTGACAGTATTACTTATTAGGTGGTTTGATAGAGCAAACCGTTTCACCAGGTTAGACTACCAACTAATGATATACTTTTGCAATGTTTTGGAAACTAAATTCTATTTGATCTAGAAAGGTTGTGTACTTGTTTAATCCAGTTTACTTAGATTGGAGAAATTGTATCGACAAAATGTTCCACTAAATGATAGAAAAGACCAACGGCGGGCGATGTGAAAGAAATGTCAGATATTGTGAGAGATGACTTACTGTCGAAGAACCATTCTTCACAATCCTTGTTGTTCCCATCTCCAGTCATATACTGAGGCCGGAAGGACGCCCAGCTCTCGAGACCCAAACCTGCCAGATAATTCTCCACTACCTTGTGGCCAGCGTCTTCCTTAACTGTATCCTGTTGCACAAATCTCAAACGTATGAATGAAGAGAATCACACCTCAAAACAAAACAAAAATCTCAAACACTGATAAATAGACTGGTAGTACAGTTTGTAGCGTTGGAAAGGAGAGCCTACCCCTTCCACATGAGGTTGCTCAATGGAGCCTTTGTAGATACCCGCACTGCTGATGAACAAGAACTGCTTGGCTCCATTAGCCTTGGCCCAGTCTGCCACGGGCCTGCACTCCAAGCACCATATCTCTTTCACAAACCAGCCTTTTTTCAGAGTCTAAAAGTTTGAATTAACTAGCCAAGAACTCAACAATGAGAAATGCACAGGAGAATTTATAAAAGTTTCTGATTCAGGAGAAGGAGTAAGAAACGTACTGAACAACATCTAAAGTCTTGCCATTGTTGTCCAGGACGACGTCGAAAGAGGCAGATCCAACAGCCGCTCCCACGTCCGAAGGCTCTCCCCACACGGTCGTCACTCCAGTGTCACGCAGCTCCTGCCATAGCCAGCCATAGCCAGAATCAGGAAAAATCAGCTTTCAAATTCTCAACAGACGTGCAGACATAGCCAAACTTGTTTTCAGCAAGTAATGCTACAATCAGGAGTGGCAGAGCTGCCATAGCTAGCCACAGCCAGAAACAAGAAATCGGCTTACGAATTCTCAACAGACGTGCAGCCATAGCCAAACTTGTTTTCAGAGCAAGTAATGAGACAATCAGAGCAGGCGATTTCAGTGCTACATTCCACAATTTCACTATCGAGAATTGCAATTCAGAAACACGGAGGGAAAAGGAAGATTGTGAGGGAAAGAGAGAGTGCCGTGCGTACATTGAAGCGAGAGAAGGGCAGCTTCTTCATCTTGTCGGAGGATTCGTCGCCGACCGTGAGCACAGTGACGGTGTGGCCCGCAGCCACCAAGTCCTTGGCAGTCCAGAATCCAATCACGGCATGCCCTCCGCTGTTGGTGTTCACGATCAACACCTTCTTCGCCTCTGCTGCTGCTAAAGCTCGCACGCCCGCTCCTGGTCGATTGTGCTCCCTCCTTGCATTGCCTCGCACGCTCCACGCCAGGCTCAAGGATCTTGCAATCTGGCACTGGAATGAAGAGATTCCCAGCGTTGGATTAGAGCGCAGCGACAACGACGATCTCGGCCCTTGTTGCAATTGAGCTGTTGCGATGCTCTGCGCCATCGCCATGCTCGTCGCCATGGGAGTCAATTCGTAAAGCAGAGCGAGAACGAGGTCGGGCGAAGGAGGGAATGGCGAGATGAGAGTGGGAATCGGGGATATGGAGCCATGGAATTGCAGCCACAACGACAACAGCAATCTACGACAAAAGCCCCCGACGTGAGGCGACTGGGGCTCGCGTGACTGGCGTCCGGCGTCGCCAATCCAATCTGGTCTATTGACGCAGCCTCAACCGCGGCCGCGCGGCTGCGGTTGCGGTCAAGTTCATCCGAATAGACAGTTGCCTTGGAGAATCCAAATTGCACTTGCTCTTGCAAACCCGATTTCTGGCAATTTTTTGGGGTTGCAGGGAAAAATCAACCTTGGAATCAATTTTCTTACCACAAGGTGATAAGGTACATAACATTATTAACAGGCCGGGTTATCTTCCCCCCATGGGGAGGCATATTTCTCCCCAGATACCTGGGGTCCTTTAGTTATATTGAAGCATTGTGAGTGGTTGCATTTGTGTCGTGTAGTGTTGGGGCTCCTGGTCGTCCGGGAGCAAAAGGGAACCTTCTAGCACTAGTGAACAATGTTATGTAGGTAGCTCAAAAAGCGGCTGATCTCCCTTTTCATGGGTTTTGTAAACAAGAAGATTTTTTTATCTGATTTTTAGCTAAAGAGAAATGGATGTCAAATGTGGCACAATTTTTTCATTTTTTTGAAGTATTATTGAATTGCTTATGACTTTCTGAAGTTTTTTTTATAGTAGGCACCTATTTGTGATTTTAGGTGTTCCATAAACCATTCCCCTACAACTTGTAAAGAGATGAGGTGAAATCAAGGAGTGTGATTAGCTTTTGCTATAGAAAGCCCCTTTTCTTTTACGACTAAGGAGAGTCCATTCAAGAATCACCTCATATCCATTCTTGGGCTATAAATGGAACACACAATCTATGAGGGGTGCAATTCAAGCTACCTACCTTACCACAAGCTAACAATGGTCTTTAGATAGCAACCAAATTAGAGAATTAGCCGTAAAGATCCCCCTCTCCAAGAATATATTTCAAAATTCAAATCTACCTTGTAGTGAGCCAAGTTCACAAAATGCTACCAAATTTAGCAATCTTTCTATCAATTGCTACAAAGAGTTTGAAGATTGTGGTGTTGAATTTGAAGACTTAGCATGTTTTGCAATGTTTCATAGGAGCTTGAGGTAATTGTGACTCTCATGTTTTGGGTGCATTGGTGGGTTAGCATGATCTCTAATCAAGGCAAGGGATTTTCATGCAACACAATAATGTTGGACTAGTTTACCGTCTAAAGCACTTATAGTCTAAAGCATATTTGAAGTTTGATCAAATCATGTAGTAGGATTCTAAATTTAATTTTGACCAACTTCTATACTCAAGCAAACAATTGTTTCTGAAGCCATAACCTTTTTTTGGTTGTTTTATGAAAACATGTAACTCATTACTCAATTTGTAATATAAAAACAATAAGAACTAGATTGGATTGTTTAGTAAGAATAAGGATGAAGTGCAACATGTCATTTTTGGGAAATACAATGAGAGAATTGTTGAAGGGAATGATGTTTAAAACCTTTTCAAATAAAATTAACCCAAGATGAAACATAATACATATAAATGAAAATAGAATATTGGAACACCTAAGATTCCTTAATTCTATTAGAAGAGGAAATTAAGGGAACAATATCATTTTGGTCATTTTTTGTCAATTAGGACATGTCAATTTGGACACATTTTGTCAATTAGGGCATATCAATTCAAATATTATTTCCTTCCATTTAAATGGATCCAAGGAGTTTGAAACTTTGTAAAAAGATTAAATTCTATCACCCTATTCTAAGTGGAGCCTACAACATCTTTATGATGGTGTGCTTAGAAACTCCAAACAAAAATGCCAAAAAAATAAAGCAATATGACTTGACAAAAGTTTTTGTTGATGTACATTAAATGATTGCATGGAATATGATATGATTTCTAATGGAAACATGTCACAGCAAGTCATGGAGCAACAACGTAGTGGCATGTGATCCAAAGTCATAGCACATATTACACACAATAATCATAACGTATACTACACACAATGATGAATCTAGAAAAAGCCACTAACATAAATAGTAGCAAATGTAAACCAATGCACAAGTTGTGTTCAACTTGTATTCAATGACGTCAAAGCATTTGCAAGCAAATGAAAGAGCACCACATATGCTCCTCAAAGAAAATAGAGTTAAAGACAACAAACTTAGCATTAGAGAATACTTTCTCACAGATATTAAAGTAAACAACTACAATTAAGGTAGAATGTTCAAAGTTCAAAGCCTTACAGCTCTTACAACTTCACAATATAACAGAGATAAGCTAAGACTAATACTCACAGACAATTGACTGAGCAAGCTTCATCCCAAATGAGCAACAAAGTCTCAGCTATGCACACTGGGTTGAATGACCAGATTTGACAACATGCAAAGAGGCAGCTTTCTAGTACTGAACCGCAAGCTTTTAACAATGTGTCAGTAGAAAAACATCCAAAGTAATATACAAACCACTCTTCATCGTTGCACACCGGTAGTGGACACAAATTGGCCCATTCCACAATATCAATGGTAGTACATCTAACATCTAATAAAATCTAATGAAGGGACACATCTTCAATATCCTAACTTGTCATTGAGCGCTGTTCGTCCATCTCCAGTTTGCCCTGCAAAAACACAAAATCGGTGAAGTATGTGTATACAAAAAAACGAAGTTATAAGCTCAATACAATTATCCTAGACTGACGCAGCAACAAAAGATAACAATGTTTGAGCTCATGTCGACACAAACAACTTAATAGCCATTTCCAAACAAAAATTCTGGCCAAACGGTGAATTTGAAGGCAAAAGAACCAAACAAGGGTTTCAACAAAACTAAATGGCTTCAAGGACTTTCAGATATCATTAAGAAAATCATCCTCATAACTCACCAGGAGGTCTCCCTGGTCACAGTAATAACACAGTAACCTCCCTATACATCATGGGGAGGCCTCCATGCATCACTCTGGCCACAAGAAGACCTCTTCATGAATCATGCCACCGCTTCTCTAAAGAAAAATAAACTGTAAACACTTCTGAAACAGCCTAGTGCTACCGAAAACTCTTCTTAAAAAATATGGAAGACAAAGCTGGATCATGAGACGGTTATAAAGAGAGCCGGGAGTAGCTACCTTGAGGAGGAACCCAGGCTTCATCGAGCTCATCCGACTCGTTTGGCTGTGTAGGCGGCCTTTCAGGCCCCAGCTTGCGTTTCTTCTTGCCTCGGGTTTTAGTTCCGGCTGGTTGCTGCTGCTGCAAGCTGTTCTGTGACCGAGACTCTTGTTCTTGCGCTTTCTCTTGAGCTGTCAGACCTGATTTATGCCTCATCAGAAGAGCAACGGCCTCCATGGCTGCATTACTTGCAACATCTCTGTCCTCACTACCCAGCTGATCTCCTGCAACCTCCTCTATTTGTACAAGATCCTCCTCCTTAGAGGCTGGACGCTTCCTATCTATATACCCTACAAATTCATTGCCAGTTTCTGGATTTTGTTCTGTAGCGGTGGAACTCTTGGTAGCTTCGCTCTTTTCTGCCTCAGGGCGTGGCGCAGGTCGTGGTGCACCAAGAAGAAGAGTAGGTGCCAGAACTGGCATCTCTTTAGTTTCAGCCTTTGGATCAACAGAATCATTGCTGACATTTGCAGTAGATGGTGTGGGTATTTCAGAAGCCGAGTTGAGAGCTTCCTTTGATTGAGACGCAAGCTCCCGTGCGATTTCTTTATTAGCACGTACTCGTAACCGATTCTCCACAATGGATTCCACCTTCTGTGACTGGCTTGAGCCTTCAGCCTTGCCATCCCATTTCTGAGCAGCGTCTCCGGATGGGTCTGCAATTTTTAGGAGGCGGGAGATCCTATCAGCTTCTGCTTGCAGCTTAAATAGCTCCTTTGAAAGGCGGGCTGCCTTGTCTTTGACTGCAACACCACCACAACAAGTTAGCGCTGTTACTTACTTATAGCTTCACCTACACTAAATACACCATGTACTGTGGGTACACAATGAAGAATTAATATGGCCCACAACAATTATGTCCATGAAGGTTATAAGCTACTTCGCAGCGTCCAAGGTGGTCAAAAGAGCGCTAGACTTGAAAAAATGTTTATTATAATGGCCTCTCGTAATTGTCGAGGTCCACAGTACATGATCCTTAAAGGATGTTGTTGTAGGGTACACGCTCTCTTGTGTTGTATACAGATGGGGTATTTGGGTAGCATATGAATCCATTGGAGCTATAAATTTGAAGCCAAGTCGTGAACATACTACCGGTCAACTAGGATTTTCAGGGAAATTTTTGGCATTTGTCATAAAGCCAGTTCATCAAGTACTAAATGGTCCTGGTATGAATACAGCCAACACTTTTGGTAGGCAACATCCTTTAGGGGTTAGTGGTTTGCAGTCTAATTCCAGTAGAGATGTACATCTCTGAGAAAAACATATATAGTTACTGATGTGGTAGACAGCTGACATACCGATATTTGTAGATACGCTGGACATAAAAGCATCCAGAGGATCTATGGATTCTGAAGTGACGCTGCTCTCTTCTTTTGTATTTGACTTGGCTTCCTCAGCTTGCAGCTCAACTAAAACAACATCCATTTCTTTGGCGAGCACATCTCTTTTCTCCAGAAGAGTTTCAGCTGTCTCCACCACCTGAACGGCTTCTCCTTGCTTGGTCTTCTGTTTTGGTTTGTTTGTTCGATCATAAAATTCATCATCACTGAGAATAATCAGACACGACATTTCCTGTTAGGCAAATCTCTCAGCAGATAGACACTTGAGTCCATGTCTTAACCACTAAAGATCCGGTAGGTGCACAAACCTCATTCTAATTCACTATTTAGTAAGCATCAAGATAAAGTTTTAAATTGTTTCCTTTTCAATCACCGTCAGTTTCTCAGAATATAAATGTACTCCTCACTGACAATTCACTTAAATTCTTGAAATGTGATTGTATTGCAAAAGTGCAAAACGCATATAACATGTTTTGCCCATTGAGACCTTCATGAGTCAAGAGCAGAATACAGCACCTGTCGTTTTCGTCCTCCTCATCCTCGAATACAGGTTTTTTTCTTGAGATAGATTTCCCTGTGCGTGCACCTAAACTCTCTCGAATGCTCTCATTGAGTGTCTCTTCCAGGCTTTCCAACTCCTCGAGAAGCTGAAACAAAGTTCAAAACACATCAGGAAAAGAGCAATTCGCATCCAAACCAACACCGTAGCAAAAGAAATGCCCACCCAATTAAAGTCATACCATGTACTTGCAGAACCAGAGCACCACACAGCTCTTAAGAAATGATGTGCTTGGAACATCATTTAAAAGGGTAAGAAACACAAGTAAATAAACAAAAAAACAATCAGTTCAGGAAATGATGAAGAATCATTGCAATAATTAAACAAATGAATTGCTACATAAATCTTCATAAAAAAGTACCGCTTCAATGCGTTGCTCATTGCGAGCAGTTTGTGTCTGCTGACCCTGTGTAAGACCCCCTTGGCTGCCTTCTTTAGCTTTAATAGCATCAATTTCTTTGTTCAGATTTGCCATCTGATAAAACCGACAGCACAATATAGTGAGGGACAAGCATCGATTGTCAAAAAGTAGATACATCATACAAAGCAGCAGCGAGAAAAACTAAAGATAAAAAGGAATCTAGGTGACTGCACCGAGTTCTTAGCTGAGTACATCTAGAGCCGCTAGAATGGATAGAGAGCAAAATTAACAAAATGAAAGAGGGAAAAAAACCTTCTCATGTCGTTTCTGCACTTTTTCAAGCGTCTTTTGTTGTTTCTCTGTCAATGATCCTCTGTACGTTTGCCACGTAACTTCGTCCAAGTCCTCCTGCGCAACAACCATTACAATATCAACGTGATTGAACAGAATTATTAGCACGAAAAAGAGCCACATTTCACATTTTACAGGACCTCGAGAGCGTGCTACTTCCGAAGGCATAAAAGCCTATTCCAACTCAATAAGGCACCTCCTCCACTATCACCTAAAAGGGAGAAGTTGGAGAACTCATAAATCTACATATCAACTGAAATTGAAATTACCTACTTGCCACCGTCGTATATGACAGTTTAAGCAGAATTGTGCATTTAAAATTGAGTACAAACTTAAAAAGATTATAGCAACAACTCATCTCTATTTTATTTGTGTTCTTAGATAGCATATTCAAGTCAAACTCTCAATCATGGTCTACAAAAAGAAAATTGATCTAATACAATCTTCTGCCAGTTCAGCATAACTCTTCAAGTGAAACTGAAAGTATACCTCTTCTTCTTCAACTTCAGCATCCTCTTGCATGCCCCAGCTGGCACCCTGCAATGCTGCAGCCTCGGCTTTTGCTCGCTGCAGTGACATTTCCCGCATACGTGCATCTCCAGCTGTCCCTCCTGATATTAATCGATCTTTGAATGAAGGCCCTTCCTGTATGGCATTCCATAACACTTCAGAAATCAGAGGGAATCATAATCAACATAGCAAAAGGAAACATGATAAAAAGTATTCAATCGATGAGAAACAACACACAGGCTTAAAGGATAATTACACACCAATTAGTTATGGCAAGTAAAAAGGCATAGAAACACCCTTTCCACAAAAACCATTCTTCATACAAGCTGGAGAACGAGTATACATACACCAAGAATTCTACAGAAAATAGTGACCTGAGGATTACTTAGGAAATAAATTTGGCCGACTACTTGGTGATTGAGATCATGCCTGGCGAAATAACTCATTAACGACTATCTGGGGCAAACAGAAAATCACAATCGCTCACAAAGAGACAAAAGGAAATCTACCTCAGGCATGAGTTCGGTTGGCCCTTGAAGCACGTACAAACGAGTTGAGCTGCAAACAAAAGGGCCCAGAGCAAAACTTACTACATGTAAGGTTAAACATTACAGTCTCTCAAGTCCTCTGAAACAAAATAAAAGCAACGAAAAGAGGAAGTCTAGGTAACAGGATACCAAAATGCACCACTCAAAGACTGCCGTATTGAAGCATTGATGTCTTACAGGCCAAAGCGCACAACTGCGCCTACATATACTGGAGAATAAACTTTCGCCTTCACCTGCGGAATAGACCATCATCACGATTTAGTCACAACAAAATTTCTTCAACTTCGAGAATAGCGAGCATCATCAAAAATAACCAAAGTGAATGAAGAGATCCACAGTGAACAAGATGAAACTCAAGCTTGCCATCCTTGCGTGTCAATGAAACAACAAAACCAGGAGTGCCAAACCTGACGCTTGTTAATAAAGGTGCCATGCGTACTCCCAAGGTCGTAAATAAAGGCTTCCCCTTTGGCGTTATACTGCAGCACTGTCCAACCAGAAGTAAAACGTGTAGGATCAGAAACCCCTCTCAAGAGATCTAACAAAGTGTATGAGCCATTGTTCCAGCTTGATGTGATAGCAGCAGCTAAAACAAAAGCGCATGAAGTACAAATGTACAACATTGTCTAATGATTATACATCCAACACAACATCAATCAACAATACCTTAACCTTCTCCTCTGTAAACGATTTAAAGAAGAGAGTAGATAGCTTAGCCATTTCCACCTTACGAGGTACACAGATCTCAAAAGTAAAATTTCATGACCACGAATTCAGAATCAAGTAAATCAAATCCCAATACACCCTAGAAAGCAATACCTGCATGGTAGCGAGATACGGAGGGATGTTCCAACACAAAGTCGCTCCGATCGCTGCGCCCAAACATGTAAGCTCCTTTGCTCGATCTGACCAAGCACAAGCTTATTTGGTTTCAGAAAAGTGTCTTACAAGAAGGGTGATGAAGATCAAGCTACTTTAGGAAGGTATGTACAAACAACAGTTCCAGAAGATAGAAATCGTTTCAAGCATCACAGCCATACGTTCATGCAAGACAGGAGAGTACGTATTACTAAAAAGCCAATGCATTAATAAAGCTCTAGATTGAAAGGCAAGAAGCGCATACACGTCAAAGTTGCTCAGAATAACGCCTTCCTTAAGAACTTCAAGCTTGAAAGGGTGGCCAGGTAGTGCGCTCCATGCAGGTTTCACATATGGTACACCGAGAGGAGGTGGATCCACTGACACCTTGATCTTGGACACCTGCACGGCCGTCACCGCACCATTACCTTCTCCATCTACGTCTGAGGAGCTCTTTGTGATTGCTGCACACACCACATGGAACCCTAAACCTCAGCTCTCAAGTCGGTATCACAAGCACTTGAATTTAAGCCAGAAAATCATGAGCCACATTTGAGTGAGCACATTACAAAGCCCTCTTTCGAGTGGCAGATGTAAACCTCAGCTCCATCATTTCAATTCGCTTCATTAGCAAATGGTGTACTCATGACTTGGCTAAAAATCGATGGAATGAAAATAGAATTGACTACTTTTCCTTCAATAGAGATCTCCAATCTCCCTACTTCGAATGACTGCATAAGAAATTCACACAAAACACCTAAAATTTGATATCAAGAGAGTTGGAATCGATCTCTCCACAGCTCTATAGCAATCTCCCAAAGAGAGCTCAACTATAGCATATTGCTTAATATGCTCAAAAGTGACTGAAAGATTATCCTCTTCCTTAATGATGATCAAGGACATCGACTGCCCCTAAGTTCTGGTTTGCTAATGAATTGTGCACAAAAGGAAAGAAAAAGTACCTTCAATTTGCACTGGCTCTTTCGCTTCTTCATTGCTTTGTTTCACCCGCGTTGGTGGCGGTCCCATTGGTCCCGGCAAATTAAGTTTCGTAATCTTTGGTGGAGGCATCGATGGAGGAAGCATTGAAGGAGGAGGCATTGAAGGAGGAAGCATTGAAGGAGGAGGCATCGATGGAGGAGGTTTCATTGCTTTCGGCTCTTTAAACACCGGCAGAGTCGGCGGAGCTGCTCCAACTTCGCTAGAAATAACAGGTGAAGACATAATCCCTAAATTCTTGACAAATTGAAAAGCTCCAGACTCGGATTTATGCCCTCCGTCGCTATTCTTCGACTCCGTGCCATTTCTTAGAGCAGCTGTCTGCTTCTTTGTGTCATCGCCGTTTCCCGAGGACAGAGCCAGAGATTCCATGGCGGACAATAGCAAGTAATCTCACACAGACATGGAAAATATATTCCCACCACAGTAGTGGAAGAATTTCGTACCTTACCGCTTCGAAAAAAGAAAAGTTCTCGAGATTCAACAACAAGTTTGAAATCCTCTCATGCCAGAGCGCAGCCAAGTAAAAATTTCAAAGTACCGCTGCAATCTCGCCATCGCCGGGCATGCTGCGAGAGCGTCTTCATCGTCTTCGTTGTTGACAGAAACCCTAAACCCTTCCCCCAATCTCACTCCGTTCGAACCTCTTTAATAAGACCTTCTCTAATGTCACATCTTCCGGCTTTACCCCGATTTAAGGGGCGTTTCACACTAAGGTAGACACACCTAATCTGCAGCATGATCCTAATGTGGTGCATATGTACATATTTAGTACACTTCAGATCTAATCTACGTAATATATAGATAGCTTATTTATTGTGGCATAGAGAATAAGTTATTTATGAATTACATAGATTTTAGATCTGAAGAGTACTAAATTTGTACATATACATCATATTAGGATCATGCTTCAGATTGGGTGTGTCTACCTTATGTCCCACGTCTCATCTTTGTAAGTCCCACCAAAATGCTAGATCCCAACTATTTAGGTTATGAAATTTAAAGAAGAATACTTAATCCCTGAGCGCCCTAGCGCCCCATATATGGCCTCCTTGGATGTAAAAGCCTTGTTTTGAGGGACTGGATTTAACTTTTTGATCTTTTTATAAATTGTAATTATGAAAGCATTCATGTTGTCCATGTCAATGGAGTAATGGCAAGGAAAGCCAAATGTTGTATAAGTATTTTAAGATATTTAATTAGGTGAAACACCATATAGGAAGTGGTAGCAAGCATACGGTGGGTGGTAGCAAGCAGCATTTTACAAGCTACAACCGGTCAATTATCCTTGCAAGCTTCCTTGTGTAAGCTTTGTGGTAGCAAAAAAATTATTGGCAAGGGTTCAAGCATGTTCTAAACCTTTATTATGACAACCATCACTGACTGTGCCGGTCATTGTTTTCTGTGCAATAGAGACTTGAAGCCCTAAAATTAGACATAAAAAGAAGTGCAATCTTCAATGATTTACAAGTATGTGCATTCACATCTAATCTTGTTGCTCACAAAATTTAAGATGAATCATGGGCTTATAGAATTTTGTAAAAATCATCAAATAGCAACTATCTACCAAAAAATGAGATTTTGTCATTACATGTTGCTTGATTAAACGTTATAATTTTCTATCTTACACAATCAATTGTTCCCAAAATTTACAAGCTTTCTTGTAAATAGGTGTTTTACTATTTTCAATGGTCACTTTTTGTGAATCATTTGATTGACTGAGATACAATGCACCAAAGTTGTCAGTCTCCAAATATCCTGATATTGGTGAAATTGGCATGGGTGCTCAGGGATTAACGATTTTACTCAAAGAAAAAAAGAAATAAAATAATTAAAAACGAAAAAAAAAATACTTTGATCGGCAGCAACTGAATGGATCCAAGTTATCCAACAATCTAGCAACAACTACTAAGCAAAAAAAATTAAAAAATGATTAAAATTGATGTGTCAAAATCGATTGAAGTTAAAACAAAAATGAATAAATATAAGATAAACACCATTATAAAGTGACCATTTGTCCTCACAAGCATACAATAGCATCAAATGCTTATCTTCAGTCGCCAAATTGTGGACTTGGTTGGCTGAAAAAGTAGTTGTCTTTGGCTGCCCGTCGATTCGGATTTGAATCTAATTGGATTCGTCAAGCGTTGATAATGGCCCATGATTTGGCACGCTAGCAAGGCAGAAAATTGGCTTAGCCAACCCGCTACATACATCATAAGTTGTGCATATAATAAGACGGTGCAGCGTCTTGGAATACATGGCTGCTGCGTTGCCAACAAACTATGATTCTCACCACGACCATTTTTTTTGCTTCGATTGTTGATTTACAGAAATAAACACAAACATAGATAAATAGTGTTTATGTACATGATGGAGGCATCTACATCATGACAACATTATATTCAACCAACAACGCGCCTCAACGGTGCTTGTTATTTTTCTTTAGATCTCTTTCTCTCTCTCACATAGCAACTTTTTTGTATTCTAAGTGCTCTCTCATCAAAAAACAAAACACAAAAGCTACTAGAAAAATCATAATTTGTCTCATGTGATTTATTTAAAATCCATAGGTATGACAATTTATAAAAAAAATCATAAAAAATGATTAACATTAAAAGTATTGAAATATTATTTGGTAACTAACAAATGAATATAGTACGATACCAACACTTGACTATTTAACATACGTATGATAAGCTCAACGGCTATTGTACCAGAAAAGAATAAAAATCAATACGTACTCACCATCATAGATTGCAAACAGCAATTCTACAATATAAGTAAATGTGCTGTTTTTCTTTCTACATCATTTACAAAGCGCCGCGAGAGCTTAGACATCCTTCTAAACATTCACGAGTATTTGATGATACATTTGTAATTTTATAAGATCTATTTTTGAACTCTCTGTCTAAAATGTTAGGCTCGCTAAAAACTTGTCTATACCTACAAAACAAAAGATATAAAACATTAATAACTAAGCGTGTTCAAGAGTAGAAGCCATCAATTAGTATAATAAATTCTGAAATTAGATGATAAGTTAGTTAGAAGCATACCTTTAATGACTGGAGCCGACATTATATAAGTTTAAGCAGACGAATTGTCTTGCAGAGCCGCCGCCGCTGATACATGTTCAGAAACTAGTATCAGTGCATTATCCTGAGCGGCTACCGCCACCTCTTCAAAGGTTACAACTTCGGCAACATCTCCAGTGTCTAACATTGCTACAACTTCTACAGATGGCACCACCGCAGCCACAATTTTGTCAGCCATGACCATCGGAGTTACATCATTAGCCAAAAACGCTATATAACTTTGGCCAACCTCCATCACTTCATCAGCAATCATTGGTGGCACATAGTGAGAAAGAGCTTTGTCAATGGTAATGTCAAGCTGCAAGCAAAGTAATGTGGCGCTAAGTACTAAAGCTTCAGCACAAGACACCTGAGATTGTTGTTTCTCCTTGGATGATATACTCTCAAATTTTATATGTAACAGTATCAGAGCAATGAGTAGAACCAAAGCAAAAAATTGATCGTAACCACGCAATGTGAAATCACCATCATTACCACCACAAGAAAGGTACTCATAACGTTTCACAATCCAAGTAAAGATCTTCTTCTCCAGCTTTGAATGATCTCCAGACCAAGACAATTTTGTCTTCAACCCTAGGATATAAAAATTGACAGTGAGCCTATTTCTAACCATTTTAGAACAAAGAAAATCAAATAGACCTTCCAAATGAATAAGAGCAGACCGGAACGGTAACAACGAGCAACAACAAACATATTGACGAGCAATGCATAGCAATTCTAAAAGGCTAATCAAATACAGAAGCCAACAACACAAAGAACGCAATTAAAAAAGAAGTGTGCCACAAAAGAGGCAGGAAAACAAACTCTAGAGTACACTGTGCATGGCCAAGACCTAGGTGCGAGAGAAAAAGACCCAAATTGAAATGAGAAATAAGCACTTATAATTTTAAACTGTACTTAAAATCCATTCCAAAATTTAAAAAAAGTTACTTCAAGTATGGAATAAAGTAATTAGCCAAAAAAAATTCCTGATATAGTAGAACACTTGCAAGCTAATATCCACCTAAAATCCTATAAGTTGATATCTTTTCTAAACTAATGTATAGCACAAATCTAAATGTCAAGCCCTTCTATCAGTTATAAATCAAAGCAATTAATTCAAAAGAAGTTAAGCTCTTTGGTGCTATCCTGGCACTAACATCAGGTCATTACATTTACACTACCACAAAATTAACTAATAACTCACTTATTTTAATCTACTTCTTAAAATCCCATCCATATTAACTTAGAAAAAATTTCTACTATAGCAAATAGATTAAAAAGTTCCACATGTGCTCTTTAAAGAAAATAAAGTTAAAGACACTAGACTTTGCATTAGAAAACACTTTCTCGCAGACATTAAAGTGAACAACAACTACAAGTAGGGTAGAATGATCAAAGATCAGAGCCTCATAGCTCTTGTGACTTCACGATATAACAGTTACAAGCCAAGACTAATACCCATTGACAATTGAATCAGCAAATTTTATGTCAAATGTGCAACAAATCTCAAATATGCACTCTAAGTTGAACGACCAAATTCAACAATAGCGTACCAAGGGGCAACCTTCTAGTCACGAACCGTAATTTTTAAGAACAATGGGTAGAAAAACAATTAAAATAGTATACAAACCACTCTTCATCGTTGCATACCAGTAAATGGATACAAATTGGTCATTTCTTGACTATTAATAGTGGTACATTTAACATCTAATAAAATCTATTGAAATAGAGATATCTTCAATAATCCACCTTGTCATTCAATATTATTCATCTATCATCAGTTTGCTCTGCAAAAACACAACATTGGTGAAGCAGATGCGTATAAAAACAAGGTTACAAGCTGAGTGAGATTATTCTAAACTGACGCAGCAGCAAAAGAGAACAATATTTGAAAGGCAGGATATTCATATAGACACAAACGGCTTAATAGTCATTTCCAATCAAAAGTTATGGCCAAACAGCAAATTTAAATGCAAAAGAACCGAACAAGAAAATAACCATTGGAATCTAGCAAACTAGAAAGACAAAAACAATAACAAAAAAACGCAAACAAACGTAATAGCACAAGAAACAACAATGCGTAGAGACAGCCAGCACAAGTGCACAATCTGCAGCAAGAACGCAATGAAATTGTTCAATAGGAAGAGAGCACATATAAGCCCAAGCTAAGTTCTCTTGATCTAATCATGACCATCTGCATTACGATCTATTGTATGGTTTATGTAGCTTTTGTACATCTATTCCCTACTTTCTCCATCATTTGAGAAATGCCGCAAAAGCCTCCACATCCTTGACAATAGTCAATAGTAGTTTATGAAATAGTCGCAATTTTCCAAAATTTGTCTTCAATTTCTATGTCCAAACTATTAGACTTGTTAAAACTAATTCATATTTGTAAAATGGAAGATTAATAACCTTACTTAAATAAGCACTTTCAAGAAAAATTGGCGTTCACAAGAAAGAAAACTAACTTGTATTATCTAAAATCATGGAACAAGAGAAAAATTACTGGCATATCTTCATTGACTGGAGCCACTGCTAGACCACCTTGAGCAGCCACCATTGCTGCAACTTCTTGAGGAGCCACCACCGCTACAATTTCTTTAGAAGCCACCACTGCTACAACTTCCTTAGAAGCCACCACCGTTGCAACTTCTTCAAAAACCATTACTGCTAGTTCATATTGACTAGCCACCAATGCTTGACCAGCCACCACATTTGGGACATCCTGAGGAAGAACCTCCTCAACTATGATCCCAAACTGCGAGCACAAAAGCTTTGCACTCGGCACAAGTGCCTCTGCACAAGTCACCAATGCTTGCATCTTCTCTTTGGCCAAAAGAATCTCAAATCCTATAGATAACTCAAACAGTGCAATAAGTGGCACAAGTCCTGCATATTGATCGTAACTACAAGCCAAGAGGTTGCCATTTCCACCTCTGGCAAGATGCTCATATCTCTTTATAAGCCAAGTGAATAGCTTTCTCTTGAGCTTAGAGTGCTTCTCTAACCACAACAATTTAGTCTTGAACCCCGGATTAACAAAACTAACAGTAAGCCTGTTCCTTGCCATGACAAAAAAATGACAGTAAAGCATTCATTGCACCAAACAGATCAAAACAGATGGGTAGTTGCAAGAAACACCTCACAATTTTGTCTCAAACACCCTTAAAATTGGTAGTACTAGATAATATTATGAGCTTTTGAAATAATTTTTTTTTAAATAAAATAAAATATAGACAATTTGTAAAGCATTTAAAATAGCATGTGAAAATTCAAATCTAGAAAAATCTATTCTAAAAGTTATGCACAAAAATAGAGGGACATAAGTTACCAATAAAAAGACAATTTCCTTTTTGCTTTTTAGAAAATAGTAAAAAAATTCAAAAAAACAAAACAAAAAATGGCCATTTTTTATCTCTTTGAGTAGCTTCACTTGATGCTAGTGGTTTTTGGAGGAATTTTTTTTTTTCACCAATGCATAGAAAATGGATGCCTATTTTGAGACAATGTGCATGGTATGAAATTTATAATTTTGTGAAACCCTTCTATATATCCATGTAATGCTTTACGATAAACAACTTCCCTAATTTGTGGCACAAGATTTGCATCTTTGCATCCAAAATAGTACTAAAAACCCCCAAAATAGGCAAGGATAGATATATATTCAAGGGCTGTTTAAAAATAGTAAAATAATTTTAAAAAACAAAAAAATTACAAAATGTCTATAAATTTGACGTGAACATTACGGGTACTTTGAAATTCCAAGTCAAAATGACTTGGTACGCAAAAAGATAGAAGCCAAAAATCTCCTACACAAGGTGAAGGGGACAGAAAATAGTGCAAGTGTTTCTTGCAATCACCCACAAGTACCAAGTTTTAAAAGAAAAAAATATTTTATAACACATATAGCCGTTAGATCTTGTTGGGGATTTTGCTCGGGTGGATCATTTTTTGTATGTTAGGTATCCCCGTGTGGCAATGAGATGTATTTTAATGGGCTATTTACCTCTCATGCAAAGATAAAAGAGGCCTATATAATTATATAACATGGCAAATTGACATATATTATGGCAATCTATAATTACTTGTATGACTTGGGAGATTCTATTTTTTTCTCATGCTATTCTTTTTATAAGGAAAAGAAACAAATTGTTAAGCAAAGACAGCAAAAAGTTTTGAGTAAGATGTACAAAAAAAGTTTATAGTTATTTGATGGTTGAAATTTAATATTGTGAGAATTTATTTTTATTTTTTTACACCCTATTTTTTTTGTTAAATCATTTTGGTTGGTGCTCGGATTGGTGTTCGATTTTAAATTTTTTTCGCATCATGTGTTTTTTATTTGGACCCTAGTTAGGGCACCTTTGTTTACACAAAATTTTGATATTTACTTCACTCCCCATTGTTTTTTTGTTAAACATTTCTGTTGGGCTTAAATTTATATTTGATTTTGATACCCTATTTTTGCTATGACATAGGCTATGACATTTTGATTGGTTTAAATTTTGAGTTTTTTTCACTTCATATTATTTTTCTTAAGTCACTTTTACTTTGACTTTTTATTCAATACAATACGACCCCTCAAATACCTAGCTGCCTATACAAACCCATACTAAATACAGTCTTGTGCATAGGACAAGTCCAAAGCTTGTGCTCCTATATTAGTAGTAAGAAAATTAATACCTTAGACTTGTAGTGTATATATATATTATTATTATATATATTTGATTTAGAACTTTGAATGTTCACTTCTTTATTTGTATGTTTGTTATAATTTTTATCACAAATTAATGAAATCTTTGTTATATTATGCTGCACGTCAATTCTAAAATGCGCTAAGTGATCCACCCGAGGATCTTATATTACTAGTATCAAAGGATGTGAAAAAAAAAATTCAGAAATTTTCACTTTGAGGATTGTAAGATATTTGAGTTTGAATTGACATAAAGCCATTTTTTGTCCTTGCAAAAATTCAAGCAGCTGCACCTCACTAGTTCATACTTGTATGAAACATTTTCCAAAATGGTTGTAACTTTTTGAATTTTTTCTTCAAAGCAAGTTGGGTACACATTTAAAATTTTCAAATCATTTGGAATTGTATAACACATGGGGAAAAAATAGTAAATAAAAAAAAGTATATAATGATTCAAACCACTAAATTGTTAAGAACTTCATCATGGACATGAAAAATTCCAATCCCTATGGTTGTAACGTTATAATATAAAATCTGTATTCTTTGGATTTGTTTTTTTTCCAAAATATCAAAGATTGAGTAAAATAAAGGACTTCAAAGTTTATTTTACAGTAGAGAATCCATAACTCTATGCAAACAAAATCTCCTATAACTTTCATCTCATTGATCAAAATTGAATGATTCAAAGCTTCCCATGTATATAAATTTAAAGAATCAAAAAAAAAAATTAAAGGTTTAAAATGTAATTTTCAAAAAACTTTTTTGTCTGCCCAACAAGCAAAGAAAACTACATATCATGCAATAACTTTTTAACCATGAATTCAAAAGTTACAAAAAGTATTGGGCCTTAAAGCTGCTCCTTTGACATATCATGTGTGAAAGTTTCAAAGAAAAAAAATGAAAAAATCCATTGATAATGAGCTGCCCAAAATTGCTATATTGGCAAAAAAAGGGTGTGTATGACTTTAGGGGTTAATGTAGATTAACAATGATAATTGTTTTTCTCACAAAGTTGTTTTCTTTATAAGATATTGTAATTTAGAACAAAACAAAGGTGATGTATTGGCATGAACTTTAAAGGCATAAAGAAGCAATTATATTGCATTTGAGTTGGGCTAGTCTCTTTTTAGGCTTCCATTCTTTGCAACTGGGTCATGGGGTTTTAGTTTGGTCATCATCTTGTTTATTTATGAGGTGTCCTTGTTGAATTAACTCAACTTGAGTTGCTATTGTTGTGTTGTTTTCATTGTTTTGGATTTGTGTAGATTGTGAGAATATCCAAACATCACATTTCATAACATCATGATCTTTATGCAAATGTAGCAACAAAGAAGGGTGAACATGTGAAGGTATTTTTATAATTCTAGTAAATCTTCCAAAATCACTACAACACGTCATACTATTATTATTATCAAATTTGTGAAGACCTTCATGTTATCAAGTGCATTTTAATTTACAATATTCCTCACAATGAAATATGTTCCTTTTTTGAATATTTCCTTTGGTATTTTCTTTTATTCAAACCTCAAAATCATTTATGTATCAAAATACCTGATGGATTCTTATGGCACAATTGGTTAAGAATTCACTTTTGATACTCTATTGCTACAAAATAAATTAAGAACAAAGTGAATTAGTTGTTTGCCTTTATGTTAGAGGTCACTTCCAACAATAAGACTTTATTATTAATTAAAAAAACACAATATTGTTTGTTTGCTAAATAAGAAAAAAATGGATGAAATCTTGGATAACTATAGTTGGAGTGGCAACCAAAAACTCCTTATGTTGTAAAAATTACAATATTATGAATTATGGTAAGTTTTCAACATCAGTCACAAAATAACTAGTTTACCAAGTGACACATAGAATTAAGTAAAAAACTCAATCATTGACATCATGCCACATTGTAATCAAAGATTCAAGCATATAATGGTTTGGATTATTTATATAAAAAAATAGTGTTAATGTAGGTTGAATGAAAACTATTAGGAAATTAAATAATTAATGTCTATAAAAAATATTTCAAAATAAATTGAATGTTTAGTAAGAATATAAGAAATTTAGTCCAAAGTTATAGGTTTTAAGACTAATATCAACAATGTGGCTCCTATTGGGCAACTACAAGAAAATTGTATCGATAATACGGTAGCATCAATCTTAGAACAAAATAGAAACCATTATTCATATTGAACATTTTGAGTTATTGTGAATTTCAAACTTTCATCTTTTTGGTAAGTTGTTATTTCTTAGTATTTACCTTCTCATTCATCCACATCAAATTATGTATAAAAAATGTTTAGAATCAATCTAATTCAATAAAGTAATCTTGCATCTTTTTCATTAAGTATATGAATTAGCATGATGAAATTTAAATTTTCTAGAATTTTTGGTCTTGTTATGAAAAGAAAATTTACCTAACAATAAATGTCAATTTGTACTATACAAGTGTCATATTGACATGGTCAAAGGAGATGAATATGTATTTTGAGGATCTCTCTTATTATTGCTTAACCTCTATAGTAAGGTTAGGAAAGACATTTTTGTTTCATTTGCCAAAGCTTAACATTTTTCAATCAATCTTTCACTAATCATGCAGCAAATATGTCCTACAATATATCGTATTACACTATCATTAGTTTATTGAGAAATTTGACTGATTTTTTATCTTGTAGTTCTCCTCAAACCTTGCTCTCAAACATTGCTCTTTAGTATATGAAGAACACCACTACCAACAATGATAATTTTGGGTATCTTGAAGGTTATATAAACCTAAAAACGAATCAAAGAAAATTCCAAAATTCAATTACACACCAAGAAATGACATTTATAGCATCAAATTATCAAACCATTAGCCACTTGACAAGCAACAAATCAAACAAAAAAACCTTACCAAAAAACATCCTTATACCAAATTTGGCTACCAACTTTCCACAAGGTGGGCACCCTTCCACTACTCAAGGCTTTGGATATTCTATGTAAGGTCACCTTACCCATAAGCAAGCATTTAAGGGTTTAGAGTACTTCAAGGTCTTGGAAAATTCAAGAAAAAAAATCCATAGGGTTAATTTTTTAACAAGCTACCATGTAACACCATTTTTGTGGGAAAAAGTATTATAGAGTATTTTTTATTAAATGATAAAGTTGCAGCTCATAAGGTCCTTGAAAGCAACTCTAGACTAACCTTGAAACTGTTTGGATGTATTCCTATAACGGCCACTTGATAGTCCCAATCCCAACCCTCCCAAAATAGCTTAGTACCTGACATTTGGCAAGATTCATTTGTGCAAGTAGCATTTACTACTCCACTTTGGGTTCACAGTGAGTGGTGAATAGGTGGTAAATAAGGATCGACTTTGGGGACCACTTGGATATGGGTAAGATTACCTTATCTAGTCATGGTCAAAAAGTGTACTACCTTACAGCATGTCACTAAAGTAGGAGGCTTGAACTCTGTTAGGGCATTAAAGTCGCTCACCTCCCCAAATGAACTCTGCTAGAACATGTCCTTATTCATAGCCTTTTAGTAACGTCTAGTGGCCTACCAAAGAGATTGTTGCATTTTTTTGAATCACCCTCCTCACACAAAGTAAGGTAGCTTTTAAGGTAGAAAAGACATATACCAAACCACAACTATGGCCATGACATCTCCCTATAAGCAGCCTGATAAAGTAAAGAAGCAACGTGCCATTGTTTTTGCTACCAAATATGACCTTGATAAAAGTGTTAAGATTGGAAATGCGACAATCTTTTTGGTAGGGCACTGTATTGTACAGTGGACGTACATTTGAGGAGGTGGGCGGTTTTAGAGCCCTATGATCTTTCCACTTCAAAATTTCATAACTAATTCCATTGAGCTCCAAAAAATATGAAAAAACTTGGGTTAAATGCCAATTCCTCTTGTCTTTCAAGTAAAACTTACTGAAAACTATTTCAAGAAGTTCCACCACCCCAAAATTTGGTTTCAGCCCTTAGATGGTCGGTTTATGAGCCTCTTACCTTAGACAGAGATGGATGCATGAGACAATTCAACTGTACAAACATGTGACCAGACTGACAAAGCCGAAAAAAGAAGAAAGAAAGGAAGAAAGAAAAAAAGAAAAATGAAACACACACAGTAATTTAGATGCAAATGGAAGTTACAACCTCACTTCAGTAGTGTAAAAAAAACATTAGAAATATTCAAAAAGATAGGGACGTTTATTCATATACATAACCAGGAAGTCTCAGATCACCATTCTATCTGAACTGAAAGTACATTCTAGATAGGAAAACCGTAAAAGACATCAGTGACAGTTTTCTTAAAAGATTATCAAAAATTTGAGGGGTAAGGATGGTTACATAAAAGCACACTCTTTCCCGGTCGTATTCACACCCAACTTCTATTCAGCATCGTATTCTCCGCTCGTCATGTACAACCAGATTCAAATCTCGTTTTTTTGGAGGTTGAAGAAGCATTATCAGTGCATTTGTAAACCTTAGTTGACCACTCCCCCCTTTGCAAGAGCGTTTACACCTGCAGAGATTGGCGGAGATGGTTTAAATGTCCTCGGGAGCAGGTTCCAATGCGTTTGTATGTCCTTCGTGACGGATTGGTCTACGGAGCAAATGTGGAGGTGTCGCTAGTGGCTCGGTTCTAAAGTACCTGCAATGTTGCATTCAATGTCAATTTCAAAAAACAAATGGTGTGCATCAATATCCCCGGATGACAAGGTTTTATTATTAGGGGAAATTTCATGGATACCCTGAAGTTTGCAACATTTTCATACATATCCCTGCTTTTTCAGAAATATCACAAAACCCTTGGACCAAAAATTTTAGAAATTATTTTTGTTGTGCATGCCACTTCCATTCTCCCTTTGTGGGCACACTACTTCTTTCTTGTTATGCGTGCGCACAAAGGAAGAATGGAAGTGGCATGCACAACAAAGTTAATGTCTAAAATTTTTGGTCCAGGGTATTTGTGATATTTCTGAAAAAGCAGAGGTATCTATGAAAATATTGCAAACTTCAGGGGTACCCACGAAATTTTCCTTGTTATTATGCACCCAAATCTACACGTCCAAAGGACCAAAGGATCAGAGGTTTCAGAATGCAAAACTTCAAATTGTGAAGAACAGAAGTTGAATGAAAGCCAAATCTTGTATCACCTTAATCCATGAAGAACATTAAAAAATAGATAAATAAATAGAAAAAAGCAAGGCTCAGAAAAAGAAGTTGGGGAATAAGGGCATTAAGTAGATTTACCTATGCTCTAAAGCTTGCTGTGTTGAGATCCTTTGCTTAGGGTCGTAAGCAAACATGCGCTGCAGAAGGTCTAAGCAGTCTTCACTGGCCTGGGGAAAAAGACTGCGAAAGGACTGAGGTGGGGAGTAAGAATACTCCACGTAGTTCGGGAGAGAGGTCATCTCCGGCCATTGTGATTCACGAGGTGTTCCAAAAGTTGCAAAGATTTTTCCCAGTTGCTCGATATCACTCTGGCCCTGGAAGTATACAAAGAAAAGGAAGATTACTCATAAATTAGGCTCCAGTATCTAGTAATCTCACCAACAAAACAAAAAAAAAGACTTATAAAATGGTAAGGTAGGAGGTTCTAAAAGCGACCATGCTCTAAAACCGTCCACCTCCTCAAATGTACTCCGTTTGTACATGTTAATTTTCATAATCTTCAACAATGTACATGCAATGTACATTTGAGGAGGTGGGCGGTTTTAGAGCCATATGCCATTTCAACTTCAAAATTTTATAACTAATTCCACAAAATTCCAAAGAATATGAAACAACAACTTGGGTTAGATGGCAATTCCTCTTATCTTTCAAGGAAAAGGTACTGAAAAATATTTCAAGAAGTTTCACCTCCCCAAAATTCAGTTTCAGCCCTTAGATGGTCGATTCATGAGCCTCCTACCTTACATAACATTTTAAGTCTATTGCTTTAGTTGTTTCTAGAGTTTACTTCAGCAATGGCATTGTGCATCTTATCCATCAACATACCTGAAACAGAGGTCGCCGAAGAATAAGCTCTGCAAAGATGCAAGCAGCTGCCCAGACGTCAACACCAGGCCCATACATTTTGGAACCGAAGAGGAGCTCCGGAGCACGATACCACCGAGCAAAGACCTGATACCACCATAAAATATACACATGTCAACATTCATAGCATTCACAAAAAAGAACAGCAACAAAGTCTAGAGAGAACACGTGTCGGTACCTCGTGAGTGAACCTCCGATCTGGACTTCCAAATATCCGAGCCAGACCGAAATCAGCAATCTTCAATTGTCCATCTGACCCAAGTAGTAAATTATTCGGCTTCATATCCCTGCTTCAGACACCAGAATCATGCTAAAACAACTAGTTTTGAGACAGTGCGTTCAAATCGTGACGTGGCAACCAAGAACAAAACACAAGTGAGTGAATATTTACTACAAACCTGTGAAGGATCCATTTTTTGTGACAAAATGCCAAGCCCTTGAGGGTCATTTGGATGTAAGACTTGTAGTCTGCAGGAGAAAGAAAAGTGTTGCGATCGTAAATGACTGCTTCCAAGTCGCTCTCCATGTACTCAAACACTAGATACAAATTGCTCTTATGTTGGTACACATCCACAAGCTCTATCACATTGGGATCATATAGCTCCTTCAGCAGCTTGATTTCTCTCAAGGCTGTCACGTTGACTCCTTCTTTGTACTTGGTTGTTCGTATCATTTTCACAGCTACTGTCTTGTTCGTCTGCAATTGCAAAACAACAGAAAAGGCCAAAAAAAAAAGGGTTTAGAAGACATATTCTGCAACAAAAGGATTAGAGTGGTAAGGTAGGAGGCTCATGAATGAACCATCCAAGGGCTGAAACTGAATTTTGGGGAGGTGAAACTTCTTGAAATGTTTTTCAGTAAAATTTTCCTTGAAAGACAAGATGAATTGGCATCTAACCCAAGTTGTTTCATATTTTCTGGAGTTTTGCAGAATCAGTTATGGAATATTGAAGTTGAAGTGGCATGGGGCTCTAAAACCGCCCACCTCAAATGTACATTTCCTGTACATTGTTGAAGACTATGAAAATCAACATGTACAAATGGAGTACATTTGAGAAGGTGGACCATTTTAGAGCTTAGACGCTTTTAGAACCTCCTACCTTATTGCCCTTCTATGAGACGATGTCAAAGATAACACTTTGAGGAAAATGTACTAAGGTAGGAGGCTCATAAACCGCCCACCTTCTCAAATGTACTCTGTTTGTACATGTTATTTTTCATAGATTTCAACAATGTACAAACAACAATGTACACAATGTACATTTGATGAGGTGGGCGGTTTTAGAGCCCTACACCACTTCAACTTCAATATTCCATAACTAATTCCACAAAGCTCCAAAGAATATGAATCAACTTGGGTTAGCTGCCAATTCCTCTTGTCTTTCAAGGAAAATTTACTGAAAATTATTTCAAGAAGTTTCACCTCCCCAAACTTCAGTTTCAGCCCTTAGATGGTTGGTTTATGAGCCTCCTACCTTAACCCCTAAATGCCCAAGCCCTGTCTGAGCTTCTTGGACTTTCCATGAAACTGAACAATCAATCAACCTCATCATGATTTCCATCAAGTTTTTCTCAACTATAACTATATAAATTTAAGCTAAACATGTTAGAGATTACACAGAAAAAGAAAACACAACAATATCACTTTTAGTTTGAAAGATTATAATGTTTGAACATGAGGGTGTTAAAACTGCAAAAGTGACTTAAATTCTTCCAATCCTTGTTTCACATGTCAAATCCAAAAAGTTGGTCACCATAAAAACATGAGGTTTAAGGTCATTACATGTCTAACTCAATTCAGTTTACGGTTTTGAAAATCTACTCCTACATTATTTTTAAATGGATTTTTGATGTGGATTATTCTCCAAGCTCTAGTGTATTTGAGGCTCATTTTCAAGATCTTCCAACACTAGAAAACTCAAGATTGCAATGGACACCCTTGTACAAAATCTCAAGTAGAAAAATCATCAACTTTTATTTTCAAAATCAAAAAAATATGAAAATAATGATTTGATAAGATTTTATTCATCTTCAAAGTTTCCTCGCGACCCAAATCTGGTCGCTTGGGGTTAAAGAGGGTCGGTCTAGGAAACAGAAATTTTTGAATGCCTTTCCATAGACGATGTTACAAATGCAATTTTGAAATAGCTCACATTCTCAATGACATATAGCTGGCAAGGAAGACGAGTAAATTACGACACCAAGGCTAAGCTACGATTTCAAAACCGAGAATTTGAAGTGTAACAGAATTGGTACCCAAGCCTCGGGATTTACGCCGAAGGGGAAAGAAATGCACGCACCAGTTTGTCGATGGCCTTGAAGACGATCCCAAAAGTACCGGAACCGATTGTCGGCCCTTTATCATAACGGTTCACACCGGTGACGTCCCCCATCGCCATCAAAAACCTTTGCGCACCTACATCCAAGACTCCCTAAACCCTAGAAATACCGACCAAATCCCAAAACCACCCCCACCAAATGCAAATTCCTTTCCGAACCGACGATTACCAATCCCAACATCCTCCTTAACTTAATACTCCTCAAATCATTCCGAATCCCTGATCTCGCTGAGAATCGGAACAGAAGCGGATTTTGCAGTGGTTAAAAAGGTCGGAAGTTCGAGATTAAGGGGATTGGGAGAGGAGCTGAACGGATCTAGAAATGTGAGAGAGAGGGGTGGATTGTTGCAAAATCGAGGTTAGAAATCAGGCGAAGCGTGAGAGACAACTCCACAGAGGAGCCTCCTCGACTCCCAAGCTGCATTTTGAGTGAGGGGTGTGGTGATCGAATTGCATGTACACGAGGTGTAGATTTCTGAGTCTGCGTCTTGGACAGGACGCCAGCTTTGGGTATTGGGGAGAGAGGTCTGTTCACACTGCGTTTTTTTGAGTTCTAAAGTTGGATTGTCCTCGAAATGTGATTGGTTTAGACCAGATTTTAGAACTTGTCGAGAATTTCTCACAGTTTTTGCATAGGATAGGGGTTGTTTCCAGGGTAAATTCATGGGTACCCCTGAAGTTTGCCATATTTACATAGATATTCTTAGTTTTTCAGAAATCACACAAATATCGTTGGACCATAATTTTCAAGCATTTGTTTTGTTATATACACGCTACTTATTTCATGACCAATGTTAAAATAAGAAGTGCAATAAAATGGAAAAGAAGCAACGTACACACAAGGGAAAAAGAAGGGAGAAAGAAGTGACATGCACAATATAACAAATAGTTGAAAATTATGAACCAAGGGTATTTGTGCAATTTCTAAAAAAGCAAGGGTATCCATGCAAATATGTAAACTTCAAGGGCCTATCCATAAAAACTTCCCTTGTATCAATGGGAGATGATTATTTTTTAAATATTTTTTACTAAAACCAGTTTGGTCAATCACTTAAATCTAAGAAGGTGATTACAAATTTGACATAGAATCGAACTATCTCACGACTACCGACCAAAATCCACGTTGGCCCTGGGATCAGTCAATTCGGAAACGATGCTTGTGGGCTTTCCAATTCCAAGGCCAGCATGGAGGAAGGCTCAATGGGTTTTAACTTTTAAACCTTGAATAACAACTTTTTCAACTGATAGTTTATGAACCAAGCCAACGTAAGAGATTAAGATTATTAAATAAAGCATGGATTGACAAAATAACACAAAGCAAACATCAATCATATTATCCAGAACAAATGAAATAGGAACAACATTTTTAGTTCATTTTGAGAAGAAGGACAAAATCTGAGTAACCAATGGCACAAATGTGAGATTGTCCGTGAGTGAGGCCCTTAGCTTGCATAAATGCACATGTCTTTTTTGTTATTGGTAGGAGTGACTTTGCACGTTGTGCTACCACTCCGCAATTTCTGTTGTTGACTTCGTCGGGGTTTTAGACGATAATCCAACTCTTGTTTACTTTGATGCCGTGGAGTCAGGAAAGTGTTTTGTACAGGATAGGTTTACAAATCTCAAGAATGGCCGCTCTTTTGGAATGGAGGCAAATATGAGGATTGATCTACTCAAATAGCCGATGGTAGATGGTGAAAGGAAGCCCTTGGGTCAGGATACAAACCATGTTCACGCCGGCATACGCCGGTCGCCCCGTTCCCAAGTCGGATTGTTGCGAAAACTTGAGAAACGAGCAATACTACGGGAGGTGGAACACGCACGTAGAACGTAGTGAAAACAACTACTTTCCTGGCCTCTTTTACTGTATTCCTAGAATGCCTATGATTAGAAATCAAGCTAATCATACTCGTCCTCATTGACTATTCAGAAGTGTAAGGGCAACCAAAAATGCAAATTTTTTTGTTCAAGCAACGTTTTTGTCTCAAATACACTCTTCTTGATTAATTCAAAACATAGAGTTCATTTCAAAAAGTATGAGGAGGACATTTTTTTGGGGCTTGACACTTTTAACCAAAACACAGATGTCCAAACGGTTGTGGATAATAAATGGAGGGACCAACTCACATTTGTCCAAGTTTGTCAAATCTGTCGCCAGTCATCGGCTTCCTTTCGCCAAAAAATAATGCGCTGGTATGAGTTCGTCTGCTTTTACTCAAAAATCAGAACTATTCTCCCAAATCCATGTGATTACACGAAAACTGTTACAGTATTTATAGCAGATTGGATGAATGATAGTCATCGAACGCAATAACAGAGGAGAACCAAACGAACTTGATAGACCGTCAGATTCATCCGATCGAACGGCGATGAGAGGAGCCAGGCTTAGGGTTTGCGGAGACTCTTACAATACTCCGTCTCGCACAACTCGGTCGTCTCTTTTCCAGCGTCTGTGTATCGAAGCACTTCCTCGCTCGCCGGCCTGCGCGTTGTCGCTGAGCTCTAGTGCCGTCTGTCACCATGGTACGCCTCTCTTTTACTCATCATTTCCCTTTTTCTGCTGTCGTTAGGGTTTTATGTGCGAAGCCGTGCACTGAAAGCAAACAAGCGTGGGATTATCTCTTATTGGGGTTTAAGGTTAATTGTGGTTACTGCCATATCGTTCTTTACCGCTTCGATTCTCTTTTGTTCTTTATAATAGCTTACAAGATTGTGTTCTTTTTGTACTTCTTTCACTAAGCTCATGTGCTCTCTTTAGTCGCAATCTCTCGTTTCGTCTAGGGTTAGGATACGGGATAGGACATGGGATAACCGTCCTTTAATAAGAATTAGGGTTTGGATTTGAAAATAGTTACCTTCTTTAGAGATATTTCTGATAGTTCTTGCTGTATGGTTCTTCCAGCCGTCCCAGAAGACGTTCAGGATTAAGAAAAAGTTGGCGAAGAAACTGAGGCAGAACCGCCCTATTCCCCATTGGATCCGCATGCGTACCGATAACACTATCAGGTAACAAGAAATGAAATTTCCATGGCTCTAGTAATTATGTTTTTGTATTATTAATGAAAGGGGTAAAGGATTTTTAGGGTTTGTTTGAGTACTTTATGTCACGAGATTGTTGTTACACTTCGTTCTCTATTGATTTCGTGTGTTTTGTTGTGGTGTAGGTACAATGCTAAGCGCAGGCACTGGCGCAGAACCAAGCTTGGTCTGTAGGCTGGATGAAGGACTAGAGAGTCAATGACGTAGTGTTGAGCGAGGATGCGGCTCAACGCAGTTATTGACTACGTCTCAAATATTTGATAGCTGACGCTTGTTTCTATGAGGATTTTTACATGTTATGGCATAAGACCTCTTTACTATTGACTTCTCCTTGCATCTTACAGCTTTTAGAGTTTGCTCTAAATCACTTAATCAAACATACATTTAATTATAATTTTGTGGTTGTGTTTAATTTAATAGCCATATCTCTAAGTTTTTTTTCAAGTTTCTTTTAACACCTTTAACTTGCTCTATAAGCGCATGTGATTTTGAAAATATGCATAATTTAATTCTGATGATTAATGATAGACGGTGTGCAACTCAAGTTCTAATCCTCCTACTCATATATTTGTGAATGATAAGCAGCGGAGATCTAGGTTTTTGATTCGAGAATGAATGAATCAAGTGTTAGCCCCTGAGCGCCCGGCCCAAATTTGTGCAGTGTTACACCTCATTGCAAACAATATGTCACCACAAATTCAAAAACAACATTTGGAAGAGTTAATTGTTGATATTGCATGAGGCTTAGAGTCTGCATATGAATGAAAAATTTGGTAAGTTTTTGTTGCATGGATCTATGGAGAGGCCACATTCTGGCCTGTGGGGCGCTCAGGGGTTAAGTTTTTTAGGCCACACAAAAGTTTCGAACAGTACAATGATTTCTACGTAATTGTGTTCTTTCTCTAGGGACTTCTCTTATAAAAAACGGCTTAGATTATGGAACATATCCAATGAATTGCTACCGCAACTATGTTTGCTCTTCGTTCTTTTATTATCTTCTTTTGATGCCCATGATTTTCAATGATGACTGTAATTTGCAAGTTTGATAGAGTGCTTTAATGCATTAATTTAGTGTAGTCAGTAGCAAGTTAATTGATTCAAACGAACTTCTAGGTTTGTATAAGCTTGGAGATCATAACATATTGTGGCTGCTCAGCTCATGCTTCTCCGCCGTTTTTAATCCTGTCATCTTCTCCAAGGTTGCTTTCAAAGATTGCATTTGATCGAACTGATACAGGCCTTTGGAGGCCATGCTTTCTCCATGCTTTCCTATTGCTCTACTTTATTGTTTCCAGCAGGATAACGTTTTCTAGATTTCATTTGCTGTTGCCACTCAATCTTCACGTCTCAGCTGCGACTGAAGGTTTAACCGCACTGGCTTTTCTTGCTTACATTAAAACTACCTTTGCAAGCTTTATTCTATCTTCCAAGCTGCTTCTAGAAATCCTATAAGCTATCAAAACAAAATAAATTGGAGACAATTCAATCTTTGAGTGCCTTCAGCACCTCCATGAGACTGCTTTTCAATAACGGATACGAGAGTGGAATCGGTTGGCATAACCATTGAGCACCATTCAATCAACCAAAGTACACCATTAATACCACAAGTCCAAAAATCACAACAGAAAAAGAGAATTGATATGTGTAAACCCGGGGTTTGATATATGCACACTGAGGTGAGGGGTTTGATATATGCACACTGAGGTGAGGGCAACAAGTTGAATTTTGAAAATTTGAATTCAAATGTGATCTTAGAGATCTTGACTTAGTTTAGAATCACAAAGGAGGTTACAATTAAACAAAGCCCAATGGAAAAACTTAGTTTTTTTTATAATCAAGAATAAAAGTAATAATTTGCTCATTTGTTAAGCTTTTCCACTAAGCATTGTTCAATTGTAACATCTTTTGTGGTTCAAGACTAAATTAAGATTGCTAAAACCAAACTTGAACTCAATTTTTCTAAAATTCAACTTGATGATTGTAAATATCTAAAATTTACCCCTTTTCCCGGTGTGCATATTTCAAACCCCATGTGTGCATGTATTGATTCCCCCCCAAAAAACTAGGAATACAAAGAGGTCAAATTATGATATAAAGAAATCAAGTCACAAAAGAAAAATCTAGGGGATAAATACTTAACCCCTAAATGTTGAAGGGGATGAAAATAGTACCCTCACTATCCAAAAAATACCCTATGAGATGGAGACAAATTATTTTTCATCTAATCTTTTTTTAGAAGTGGTCATGGAGATGTGCTCATATATTGAATTTTAGTTCAAAACCCTTTCTCTAATTGCAAATTTCTATGATTTCCAAATGCAAATTCACCTCCCTACCTAATTTTTGAGTTATACCATGTTGTTTTGATTTTGCTTATTTGCGATTTTTGTTTTAAATACTTAATTGTTGGTGTAATGACCTAAACTCATAAGGTCACTGACATAGTGTACCATGAATGCAAAACTTTATTAACTTTACTATACAACTTTTTATTTTTTGAGGATATCAACAAAGCAAGAGTGTGATTTTTATGTATTCTTATAAATTATTCTACACATTTATATAAACTTAATCACATTTTACCACAAACAACTTCCTTTTGCATTTAATACTACCTACCACAAAGCTTCTGAGAGTAAATGCGACATATATGTAGCACTATGTTGGGCCCTACTCTTAGGAACAAATCTCGATTATCTATAAATTTGATGTGATTGTCACTTCCATTAGAGGTGTTCATGTAAGATAATTCGCAAGTTACTTCACAACTGTCAGCTTTTCCTATTTAATGTTCCATAATTAAATTATTATTCACCGACTCCAGCACTAATCCAAGTATCATCTGGATTACGACTTACTCATGCGGTGTTTTATACTGCTTAGCACTTCATGACACTTTTAGGGTTGTTTTAGGACCGCTTTACACTGTGGCCGGGCAAGTCATGAGGCCATCAAGTTGAGTAGCCGCACATTGTTGGGAGGCCTAAGAAATGGGTTGAAAATAGGCAATAAAGAATGGTATGTGAAATCTTTGGTTGTTCCTAGTGAGAAACTTTCAAAAGTCAAGCTCTAAGTCCAAATTCTAGGCAATGAACTTCACACTAAGAGCATCTCTTGCAGCACGTCAAAACAACCCTGCGCTCTTTAGTCGTAACGGCTTTTGCATTTCAAGTCCCCAACAGCACTCAATGCATCCCTGTGCAAGTTGCGGGGCCTTCAGATTGAGCCTCATTCCCGTCAAATTCAAGCTTTCTCCAGGCCCCCTTCACGGTCCCTCCCAAGCACTGTTCACTCAAGACCCCACTCCATAGCCAAGTGTACCCGTGCGATTTGTTGTAACACAGATGCCCTAAGCCATTCAAATTGAGAGGCCATGGAAGCCTCTAAAAGTCAAGCCCAAAGACCAAATTCTTAACATTTATTAGACCTTTCAAGTTTAATGGTTGAGATTCAGTTAGATTTTTTATTACTTTATGAAAAACAATTGACAATTCTTAATCATAGTTTGAATCTTCATTTTTACTTGATCCAAACTTTGTTCACATTCTGGATGAAAGAGTGATGTCATAGAGGTAGTTTGGATGAAAGAGTGATATCATAGAGATAGTTTGGAGAGTGAGGGATTTTGGATTTCAAGAGAGTTGAGGGGCCAAAGTCTTGATTTCTTGTAATCTGATTAGCGAAAGTTGACAGTCTCTCGACCTTGGGCCATAGTGTGAAGCGGCCCTTATTAATGACACATAATTTCCGCAAAATGATCAGATTTTCAGATGAACTGAACGAGGGCTAACTGATAGCGGTAGCTGAGAAGGTAGATCACGTGAAAACGCCAATAAACCCATGGCCTACAATCTACATCTTCAAGTTTCGTGCTTGTCCTTATTCAAACGAACAACGGTACGTATCACAAAATCTATAAACCAACTCTCAACCTGCTCTCTCATACCAACTCTCGTCCCTACGGACATACTTGAGTGAGTTGAGTCTCTTGCAATCACCGCCTGTGACGATCCCTACGTGGAACCTTTGTGGTAATTAAACTGGATACCGATATCAAAGAACAAAACATAATAACAGAACTAAAAGATATCCACGTACGCAATCACTACCAACTTAGAATTACTGCCATTTCCAGACTCTGATACTAATCATTAAAAGTTGAAGCAATATGAAATCCCGATAGTCACATGAGCTCACTAATTCGCAATTGCCCAGTGTTGCTCCTCGCGGGATTTCTGTACAAATAATTGAAAAGAAACTTCGTAAAGCTCCAATGTAACCAGATGCTAAGAATGTGACATACGGAGCCCAAAGCACGGAATTAGGAGAGCTGAAAACACGTATTCAAAAAGAAGTGGTGCTGCAAATGTCGATCGCAACCACGAAATGATGATTCTACCTGCTCGAGAATCTGTTGCAAGCTGCAAAGTTGATGGAGATGGATCGACAAAGGGAAGACTAAGGTAACCTTACCCATTCCCGAGCAATTAGCAATTAAGGGTTTAGGGTACTTTAAGGTCTTGGAAAATTCATGAAAAAAATCAGTTTGGTTATTCTTTCAACAAGCTATCTTGGAACATCATTTTTGTGAGAAAAGGTATTGTAGAATACTTTATATTAAAGGGCAAAGTTATAGCTCATAGAGTCCCTAAAAGTAGCTCTAAATTAAGCTTAAAACTGTTTGGATGTGTTCCTATAATGATACTTGATGGTCCCAATCCCAACCCTCTCAAAGTAGCTTAGCAACTAACATGTGAAAGAAATCACTTGTGCAAGCAACATTCATTGCTCCACTTTGGGTTCAGGAATAGATGGTGAACACCTAAAAATAAGGTGCAAAATTGAGTGCCACTTGAAAATGGGTATGTCATACCATAGCGTACTGTGAAAGCCTCAAATCTAGGGTACGGAATTGAGTGCCGCTCGGGATTGGGTGTGTTTACCTTACAAGCTGTAAAGTTGATGGAAGTTGATGGAGATGGATTGACAAAGGGAAGACTAATAACGGCGACGATGTCCATGGAGGACTCCAGCTTGAGCATTCCAGCCGCCTGCCCAGCCATAGTCTCCATAATCGTCACCCCCACCACCACCACCTCCACCGCCACCGCCGCCACCACCGCCGCCACCACCGCCTCCGTCACCGCCTCCACCCCCTCCACCACCACTGCCACCACTGCCACCACTGCCACCACTGCCACCACTGCCACCTCGACCACCCCCGCCTCCGCCGTGCTGTCCGCAATGACACTCTGATGTTCCATTGTTGCCAGTTCCGGAACCGCCTCCGCCACCGCCACCTCCGCCACTGCTTCCTCTGCCCGGAGGACTGTGACACGAACACCTTCTCCCTCTCGGAGCCTCCGCACCAGGTGCACCGTCTTGGCCATTTCTGCCTGGCCCGCCGCCTGCACCGCCTGTGCCTGGTGGCAATGATCCGAGCTCCTACAATGTAAATTCTATTTGAGAACGCATAGCATTACATTTCCTCGACATCATACAAAGTCTTGTCAAAAATGCCTCCACATGTCAATGCCTTAGGCATACTTAACTGCACTCGCATACTTTCGCCACCGAGTAAAAACCTTTGTTCAATGGTGATTTTCAACCGATGATTGCAACTTCTGAACATCAAGACAAAGCGCCTAAAAAAATGCTCAACAAGGTCGTTTCAACAAATCATGTACAGCCACTGACATAGGAACGTAAAAGCTAACGATCGAGCTCATGAAGCTCAATGTCAGCAACTGTACTAGAAGCAGAGTTGGCCATGTCGCCATTAGGATCGGACTCGTACAAATAAATGCGTATAAACTGAGATGCTGTCGACATTACGTTCCCTACTGCGACCCTGGGACATGCAAGAAAGATCGTAAACATGAACAGAAGAAAACTATTTCAACTTCAATTATGCCAATAGATGATGATGAGATCGATTTCCGTTACCACAGCCGTTAATTTCCTCCCAAGATGAACAGGAGCTGCTGGCCGATAGAATCGAGCGCCCGCTGGTGGCAGCAAAACCACGAGAGGCAGCACTGTGAGCAGCAGCAACGTCGACACCATTGCCATCACCTCGTCGCAGCAGAATAAAGTTCCACAGCACCGCAGAATGCAACGAAATGAAGCGCTAGAGCTGCTAAGGCAATGGAGACGGAGATATTGCAGACATGAGGCGGGGTAGGGGTAGGTTAACATTTATAACAGCCTCCTCCGTACTCTTCTCTTCTATGCAATCCCTTCCCCTGCCCCCTTCCCATGACAAGTGTACGGTTCCTGGATTCCATGTTTCTGCCATTCCCGAGCCATGAATTCGTGAATTTGATTAGCAATGACGTACCACATTGTGCGATAGGAAAACAAACAGCAAGTGATTGCTGGTGGTTTTGCATGTTTTCTCAAGAAAACTGTGGCAAAGAGAGTGGTGCGTGACACTGAGAGTTTCTCCGAGGGTCATGTGAACCGCAATCGGGACCGCAAACTTGAGGCTTTGAGTTTCTGCCAGGAATCTGAAGCAGAGTCCTCCAAGCGAGCATTTCGTTGCTTCCGTTTCGGATAGAAGCTCTGCTGTAGGTTCGGATCATCCAGAAACATCCAGAAACATCCAGAAACATCGAGAGACATCGAGAATGTACGTAGGCCACTTGTGCGTCACTTCTTTTGATGAGACGAGGAGGAACTGGCGGTTCAGTTTAGTGGTTCATTTCGAATGCGATTTCAAAATAGTAATAGAAAAGTACATCCTTTTGAGCAGCTCATTTGGATTGGATGAGAGAGTGATGTTGTGGTGTAACTTCCAGTGGTTCATTTGTCCTTGTAGCTGAGGATCAATAGGGGAAAGAGGGGTAAGTTACATGCGTAAAGTAGTTTATACTTAGTCTTTTTAGTAAAAGATCAACATGGGAGAGAAGGGTACATGCGTAAAGTGGTTTACAGTGAGGTTTTACTTTGAATCATGTTGGTGTTTGTGAATTAATCAGTTACTCATGGTTTAAAGGTTTAAACTAGCCACATATTGTGATAAGATTGCTACAAGAAAATTTACTTATTGCAAAGATTTTCCTATTACTTTTTTTAGTACGACAGGTACCTAAACTTGCATCCTTTTCAATCGCTCATTTTTGATTGGGTGAGAGAGTGTTGTGGTGTGGGAAAGAGGGAGACATGCATAAAGTGGTTTACACTAAGTCTTTTTAGCGAAGGAATGCCATTGGTACAATGAGTATCTAATTTTGCAAAATAGTAAATATTCTTCATATAGGCAAAACGCCATAAACCAACAAACTTTTTGCCAAAAATGTCAAATAGTGGCCAATTATGAATGCTATCAACTTTTTATGGCAAACAACAACTCCAATATGTTTTTGTGACTTTTATCCTAAGACCTTTGTGCTTATAGTTATAAAGAGTTTCAACTTATTAAAGGGTGTTATGAATAGCTCATATGGTTGTTAGGTCTTTGTTACTTTATGCTATCTTGCACCGGAGCATCTTTCAATAAGTTAAAACTTTTTGTAACTATAAGCACCAAGGTCTTGGGATAAAAGTTACAAACATATTGGAGTTGTTGTTTGCCAAAAAATGTCAATAGCTTTCAAAGTTGGCCATTATTTGATAGTTTTTGCCAAAATTTTTATTGATTTATGGTGTCTTGCACCATATGTTTGAGTTTTGTATAGTGCCCATATGTGTTTCTGGGGTTATGGTGGAAAAACTCAGATTTACTTACAAACAAGGGCAAAAGTCCAAAATTGTCTCTATTTTGTTTTTGGGCAATTTTATTTCCTTTTGAATTCTAAATTAGAGGCAAACATCTAAGTTATGTGAGAACCCTAAAACTCAAAACCAACAAACAAGTCTGCAATGTAAAATTGCTTGGCATGGGTTTTTAGATCCTGGGATTAGCAAGGAAGTTTACTCCAAATCAAGGCTTAAGCCTAAGTAAGAATTCAAAGTTCTCAAATTTAACCTCCTTTTGGAAAATTTTGAACTCTTGCTTTTTTTTTTTTTGCTAGCTGAGAAACCTGAGCTAGAGTTCTTAGGTTTTTTATTTAGGAGAAACTGAAGCATCATGTGCACTGTTAGGTGTAGTTTCAATTAAAGGCTGAATTTTGAATGCCTCACAAATAGATTGAGATTGATGTCAAACTTAAAGAGATTTAGATTGCCCCCTTCATTTTATTAAAGGATTTTAAGGAAATATATATATTAGTAAAGTAATGCAACCTTCTACTAAGGATGTTATGGTTTGAGTACAACACGTGTTATTTTCAAGATTCAGTAAACATAAGATTATTATTTGCTCTTTTGAAAATGAGATTTTGACTAGAATGTTATTAGCATGGCTCTCTTTATATAGTTTTTTTAAATAAAAATGCTAGCACTCTATTTACAAGTTAAAAACACGTTATAAAATCAAATGTTTTACAGTCTTTATTTACTTTTTAGTTTACCCCTGGGATGTTTGAAACTTTGTTGCGATTCTTTAATAATAGTGAGTTGTTGAGTTTTTGTGTTTTAAGTTATGTCCATGGAAGTAGAAAAAACAAAATATGAAGAGGAATCAGTATGCACTTCGCTTAAAGACATAAAGTGGAGACAAACCTTGGGTTTTTAAAGAAGTTTACATTTCATCTACATGTATACCTACATTGAATCTTGAATTTTAAATGTACATTTGCGCCTTTCAACAAATTTGAAGTTTGAGTGCAACACTTCATTTGAACATATCATCTTTATAAATGGTGTATGAAATTGACCGTTTACATAAATAGGATGTACAAACCTCTATACAATTGTGACATGTGATTTCAATGGTGAATGTGGAAAAGTACAAGTAAATGAAGAACTGAAGCAAACCAATGATATCTTATGATGCAAAAATCTACTATAAAAAATAAAAGAATGACAAAGCATCTCAAACATGTGTTTACAAACTTTTTAATCCAAATTCAACCTATATTACAAGTTAACTATTCTTTGCATCTTAAAGGTAGCAAGAGATGTAAAGTAATAAATTTTTGTGAGTTTTATGCAAAATAAAGAGAAATTTTGATTTTATAAACATACATATAATTGTGTGTTATTTATTTGGTCATGTTGAATGACAAAAAGGTGAGTAAACATTCTAAAAATCCACTACTAACATCTTGCATGTGATGCATTTTGTGCATTGTTTTCTACTTGTATTTTAAGTGATATTCATAATATTTCAGTGCATCTCGTGTATAAAAAAAAAAAACCCCCCTTCAATCAACACATTCATATTAAGATATATATAACACTCTTATGATACTGAGTTTGAGAAATAACACTTGAGATGAAGTGCTATAATTTATTTTAATGCTATACTATCTCAAAGCCAAAATCTTAAACATCTGGTGGGTTTAATATTTTGATTGATGGTTTGAATTTATATTTGTGATTGTTAAGCAACATATATTTGGAGGATAACTTTGTATTATTGCAGTGAATCTGTTTCCATAAACCCAAGAAAATGTACTTAGGACATGTTTATTGTGTTTACAAAATAATGAAGGAATTTTGATTTTCAAGTTACCTTTGGGTACTGTGGGCATTTATTACTGCTAGAGTGGTTCTCAAAAAATCATGATTTAACTTGGAAAAAGAAAAAGAACTCAATACTATGGAAAATTGTTTGACTAGATTTTTGTGATCAAAATGAGTTTTTGAATAAATCTTTGTTAAAATAGATGAACAACTATTTATTTTACAAAAATCTTACCAATTTGATCATAATACTTTTTATCCTATAAGAATTTGCACCAACGTTTATCCCATAAAAAAAATTGTACATGTCCAACACATCACTACAAATTTGTTTTTCTAATGTAATTTGGAACGTATTGTGAATTCAAATGTGTTTATTGTGTACATAGCCTTACTTTTCATCTGACATTGTTTTATAGACTCTTCTGTTTTATCTCATGATGTTTTCATAGATTGTCAAAACTCTTCTTTATAAGTACTTCGCAATTTAAAAATTATAATTATGGCTGTCTTATCATTGTTATTTTCTGTTTCAAGTTTGACTACAGTTTTGTTCCCAAGGTATGGAGTTGTAAGTTTTAAGCTGAATCAAGTATCACTGCAAGTCACTAAAATCAGACCTTGAAATTTTCAGCGTTAAGGAATCTATTCATAAATGCTGGTTTTTTATCCATGTTTAAGTTATAAACAAACATTCTAGCGTTTATTTCAAATGTTTATAGATAAATATTGATGAGTGCCAAGTAGGTGTAATCACACAAATTCTATTTTTAGATCATAATTTACAACTTTTATTCAAAAATAGCTACTGATTTCTTTCTTGCGGAAATTATAAATAGGGGCATGAAAATGAAAAGTATTCCAGTTAGGAGCACATTTTCAAAATAATTTCAAATTAGGGCATAATTTCAAAATAGTTAGGAAATTTTTGTAGATTTTTTTGGTTTGGACATTGGTTGAGATACACACATCAAATGTTAGCTTACGGTAGGAGCACCCATAAGCGTTAGTTTAAGGGTTTTGAACATGATGAGCATTAATAAACAGTTAGCAAATTATAAGATCCTATTAGGAACAAAAAACTAATAAGTTTGCACTTTTTAATGTATTATTTGGATACTACGAGAATAAGTTGTGAATTTTTAAAGAGCAAACTACCATTGCACCCATAACCAACACTAAGGTTTCATGTTTACATGTTGTACATCCTTGTAATTACATCTATTCATTTCCACAGATTTTCCAAGATTTCAGAGGTGACGGTTATGGGGACACTAACGCTTATGTGTGTTCCTACCTTACTTCCAAAAAAATTAGAAGTCTCTCCAAAAGTTGCTATCCCCTCTACTAGTTCTTTTTTACTTTAGGCTTGATTTGGAGAGGCCTTTAAGTTATTTTGATAGTTAACTAAGATTTAATGTGATGTATCTAAATCAACTAATGTCCAAACCAAAAAAAATTACAAAACTTTACAAGCTATTTTGAAATTGAGCCCCTATCTGTAATATTTTTCATTTTCATACCCCTATTTGTAATTTCCCCTTCTTTCTTCTAAGCATGGTTGTCATATTGGACAAATTGCTTGTTTGCCTAATGAATTGCCATGTGGGCTTGGTTTAACTCTTGCGTATATGATGTAGTCAATTTATAGTTAATTTCAAAACATAGTAAAAAAAAAACAATTGGGGACTCAATGTCCGGGGAGAACGGGCAGTTAGTATACTATTAGTTGGTTGAAATTGCATAATACTTGGTTGAAACTTGAAACTATCCATTTAAAAACTTACCATTTTTCTTCAAAAATCCTAATTTATAGTAGTTTAAAGTAGAAACATAGAAGGCTTGCAAGAAATAACCAATGCATGCTAATGAAATTCCAGCTGAAATTGAGAAATGCCCAATTTGAATTGGTGAAGCTAAAATTTCTCCCTAAACACTACTTGGACTTACCTTGTACATGTTGGTCACACACATGGTTACCAACATGAAGTCAACATGAAGTGTTAAAACCATGTCATGTAGTGAAAATAAAACACAAAATAGTTAATTCTTACTTTTTTAAAGTAAATAACCTTGAAATGCAACATTGGTTAGATGGGCCCATACAAATGGTCCAAGTTGCTTGCTCACTTGCCTTGTTCTTTGGCCAAATCTTGCCCAAAGTAACAACCATGCTTACAAGTTGCAATTGAAAACGCATTTTCACATTTTTTAAACTTTGGATTGATGTTGGTCATTGGAAGTTGAGCAATTAAATAATAGGGGAAATTACAAACATGGGCATGAAAATGAAAAATATTACAGATAGGGGCTCAATTTCAAAATAGCTTGTAAAGTTTTGTAAATTTTGTTGGTTTGGACATTAGTTGATTTAGATACATCACATTAAATCTTAGTTAAATTTCAAAAAACTTAAAGGACTCTCCAAATCAAGCCTAAATTAAAAAAGAACTAGTAGAGGGGATAGCAACTTTTGGAGAGACTTCTAATTTTTTTGGAAGTGAGCTAACATTTAATGTGATGTATCTAAATCAACCAATGTCCAAACCAAAAAAAGTTTCAAAACTTTACAATTTATTTTGAAATTGTGCCCTTATTTGTAATTATTTTAAAACTATGCTCCTATCTGTAATATTTTTCATTTTCTTACCCCTATTTGTAATTTCCCCTAAATAACAAGTATATGATTTAAATTTCAAATCATAATTAAAAATTTTGCACAATGTATAAGCTGAAACAAGGAAAACAAAAAGGCTCAAAACTTTTACCTATAGATACTGTTTTGAACAACCAAATGTCAGCAAACGGAACAAAATAGATTTGATCATTTGTTCAACCCTTAATAAATATATGACAAAATTTCCCTAGTTACATGATTAAGCATCATTTTCAAGTATAAATTGACTTTGCAAGTGATTTATAAGTTTCGATTTTACATTTTTACTAGGTGAAACTAGGTGATGCTTACAAATACAAAGTATTTTTTTGAACATTTTTGTAAGATAGTATAAATTTCACAGTTCTCGAAAGACTAAAAGACGAATATTGAAACAATGGTAGATTCTCTCATATGCATATGATCTATGGACCATAATTTACAACTATTTACTTGAAAGGCCCATCAGTAGGTTACTCTTTTAACCCTTTAGTGTACATCAACCATTTGGGGGGCACCTTGAATTTTCACTATACGATCTGTAAAACACATTCAAGGATAAAATTTGTGTTTCTAAAATCAAATTGGACCGGACATATCAAAGTTCTAAAATTTGGCAAAATGAATATTAAAAAAAGTTTAACCTACTTGAAAGATTCCACGTGAGGATTATGAGAAGCTTAATAATCCAAAAAAACTTGTTGTGCAAAAACATGAGACACTCTAATTAATTAGTGCCAATCGTGCAATTGAAACTTTTGATAGTGATGAAATTTGTAGAGACTATTACCCCATTCTAAGTTACCGCACTTTTAAAAAATACAAAATTCAAGTCAATCTGTGCATTTCATGGCATGATTTGTGAAATTGAGCATTAGAAGAATACAAACATGGCCACACATATACGGTTGAAAATAGCATGCATGGAACATGTTTTCACAAAATCCGATTGGTCAATATCATCTACATTGGGTGTCATTTGAGGTATAAGGTCCCACATTTAGCATTGCAAACCTTTGGAGCCTAAGTTTTCATGAAATACACAATGTTGTAGCTGAAATACGCCACAAGTAGAACATTTAAATAAACCATGCATCTTTTGCACAACTACTAGAGAGTTAGCACCAAATACTTTGGGTGCAATATGTGGGCTTTGGGGCCACGTCACGTTTGCTCTGAATTAGTATTTCATTTGTTACACCCGTATGAGATTTCCAACCTCATATGTAAAACATGCATAGCTACCATGTTTCTTTATGCCTTGTTTTGAAATTTGTTCCAGTAAGAGTACAAGCTAAACCCCCAATTCTGTTACGTTTTGTATCTTTGCAGATTAAATAAAACAAAAATGACAAGAACCACGGAGTACCAAAATCAACCCAAAAGTACTCAACCAAGCACTAAAGGGTTAAGATGTACATTACCCTTCGAGATACACGATTGAATTTTTCGAATGACAACAAACTCTATTTCTATATGACTTTGATTCAAAGAACCTGATTAATTGTGTGTGAAGTGCAAAGCAATGACAAAAGAGTTCTCTATCCTAGTGCACCTTGATTGTTACAAATATTGCCATGCCTTACAAAATAAAAATAGAAACTCAGAGACTATCATCAGTCACAGTAGCAAGCGCTAAATCGCATGGAATTTTCAAAAGCACATTGCTTGAGAAGTTTAAAACTTGAAATTTTAGCTTCACACGAGGTGGCAAGTCCCAATGCAATAAGAAAAAGGAGATTTTTTAAGGATACCCCTGAAGTTTGTCATATCTGTATAAATACCCTGGTTATGCAGAGATTACACAAATAGTATTGGATCATAATTTTTAGGCGTTGGATCTTTTGTGCATGTCACTTTTTCCCTGTGGTGTGCACCCAGTTTCTATTATGTTTTATTGGACTCCTTGCTTTAACATTGGTCATGAAAGAAGTTGCGTGCATAGCAAAACAAATACTTAAAAATTATGTTTCAAGGATATTTGTTTAATTTCTGAAAATCAAGGGGTATCTTTACAAATTTGGCAAATTTCAGGGATATTCATACAATTTCCCATAAAAAATGCCCATATAACTCTAGTTTTCTAAAAGAACTACACTCAATATTGCATTTAGGTTGCCCAAAACTAATTTCTTGACATTTTACACTATATAACATTTATTGTTGTTATAATAATTACTATTAGTAATTAAATTACTGCAAGAAATAAAATTTAAAGGTCTTGGCAACAAAAATGATGTTGCAAAAACAAAAAAAAACACAACGTCCACGTTGCAAGAACATCTCCATCGGTCCAAGCTCTTTCAAAGTTTTTCACCTGTTTTGACCAGCCCTCAAGCCCCTTGATCTACACCCATGCTTTTCAAAAAGGTGGCCTTGCACTCCAACACACCCCATAATCAATTGACCACTTATCAAGAAAAGTAGAGGATAAAATCCACTAAACCTAAGATCAATAATGATGAATAGTGGCTTGAAGGAGCCTTGCTAGACATAGTAGGACCAAGTGTTGTGAGAGGGTTTTGAGATGGGCCTCAACACTTTTCATTCACTTTTGAGCGTGTTTGAGCCATTGGTGGAGATGCCCTAAGTCATGAGAAATCCCAAAATCTAGAGAGTTGATGCACCTCCAAGAAGGGCATTTTTTCTAGCAAAAGAAAGCCAAACTAGCAAAAAACTTACACATATGGGCCACTCTCAACTGATCCCTTCCTTTATTATCAAATGGACCATCGACGGCTGTTTTCTGGCAAACGAAGAAAAATGCCTTCCCTCCAAGTGGCCAAACAATGAGTCATGAGGTAACTTGGCAATCTAAAGGCAATATTCAATGTAGTATAAGAAAAGGGAATTGATATGTGTACCACACCCTTTCAATTACTGTACCACATCCTAGAGTAAATTTTAGATTTCTACTATCAAAAAGCTGAATTTGAGACTTTGGAATTTAGATTTGGACTTAGAGACCATGATTTGGTTTAGAACCATATAAAGTTGCAATTCAACAACACCGAATGAAAAAATTTAGCTAGGGAGAAAAATGTTACTTTTACTTTGGTTTGTAAAAAAAATAAGTTTTTTCATTGGGTGTTGTTAAATTGCAACTTTTTTTTTGTGGTTCTAGACTATATCTCTAAGCCCAAATCTGAATTTCACATTTCCAAATTCAGCATTTTGATGGTAGAAATCTAAAATTTATTATGGGGTGTGGTACAGTAATTGAAAGGGTGTGGTACACATATCAATTCCCATAAGAAAAATGGAAAGTTGGCTCTAAATATAAAAATTAAACTAAAACAAGGAATCCCACATGGTTTAGCAAACCCCAATAATTTCTTTGTGTAGACTATTTAAAGCGCTTATCTTATGTTTATTTTTGCTCAGTCCCAACCCATCAATTTATGAGTCTGACATTGAAGTGGGAGTGAACCGGCCAAAAAATAATAATTAATTAAAAAGTGAAATAATACTGCAGACGAAAGATCAGTCGTCAAGAAACATGTTTACGTCTCAGCATCGTTCAATTTCTGAGATTCAGACCCCACCAACCAATGAGCGCGACCATCAGTACGATCTTTCGCTTTCCATTGGCGGCTCCCCGGCTCTGCCTCACTGCCGGCGTTCCTTGCAAGCGTCGAAAGCATGAAAGCGTCATCATGGATGAAAATGCTGGTGCACGGCTCTGTCAGTCGCTCCCACGACTCAGGACCACACTTTCATCCATCCATCCCTCCAAAACCGGCTCCTTTGCCTCTGCGGCTGCTCTGCTACATAAGTCGTCTGCTTGCTTTCTCCGCTGCCGAATGAACTACTCCATCGCCGGCCGAGGAGAGAGCACGCCAGGCTCGGGACCAAGGAAACGCAGATCTTCTCTCTTCGGAAGTCACAAGCCCTGCGCACATTCATCTCCGCATGCGCTCGAAAAACTACCGCAGATGAGCTGAAAGGTAAGGCAAATGCGATTTTGTAATGACGAACCAGTCAATTGGAGCTTTGATTTTGAGTTGCGGTTTTGTTGATGCGAAGAGATCTGTGAATAGAGCCGGTCGGCGTTTCTCTTTCTTTGAGCTCATACTCCAACAGCTCCTCTTTTTGAATGTGTTGGATTTCGTTAGCAAGCACTACTTTCGACTTTCGAGTAGGATTTCGACGAGACTCGCGCTTTGTTTTGAATTTTTTTTGTCTTCTTCTTCCATTTGTGATGTGCCTGCAGCTTGCGTAGTTAGGGTTTCTTTTATCCAGCTGACGCTCCTACGTGATATTTTCTGGCGTCGCCATTGTCAGTTTAGTAGCTTTGTCGAATTTTTTTACCGTTGACGCGTTTGGCGCAGCAGCGTTCGACACTCCAATTTCCTGCAGTAATTAATTCGGCTGTGGATTGGAGCTTTGGTTGCTTGATCAGGAACATTTGCTTATGATGGATCGTTCTGTAGCGGACATTCCAAAATTTTCATTCACAAGATTGTTTTTAGTTGCTTCGATCGCGTGCATTTCGAAATTAGATTGAAACACAAATTAACGCTTCGGACATGGAATTAGGGCAACCTGTTCTTCCATGCATTTACAGTGATCTGTGTGATTCATGAGTAAACCAGAATTCGCTCTCTCGAGTCGCGAAAACAGAGATGTATTGGTTTAGGAAAGTGAAAGAGAACGTGATGGTCAGAAGCATGTCGTTGAACGGAGATGAGAGGATGTAGGTTTAGAGATTTCGGGAACCTTTACAGTATTCCGCTTTCCCTCACAGTCTCGTTTTCAGTGTTTGCCAGTGTGTTGAATCACAGTCATGCTCCGTGTCCCCTGAGCTTTGCCTAATAAATGGGGAGAATGCCGGTGCAGGTAAATTGAGCATTTTGAGGTTTTGAAGATGGAGTCGTCAAGGAAAGGGAAGAAGAAGAACCGGGTGCCAATCCGGGCACTGATCAAGGTGGCGAGTGTGGCAGCAGGGGTGCAATTCGGGTGGGCGTTGCAGCTGTCGCTGCTGACCCCCTACGTGCAAGAGCTCGGCATCCCGCACGCATGGGCAAGTTTGATCTGGCTATGTGGACCGATCTCCGGCATGGTAGTGCAACCGATCATCGGCCACTACAGCGATCGCTGCACAAGCAGGTACGGGAGGCGAAGGCCGTTCATCCTCGGAGGAGCATCGGTTGTAGTAATAGCGGTGCTCATCATCGCCTTCTCTGCCGATGTAGGCTTCCTGCTCGGCGACTCCACCAACTCCCGTCCCATGGCGATTGTAGTCTTCGTCTTAGGGTTCTGGGTGCTGGACCTGGCCAACAACACTCTCCAAGGACCATGCAGGGCTCTGCTGGCAGATTTCACAGGCAAAGATCAAACCCGCAACCGGAGAGCGAACGCGTTCTTCTCACTGTTCATGGCGCTGGGCAACATTCTGGGATTCGCCACCGGAGCATTCGGTGGATGGTACAGAGTGTTCCCATTCACACAAACCGACGCCTGTGACGTCGCTTGTGCTAATCTCAAATCCGCTTTCCTGTTGGGAGTGATCATTCTCCTCGCCACCACGTTCTTAAGCGTGACCGCAGCGAGCGAGATTCCATACGACCCCATCATAGCGAAGCCCGTGACGCCGCTTTTGACAGAAACCTCGGGCGGATCCCAGAGCGAATTCGGGGAGGAGGAAGAAGAAGAGGAGCCGGAATCCGAGGCTTTGTTCTGGGAGCTTTTTGGAGCGTTGCGAGATCTCCCACGGCCCATGTGGTACATTCTGTGTGTCACTGCACTCACATGGGTTGCATGGTTCCCGTTCCTCCTCTTCGACACCGACTGGATGGGGCGCGAAGTCTACGGTGGCAACCCTTCGGACACCGGCATGAAGAGCAAGTTTTACTACGACGGCGTGCACATGGGCGCTCTTGGGCTTCTGCTCAACTCGGTTGTGTTAGGCTTGTCGTCTCTCGCCATTGAATTCATGTGCAGGAAACTAGGATCCAGCTACGTCTGGGGCATAGCGAATGTGATCATGGCGGCGTGCTTTGTTGGCACCGCTCTGGTGACTGGTGCAGCGTCTCGAGCTCGTGACTTCGCCCCTAACGACGGTCCTCCTGCTTACGTTGTGTACTCCGCTCTCGCCATCTTTGCGGTTCTGGGAGCACCCCTTGCTGTGACGTACTCCGTTCCGTATTCTCTCACTGCCACATATACTGAGAAAGTGGGAGGCGGGCAAGGGCTGTCCGTGGGCGTGCTCAACCTTGCCGTGGTGACTCCCCAGGTGGTGGTCTCCGTTGGTAGTGGCCCTTGGGACGAGCTTTTCGACGGTGGCAACATGCCTGCGTTTTTGCTCGGCGCTGCAGCTGCTTTGTGTGGCGGCATTGCTGCCGTGCTCCTCCTCCCCCGTCCCCCGCCCAGCTCTCGGACGAAGAACCGGCTTCGACGTATCCATAGCTCCCCCATTCCTTAGACTTCCTGCAACATCCCCATCACCGGTCTGATCTGATCACCTTCCTGTTTGGTTGTGTATTTCTGTTCCTCCCATTAACCCCCACCCAAAACACCAATTTATGCTTATTTTAGACTTGAGACGTAATACACAATTTTCGCCCATTCGTGTGCATACTTTGTCCTTGTAACTTAACCGTTTTAGTTCTAAGTAGCTCTTTTGTTAGGAAGAGTCACGAGCCAATAGCGTTTGACTCCCATGTGTATATTATATATTTGCATTTGCAGACGCAACAGTAAAACTTGGTCTTTTATTGGGGCTTTTCGTTTTCGTCAGTGTCACTTTTGCTGAATTGATTTGCAGCAATTATAGTTTCTGGGGCGGAGGAAACGAAGTGTGGTATGGAAAGTAGTGTACCGTTGAGGTTGCTTTTTTTGCATCGTGTTTTTTTTTAAAGTATTTTAGTGAATGTGTATAAATGTGATTTTTGAGCGGTGCAGGGTTGTGGGGAGATCATTGAGTACAAGGGCAAATCTGTTGAGATCGATCTTTTTTATTAGTGTGTGTGAAACTTCTTGTGCAATTTCGAATTTTAAAGTGCAAGGCTGTAAATCATGGGAACGACTAGGATAACACCCCCTAGTTGGTAGGGAGACACCCGTATAGCCCAACCTATTAAATTTGAGATTATTATTACGTTGAAATATGAAACAAAATCAAAACAATGTTTTTTGTAAGCGTTGCAAACATACAATAAAAATGTCTCATTTGTGACATGGTCGAGAGTCAAACTTACAAATAAAAGGAACAATTAGTTTCAACTCTTGACCATGTCACATATGAGACATTTTTGTTATGTTTACAATACTTGCAGAGATGCAGATGTGTGTTAAAATATATTTTTTATTTTAAAAAAAAAACTCCAATATAATAATAATCTCAAATTTAATAGGTTGGGCTATAGGGGTGTCTCCCTAGTCGTTCCCTAAATCATTATGTGACTCTAGACAATCCTATTTTCCATTTTAAGGAATAGTAGAAACCAACAATATGGATGAATGGATTGTAGTTGGTAATTGGGGTCATGGGTACACATAAGGTCATGTAAGTTTTGATTTGAGGTCATTTTAAGTTGAGAGACTCAGTTTTTAATCTAGTATGCTCCCTCATTGATAACCAAAATTTGTACATTAAACTCACTATTGCTCAATTAAATTAATTACAGTGAACACCAAAGAGCCCATAATATCTACATAGTAGGGTCATAAGTCTTTGTCCCTGAAAGGAAAGAAGCTTGGTAGGAAGTGGACTCTCACAAAACTAAATTCATTAAGTAATCTTTGTCTACCATGGACCAAACCAAGCCAACGAATGACTTGTAACATGTAGTTTAGGTCAGATATGAAGATGGAAGTATGTTACTAATCGTTTTAATATCTCCTACTTCATCTCTTTTATCTCCTGAACCAATGCTCACTAGACAATTGGAAGGGAGAAGAAGGTATGCATGGACAATGTAGTTGACAAGTTGTGTCCTATATCTTTATTTGTGCAAACTTTCTTTCTCTCACTGTAGAGAGACCTAGTTATGTCATACATATGTCTTACGCTTCTGCAAAGAGTTAAAAGGTATTATAAACTGAGGAGAAGAGCAAATTTTTTTGACTCTTATGAAATATCTCATAAATTTTCAAAGTTGAAGTTGTAGTCACAAAGTATTGTCATCTACAAGGTGTACACGTTTTATTCCTTCACACTGTTTGCAAGCTCTAGTGAAATTGGGAACAAATCCTGAGTAGTATCAGCTACTTCATGTGAACTGGCACATCCAACACCTCTTAAGGAGCCAGAATAACATCATGGTCCATTATGGTCCATTACGGTCCGTTTGTCTGAGATCCCACACAAAGTTATGCATGTCCCCATCTTGCCTCCATCCTTATTTTCTCACTTTTTATGTACTATTTTGTGGTCCATATTTGGGGCACTTCACACCATGGCCAAAGGTCGAGAAGTCAGTTTCCACGAATAGTATCATGACTTTGGCCTCTCGACCCTTCACATTAGAGGTCAAAGTTTAAAATCAGTCACCCTCCAAACTACATACATGACATTACTATTTCACCCAAAAGGATGGTCTCTTGCAAAAAGTTTGGGTCAAGAAAAAATGGAGATCACAATTTTAACCCCTAAAGGACTGTTGTCCTTTTGGAGGACAGATGAGAGTTTGAGCATGTACTTTTGGATAAGCTACTTTGTGTGATTTTCTGAAATTTTTTTTGAAGGTGGGGAATTCAAAGATCTATGCGGGCATCTAATGTTTTCCTCATTCCGACAATTATTGAAGAAGTTATGCATGAAAATCTAAAAAGCAAGGGAGGACTGCCAGCCCGGGCAACCCAAAAACTTCTTTAAAATTTTTTTTTTTTTAAATTAAAATTTGAAATTGGTTCATTAGATTTTTTTTTATAGGTGAGAAGCTTTGAATCATTCAATTTCAATCAATGACATGAAGTTATGAGGAATTTTTGTTTGCGGGTAGTTATGGAATCTCTACTCTAAAATAAACTTTGAAGTCCTTTATTTTACTCAATTTTTATTATTTTGGAAAAAAAACAAAACCCAAGGATGTAGATTGTTTATCACAACATTATGATTGTTGGGATTTGCATTTTTTGTTTTAATAATTAAATTCTTAACAATTTAGTAATTTGACTCATTCTCTACTTCTTTTTACTTATTGATTTTTCCTATGTGTTGTGTAGTTCCAATTGATTTGAAAATTCTCCCACACATAGCTAACTTGATCTCCTACATGGCAAAAATAAAGCGCAAAGTTGCATAGAGCAATTATTTTCATGTAAGAATGGTAAGAGGCTTCTGAAATTTTGATGCAGCATGAAAAAAAAACTTTTCTTTTCACTTTAGATGTAAATATCTCACTCATGTCCATCTAGAATGACCTGATTTTTTTTCCACAAGTACCTAATCTAGTATAGGGCAAGATTCTATAGTTGGATTTCCCAAATTTTCAAAAAAAATTACCTTCTTACTAACCCCTCAAAAGTGGCAGTTTTGAGTGATTTTCACTAAAAAAATGGCTCAATCTTTTAGGAGTTAACCCCTAAAGGACTATTGTTTCCTTGGGGGACAAGTTGGACTTTGGGCATGTACCTATGGCTAAACTACTTTGTGTGATTTTCTAAAACTTTTATTGAAGGTGGAGAATTCAAAGACCTAACTGGGCATCTAATTTTTTCTTCATTCCGACCTTTGACAAAGAAGTTATGCATGAATTTATGAAAATTTGGGGAGGGTTGCCCATCTAGGCAGCCCAAAATCTTCTTTAAAATTTACTTTTTTTTAAAATTAAAAATTAAAAAGTGTTCTTTAGATTCTTTTATTAATGAGAAGCTTTGAATCATTCAATTTCAATCAATGACATGAAATTTATGAGGAGTTTTTGTTTGTGGGCAATTATGGATTCTCTACTCTAAAATAAGCTTTGAAGTCATTTATTTTACCCATTTTTCAATATTTAAAAAAAAAAAAACTAAACCAAAAGAAGTAGATTGTTTATCACAACATTATCACCATTGGATTAGCATTTTTCATTTCCATAATTAAATTCTTAACAATTTAGTATTTTGACTCATTCTCTACTTTTTTTTACTTACTATTTTTTCCCACTTCTTGTAAAGTTCTAATTGATTTGAAAATTCTCCAACACATACCTAACTTGATCTCCTACATGGAAAAAGTAAAGCGCAACTTTGGGTAGAGCAGTCTTTTTGTTATAAGAGTGGTCAAAAGCTTTTGAAATTCTTGGGCAACAAGGAAAAAAACTTTTTTTTTCACTTTAGATGTAAATATCTCACTCCTCTCCATTTGGAATGAGCTGGCTTTCTTCCTACAAGTACCTCTTCTAGTTTGGGGCAAGATCCTGCAATCGGATTTCCCAAGAACAAAATATAGAATCCTTTTTTTCTAAACCTCCTAGAAGTGGTAGTTTTTAGTGATTTTGGCAAAAAAAAAAGGGCTTGGTCCTCTAGGGGTTAAGTCATAAAGCAATAAAATTTTGACAAGATCTTGGCCATTATATTTGGAAGGTTTAATAAAAGCTATGGAATTAGATTTTGGGCTTGACCTTTGAAGGCTTCATGTTATGGCCGTATAAGTTGAGCGGAAGTGGAAATTCAATGCCAAGAGTTTGGATTTTGAACTTAGCTTTTAAAGGCATCACACTATGGGTGGCCAAAGGTTTCAAAAACAACATTTTATTACCTAGTTTTAACCCATTTCTTTATCCTCTCAATAAAAATTGACCACCCAATCCTATGGCTTCTTGACTTGGTTGGCCATAGTGTGAAGCGGCCCTTAATCTTTGAGAATGTGTTCAAATGTGAAAGATGATGTTTCACATCTTATGCAAGACTCATCTAATACTAAACCAATGTATAGTTTGTATGTCATTGCACTTTCAAAAATCTCCCATTATTGGATGTCTATGATGTTTTCATTGTTCTCATTGTATATTGAAGAAATGAAAATCGGTATGGTAAACTTAATATGCTTGTGGCATCATGAAACCAGGAAAATGATATTGTTGCAATGGCCTTGGCATTCATACAAATGTTGACCCTTGACCCCTCGTTGCCGGTGGATCTTGAAGTACCAATGAGAAATGAAGACAACTTTGTCAACTTTGGCAATGAGGGGTTAACCCCTTACAAGCCAGCCAGTTAGGATTTACACAATTCTTGAAAGAAAGTAGGTCTAGTGCCTACACAAACTCAAACTTTCATCCATTCTCATTTTTCTAAATATTTGTGTTAGAACTTTTAGTGTTTGCTTTTGTGATTGGTGTAGATCTTCTAAAAAAAATTTTGCATTCATTCTATGATTCAGATTGTACAAGTTTGTTTGCTTGATAGGCTAACATTTTTAGTTCAAGAAAAGGACCCTTCACTAATATCTTCAAAAATAAACTTGATAATATATTTTTGAAAATTTTCATTAATTGAATTTAACATTATAAACTTAAAGGAGTTATTCTTTTGAAAATCATCAAGTTCCTCTGTAATCAACTTAAATATGAATATTGGATCAAATGCTTCAAAATCTTTTAATAGATATTAACAAGTGTAGTGGAAACCCCAACTATATGGATATATTTCAAGAATTATAGTCTATATTCTAGTTGGAAATTTTTCATTTTTATTATATTGGATTGCACTTCATAACCCATTTTCACATACTTGAGAATTTAAATTATCCATTGGTGTATAGGAATGAAAGGCTAAGGGCACTCCAAATTTTGAAAGATTATAATGATACTATAAAAAAACTAATTAAGAAGAGTGCAATTTTGTGGACACTCTCAAACAAAAGTTGTAAACTATCCAAAGATGTTTTTCAAATTTTTTAGGCCTACCATTGTTCTTAGCAAAAAAAAACTGAAACAAGAAACTTAATTTCCATTTCTGAACATGTTATGTCACTTATGTGTTGACATATGTGTTTCTACTTGAGGCGATTTTCCATGATTTCCTTTTTTCTTTTTTCTCTATTACTTTATTTTATTGAGGTGAACTTTCTAAAAAATATTTTGAATTAGAAAGGTTACTATATAAGGTGGAACGTACCTATAAATTTTGAAACGCTTAATGTATTTAGACAAGTCTTAGGATACCAATACTACCGATAAATTCCAGAACTTATACAATAATCAAAGAGAATTTGGATGAATGGAAAATCAAGTGTATGTTTACATTGGTCATGTTGCATTCATTAGTTGTTCAAAGAATTGCACTCGTGATCCCAAAGGACTAAACAATGGTAACAACCCCTAAAGGCCCAAGCAGATTTTTTCTTCACTGAAAACTGCCACATGTACGGAATGAGTAGAAAGAAAGGAAAAAAGTTTTTTTGAAAACTTAGCCGTAAGATCTTGGTTTTGACCACTGGAGGTACTTGAGAAACAAATTAGCTCATTTTCGGTGGAGAGAAGTGAGGTATTCTACATCTAAAGTAAATAAAAAAAGTTGTTTTCCTTCGTGCACAAAATTTTCACAAGCCTTTGACTACTCTTATAGTAAAAACATTGCTCTATATAAAGTTAGGGTTTAATTGCTTCATGTAGAAAACCAAGTTTAGTATGTGTGGGAGAATTTTTAAATGAATTGGAAGTGGACAACATACTTCAAGAAATCTTTGAATGTTAGAAGTTTATGAAATATGCAAATATACTAAGGCAAAATTGAAGGTCTTATGTACAATTCAAAAATCCAATTACACAAATCAAAACAATAAAAATCAAGGAATCTTAACCTCTTACAACTTGGAAAAAAAATCAAATACAAATACACAAACTGCTCAAAAAATTAAAGTACCAAATATTACAAGGGGCAGAAGGAATGGAGGGTTGGGAGTTTCCTAAGACGGGTCCCTTCCACTCCACTCCACTCCACTTCCTTTTGCTCAAGTGGCCACACCTTGTACCCATAAGGGCTAACCCTTTTTTGAATTCTAGCAAGGAAATTTTTGTGATACACCCTAAACATTATGTGGCGCTTAGTTCCACATTATTATGATAAGTGTTGCAAGATTTACAAGTGAAGCTATGAATAACTTTTATGTATTCTTTTAACCCCTCAACTCCCAAGTGGCTCAAACCACACCCCTCTAAATTTTATTCAAAGATGCGCAACCTTTCTTCACAAAATTTTAGTGGTTATTATTATTTTTAAATTCTTATTGAAGTCTTATTTCAGCATCAAGAGTCTGATTTTGATAATGAATTAAAGTGATTTGTCTATTCAAGATTTTGTGCAAGGGTGTCCATTGCAAATCTTCACTTTCTAGTGTTGAAGGCTCTTGGATATAAGCCTCAAGTACACTAGAACTTGGATAAAACATCACATTAATAATTCAATTTAAAAAATTGTAGAATAGATTTTGAGAAGCCACAAATTGATGGGGGTTATGCCTATTATACTTTACATACATTTTTTTGGTACCCTCAATTTCAGGTTTGAGACACAAGAAGAGGATTGACAAACTTCAAATCACTTTTGCAGTTTCAACACCCTCACAATCTAACATTATAATCTTTAAACCCATAACTAATATTGTTGTGATTTCTTTTCCTATGTGATCCATAACATGTCTGCTTTGAATTTGTACGGTTGCACTTTAGAAAAAATTGTTAAGATTGATCAAAATGCCAACATTTTGTTCACTTTCAAGCAAATTATGAGATACTCAAAAAAACTAGGGCTTCGAGAGGTTAATGTAGAAGAAAAATTTGAGGTACATTCTTCACAACAACGTTTAAACCATTCTAGCATAGACAATGATGTTAAAATTATAAAAGCTTCTGGGTTGAGAACAACGACGAACAAAAGAAATGAGAATATGTGTTTACATCTCGGTTTACAACAAAAGTTGGATACGAACAAAAACTTCGTCTAGGCCTTGCTTACTAGAACATTCTTAGAATAAAATAAAAAGTGTTTGACATTATTATTAGACTACAAGCAATTACAAGTAAGATTTTTTTCAGTCTAGCATTTTCTTGAAACTTTCTATTTTTCTTAACATAAATAAGGAACTAGTTTTGTTTTTGTTTGGTTTTTTATTTTATGACAAAAACAACCATTTATTTTCATTTCATTTTTCAACAAAATCAAAATGTTTAAGTTTTGGTAGACACATAGGCCACTTTTAAAATAAATTAAGACAAATAATTGTCTTTGGAAAGGGCTATCAAAATAGTACATTTAAAGTGTACAGGTCATGAATTATGATCTTGCAATTAATGAAGATTTTCATTCAAAAATTCAGGAAACCATCTCAAACAAATTAACCAAAAGAATGTATTGGACTTGCTGAAAATGGAAAAAGCAAAAAAACTTAGCCTAGCTTGCTCTAAAAAATTGCTCTTTGAAACATTTGTTTGACTTCAAAATGCACTTGTATCTTAGAATTGAAAGCCTTGTGCCTAGTACTAACATGTTCCTCTACAAAGATGAGGATACTACACACACTACAAGGAAAGTTATCCAAATTGACATGTTTGAATTGACTAAATGTGTCAAAATTGACAAAACAATGTTGAAACCAATGCATCCAAATTGACCAAAACTATGCAAATTGACACTCTTCCTTTGTAGTGGTATGCAACACATTCAAAGAAAAAAACCTTGTAAGGTAGGAACACCCATAAGCGTTAGTGTTCCCATACCCGTCACCTCTAAAATCTTGGAAAATTTGTGGAAATGAATAGATGTAATGACAAGGATGTACAACATGTGAACATGAAATCTTAAAAATGGTTATGGGTGCAATGGCAATTTGCTCTTTAAAAATTCACAACTTATTCTCACAGTATCCCAATAATACATTTGAAAGTGTAAACTCATTTTTTTTCTGTTACTAATAGGATCCTATAATTTGCTACTTGTTTATTAGTAGTCATCATGTTCAAATCCCTTAGGTTGATGTTTATGGGTGCTCCTACCTTAATACTCAAACAATTTAACCCTAATTCGTTGAATGCATGGCAATACCAAAAAAATCTCTCGAGACTTTTTACGTGGAAGCAGAAGGCCAAAGCAAATTGCCATTTTGCAATATGCCTAAATATATGATGCCTGTTTTATCCAAGCAAAGTGAACATTGCAAGTTTTTTTTTGTCACCAAGCCAAATTGCCAAAAAACAAAAAACCACAAATATTCTATTCAAAGTGGTGGTTGCCTTCGCAAACTAGACAAAGTATTTATGCAGTTTCCTCTACTTATCTCCTTTATTACAAGACAAGTTTAGGTACCTATTGTACCAACAAAGACAACAAGAATATGCTTGCAATACAGACAATAGCCATTGCTCATAAGGTAGATGTCCCCAATTCTGACCTATCCCCAATTCCGACTCTTCATGTCCTCAATGAGTACATATTGATTCTAAAATTTGTTCCTTGTGAACAAAAGGTCGGAATTGGGGACGGGTTCTTAAAGGGTTGGGAATGGCAACACTTACCTTATTTAAATTTTAACAACATATTCTAAAATATTCAACTTATGTGGAAACTTTTAATAATAACTAATGTTGAATTTTATATACTACTAATTGGTGACAACTTCAATGTGGTAGAATCACTAAACTATTAAAATAAGGGAACTTATATATGAACTCCGGGTGTTTGTTATGTACATCAGGGGTAATTATTAGATATTTACCATCAGCAAGTTGAATTTCAAAACTTTGAATTCACATTTGGAATTAGAAACCTTGATTTAGTTTAGAATCACAAAGGAGGATACAATTGAACAATGTCTAGTTGAAAAACTTATTTTTTTGCAATTCAAAGAACTTGCACAATATAGATTATAGTTGGCATTCACTAGTAAAAAAATGGGAAAATACAATTGCAATAAACGACTACATTATAGTTGTTTATGGCATGAATTCACTCATGTGCAACTAAAAGGGCTACAGTTGTAATCTCGTCAGATACAGTTGCACAGCAGTGAGAGTGAGTCACATTTTACCACAACTTTAGAACAACTGCAACATTTCATCCATTGCCCATCCAAAAAAATTGTGAGGACCTGCCCACTTTGCCTTTCTTTCTTCTTTATTGGAAGAAATCTTTCTCACTAATCCCAATGTATTTATTAATACACATTTGACGCACAAATGGTTGGGTGTCACTTGTCATATTTTCAGAGCCTTTGGTCAATTTTTAGCATATACATGAAATGAGAAATTGATATTCTATAATGCCACATGTCCCAAGCAGTTGTGATACAATTGTATTTTAGTTGTAAATTAGTCGCTAAGCAGTTGTTTACATAAATTTTCTAAAAACAAATCACCTATAAATATAATCACCTTTACATCAGTTGATCTTCAGTCGATATATAGTCAATTTATAGTCAAGTTTGGGACATATGTGACTCTTCAATCTCTTTTGGTACTACAATACAGGTATAATGTATAGTAGATTGACAGTGGTAGTTGCAATTTGGTTGTATCTAAGTTGACATTACAACTTGCATGCCAATTTTGCACTTGTACTGCAAATGTATTTTGGCACCGTGCTCTCACCTAGTAGAGATAAAGTTGTATTTTAGTCGCACTTCAGTTACAACTCAATTGTATTTTAGTTGCAATAGAGTTGTAAGCGAGTCACAAATATAACTCATTATAGTCATGATTGGGTTGTAGTGCAATTGCCACAAAGTTGTATTCTAGTTGCACGATAGTGACAAACAAGTTGTATAGAAGTCGCACACTAATGATTAAATAGTATATTGCAACAAAGATTCAATTCTACATGATTAGGGTAAATACTAATACAATGGCCAATTGTATTGTACTTGCACACAAGGCTTCCCTACTCCTACATGATTATATCCTAGTAAGATTTAGGATAAAATAGAGAATGCATCTTCAAGCGCCAATCTTCAAAGGCTTCACCTCCCATAAAGTGCTGGTCTTCAGCACTTCTAAACGGCTATAAACACCATATCTGAACACTAAAGACCAATGGCAAGCAACCTAACTTCAATGACACAAATTAGCACTCCTAAACTCCTTTAAACACCCTAAAATCAACACCAAAGCCCAATGGAAAGCAACTTACTTTCAATGATGCAAATCCACCCCTTCTAAACTCTTCTAAACACCCTGAAATCAACACCAAAGCTCAATGCCAAGCAACCTAACTTCAATGATAAGAACCAACCCTTCTAAACTCATGTAAACACCATAAAATCAACACCAAAGCCCAATGGAAAGAAACATACCTTCAATGATGCAAATCCACCCCTTCTAAACTCCTCTAAACACCCTAAAATCAACACCAAAGCTCAATGTTTAGCAATTTAATTTCAACTATAAAAATCAGCCCTTCTAAACTTCTCTAAACACCCTAATACCAACACTAAAGCTTAATGCTAAACAAACTAACTTCAAGTATAAAAATCAGCCCTTCTAAACTCCTCTAAACACCATAAAATCAACACCCAAGCCCAATGGAAAGCAACTTACCTTCAATGATGCAAATCCACCCCTTCTCAACTCCTGTAAACACCTTAAAACCATCACCAAAGCTCAATGGTTAGCAATTTAACTTCAACTATAAAAATCAGCCCTTCTAAACTCTTCTAAACACCCTAAAATCAACACCAAATCGCAAAGGCATGCAACCTAGCTTCAAATATCAAAATCAGTCCTTCTAAACTCTTCTAAATACCCTAAAATCAACAAGCTCAATCCTAAGCAACCTATCTTCAATGATGCAAATCAGCCCCTTCTAAACCCTCATACACACCACAAGTGAACACCAAAGCTCAATACTAAACAACCTAACCTCAATGATGCAATTCAACCTCTCTCTAAGGGTTTTCTAACACCATAACTCCTGTGGACTAGGTGCAAAGTGAGATATGGACTACACTGCCTTGAAGAAGTTAGGTTGTGCCGCCTTGAAGAAGTTAGGTTTAGGGTGTTGATTACAACTGTAATACAACTACAAACTAACTAAAAAATAACTAAATCATCACTCAAGAACAACTAAAAAATGACTACGCCACTAAGATACAACTAACACACGCCACTTAGATACAAGTCATACAATTAACGCATGCCACTAAGATACAACTAACGCACACCACTAAGATACAACTAACGCCATTCAGCAATATTATAGCATTTATTGCTTAGGTATTGCATAATGGCGACAAAAAACTACTGAAATATTACTCAAAACCAACTGGAAAACAACTATGTGATTTAGATACAACTAATGCCGTTTATCACTATAGCATTTATTGCTTAGTTACTGCATGGCAGTGACAATTGTGACATGAACTACATTAAAAAAATGTTTAGAATTCCTTACTGAATTATGAGGTGGTGTTGAAAGATGTTTTGAAGTTAATCTATGGTTATCTTAACCCCTAAAGGACCAACTATCCGTTCGGCGGACAAATGGGATTTTGGGCATGTACCTATGGCCAAACTACTTTGCATAAATTTTTGAAACTTTTATTGAAGATGGAGAATTCAAAGATCTGCGCAGGCATCTACTTTTTATACCATTTGATGCCCAAGAGCAAAAGTTATGCCCAAATAAGCACAAATTTGGGGCCGGGCAGTAAAACAATTCTTATAAAACTTGAAAAAAAATTAGTTTTTTTTTCTTGTAGATTATATCTTTTTCTACATCTGAAGCTTTGATTCATTCCATTTGGACTAGTTATGAGAAAGTTATAGATAATCTTGTTTTTTGGGCAATTCAAGCATCTTCTTGAAAAAATAACTATAAACTTCATTTTTGAATGCAATTTTAGTATTTTTTAAAAACAAATTGTTGGAGAGGGTGAAGTTTGCTTTCTAGAACAATCTCACTATTGGAATTATTGCATTTCAATTCCATTGTAGGGTTATTAGCAATTTAAGTTTTTGTTCAATCTCTTACCTTCTTCTACCTAATATTTTTTTTAAAGAATGAAAATTAATTATTTTTTGTTATTTATTTTCCCAAGATTACCAATTCAACTTCCCACCATGCAATAATAGAATTCCAAACTCTGTGGTGCAAAAATTTAGGGTTTAAAAAGTTCAAAGTTAAATAATCTAATCATGCAAGGTGCAAAAAAAGTGGTTTTTTACTTTTTAAATGCAAATATCTTCCGATCTGTGCGGTCAAAGTTCTTGAGTTTTGTATGACACATTCTTATAGTAGTTTGGTACAAGATCCAATAGTTAGATATGAAAATTGACCAATTTTCAAACTTTTTTACTCTTTGCCATAGAGGTGGCAATTTTGAGTGCGTTTTGACAAAATAAAGGCCACGGTCCTTTAAGGGTTAAAGTACTAGTGATTCTCCTTTGGTGTGAGTGGGTGAAGACAAATGACGGTAGAGGGAACACCATGTACTTCAGAGATGAGGCCGTTTTCCTATTTGTGAACTATAGTCACAAAATGTCTAAGATGGAGCCATGGAGGAACCTTTCATTTTCTCTAGCCAGACTACACATGTCTTTTTCTCTAATGTTCAAGACAGACTAGGGTGGAAAGTTGTTTTGCAAAAACAACCACATGCCAAGAAGGAAGTGTTGAATACCTCAGATGTTTTTATCACCACCACGGTGGAATCGAGCGGGTTGGTTGCACCTCAGCAATTTCCAAAGCAACCAAAAACACCATTGTTGGTGAACGCAGTTGAATCGTCAGCTAAAGATTATGTACTAGCATGGGCCAAGTATTAGTTTTATAGTTGAGAGTATAAATCCATTTCTAAACATTCAATACCAATGTAGTGGATTACAATTTTGAGGATGAGTCTATACTTTCCAAAATTCTAAACCACAATTAGTTTCTTAACTCTTAAGTATCACCTTAGAATAATTTAAGGCATTAGACAAGCAATGTACTACCCTAAGCCCTTGACACAATTGAAGGCAATGCAATAGCAGATGAGTTGTTCCTTCAACAAAGACAATTGTTAGATGGGAATGTGACTAGAAAATGACTGAAACACTCACCCAAAACCACAACTTAAGGTCGACTAAGGTCAAAGATGAGCAACTAATATTCAACTATAAAACAACTGCATTAATGCAACGCATTGACAGCATGACTATGCAAGCTAGTAGTAATAGATCAAGGAACATGCAAGAGTGAAAGAAAGGAGGCAATTGTTAGGGTCATAAAGAAATAAATTGCGTGGAAAGAAAGGAATGTGGGAGTTATTTTGTAGTCGGTATGTAGTTGTACAATAGTCGTACCAACCAACAAACAATTGTAATACAACTACGTTACCACTAGAAAATTTAACCATATTCTCATGGACAGCTATGGAGTAAATTTCCAAACCCTACAATACCAAACCCTACAGTACCCAAGGCTAGTCCAAGATCTCGGAAAACGTGCAAAACCATGGAAATTGAAGAATATATTGAAAAAAATGGTGGAGTCAATGGAGTTGTTTGCCAGTTGACTTGCAATAGTTGTAAAAGTCCAAGAACAACTAGCTTGCAACTGCAATGTAACCGCAATTATAATTTGCATTCACACTAGCTCTCAAGCAAGAATAATTGAACAAATTTAGCTGCCCAAACTAAATAAATGGTAGCTGAAAATGATAATGGAGCTAAAAATAAAGACCATACTTAGAACAATTGATACAGTTGCAATTGAGTTGTTTTGTAGTATTACCGCAGTTGTAAAAATCACTAAAGAACAACTATGGGGATTCTTGAGTGAATAGTGGAGCCCATACAAACGGTTAGCATCCATTACTAGATTGAAAGTTGATGATGATAAAAATTCTTTGTCCTTAGCAATTGTTTATATGGTTTTTGTAGTTTTGTGTGGAACTAGAATACAACTTGCAGTTGTTTAGAATTAAATTGTTACTATTGAACTATTTTTATGGATTTGAAAGTGCTTTTCTAGTTGTTATGCAATTGCCCACGACTAGTTGTTTTTCAGTGGGGTGATTGCAGTTGCATTTCCCTGTTTTTTTACTAGTGATTTTCTTGTCTTAACGTCCTAGTTTTGTAATTTTTGTGCAATCCCAATCAAGCATTCCAAATTTTAGTTCCAAAAAACACAAGTCCCATTTTTGATGAATTATTTTGTATTGCGTTCATTGTTTTACATTAAAAAATGATTGACAAACATTGGTGGTGAATTTTTAAGATTTGATTGCATGGGTATGTAAGAAACATCCATACACACATCTTTCCTTCTTACAAATATCTTCAAAAGTTTTAAAATTCCTTCAATAGAAATTTTAATGTTGGGGTGATCATGACCAAATTTAGGAAAATAGATATCTCTTTATGGTGATTATAAATTGTTATTTAACTCATACGTTATGATTAAGTTTGTACCTTTGAGCATGCTTGTATGTTTATTTTGCTAGGTTCTAATCACCATAAAGAGATATCTATTTTCCTAAATTTGGTCATGATCACTCCAACATTAAAATTTCTATTGAAGGAATTTTAAAACTTTTGAAGATATTTGTAAGAAGGAAAGATGTGTGTATGGATGTTTCTTACATACCCATGCAATCAAATCTTAAAAATTCACCACCAATGTTTGTCAATCATTTTTTAATGTAAAACAATGAACGCAATACAAAATAATTCATCAAAAATGGGACTTGTGTTTTTTGGAACTAAAATTTGGAATGCTTGATTGGGATTGCACAAAAATTACAAAACTAGAATGTAAAGACAAGAAAATGCCAACTATAATCTATATTGTGCAAATTCTTTGAATTGTAAATTAGGTAACTACCTGTCTTTATTAACTAATATTATACATATAACAAATGCTTGGTGTTCATATATCAAGTCTCTTAAAATAAGGGGATTGATATATGTAAACCTAGTGTTTGTTACATGCACACCGAGGGTGAAATTGGCCATTCAAAAGCTAACCTACCATTTGTCTTCCTTGCTCTCCCCTCCCTTCTTGGCTCAATGTCATGCACATACGTATTTGTGAGGGCTAGGGTAAAGAAACTTAATTTTTTTTAAATTAAAGGTTAAAGTAATAATTTTCCCCTTATTTTGACGTTATTTAGTAGTATCCTCTTTTATGATCTAAGACTAAATCAAGGTCTCTAAATCTATAAAACTGATTGTGAACTTGAAATTTCCAAATTCAATCTATTGATGATAAATATCTAAAACCTTACATTTTTTGTTTTTGATTGGTCAGTTTCCGCCCTCGACGTACATGCAACAAACACCCAGTGTACACCTATCAATTCCCTAAAATTATTAATGAAGCTTGGACATGACCAGAAGGGACACTTTAGATTATAATTAGCTAATTAATTTCTGCGGCTTTAAAAACTCAATTGCAGGTGACTGATTCCATACAATGGGAGAGAAACAACTCATATAATACTATGGCAAACAAATGCATGAAAGGCGTTTATGATAATTATTTTATAACTCAACTTATACAACCTATGATAGACAAAAGCGTTCCTAAAGAGAAAGTGTGAAACTAATATTTTTTAAAACAACCATTTCAAAAACAACTTACAACAACTTGCCAAGCAATAGAGAACTCATTTATAACAAATTAAGAATGCAATGGCTACATCATGCACAAGTTGAAGGATGAAGCCATTCTAAATAGACTGTTACCAAAATAGTTTTGAACGAGGTCTCAGAATTTGTTTGCTATAAAATTATCCTATTAGAATATAGTGAATTGCAAGGAATCATTGCATTGTCTTCAAAATAGGTTTTTCTATGAACTACTTGGCTTGTTTAAATTTTAGTTTAATTGAGAACAAATCCCCAAAGAACTACGGAGTACCTCGCAAGGCCTTTGGCTACCAGTACACTAGAAAAGTTGGGTGAAAATTTGAATGAATTTGCTAAATCCTTCCTTCAACAAAAACTTAGTTTGCCACATTTTGGATGAAAGTAACTTATATTAGTGATGTTTTGGATGATCTTTCACATGTCATTCATTGTTTCCAATTTTAGCAAAAAAAATCATAACTTCAAGCATTCTAGGATGCGGGTCACTCTACCTTGATAAAAACAAAAACTAAACCCTGCCTCCAGCCCCTCACATGGAGGGAGACCCTTAAGGTAGAAGAACCTAAAACCAACACTTACTTCAAATGCGGCACTCAAGAAGGTCTTTTGTGAATGTAATACCATGTGCTTGTTAGGATATGGACACAAATGTAAGCAAAATTGTTTTTGAAAATTTCTGAGATTGTATGAATAAACTACAAATTGTTAAAGATAACTCCTTAGATTGTCCTCTTGTGGACACTAGACCCCCTTTAAAATGCTATAAAAGGTGCCATTAAAAAGACCATGTCACATGCTTAACTTTTACACCACCGACACAACTTGTGTTCTTTATACCCAATTATAGTGATAGTTTTCCTTAACATGGGTGTTAGGATTAGCTCAAGCAACTAGTGCATTTCCTCAACTTTATAGCTGTCTGGAAAACGACTAGTGTCATAATTGGGTGCTCCCACCTTAGAGTGCACCGACAATTTGAACCCAGTGAGGGTCAAGGCTGGCATCTGATGTTAGATTTCAAAGGCGTGTCGCTCTTGGATGAAAAAAAACCAAAGATGAAGTCTCTCCGTCACAAAGAGGCCAGGATGGATTCGGTCTATTTTCACAAGTAGGGGCTTCAGTCTCCGAGTTCCATGTTTTGGAGGTCGTCGATTAAGGTTACACTCGGATTCCAGCCCAAATTAAATTGGGACATCGCGTGGGATAAACTCAATCAAAAAGAGTGCCCAAAACCGAAGAAAATTCTTACAAATCATGCTTTATTGGTTGGATTTTGTACAAAATCCAAGTGCTCATTAGCGGTGGTCAAATGGCTATGGAGAATTCCAAAGTTCTCGTTTTTTTGAAAACACATGTCTACAATCCAGCTTTGTAGCCTTCAAACCGTGGAATTAATCAAAATCCAGAGAATTACTTGGTGACCAAATTATTTGGAAAACTTTTACTACAGTAGTCGAGCTCTTTACAAAGTGGATATTAACTGGAAGACCCGTTACCTGCCACATTCTCATCGCATTTGGAATGCGACAGCCATGTGTACACTCTCTTTCTTGGTGCAGTATTTTAATGTAGCATTCCAATTTTCCAAATCAGAACCAAATTATCTAAGATCAGCGTTTATAGCTGATTGTATCTAAAATGAATGAGCAAAACCTGTTTACAGCAAGTAGAAAGTTAAGGAATTTGGCTGGTTCAAACTTGAAGCATTCAATCAAGGTCAAAGCATTTGGTTGGTACATGTCAACAGTCGGTTAAAGTGATTTGTCGACTCCTGCACCACCATTTACTGTACATGCATATTACCATCGCTCTAATGGGGGCATGTTACATCACTATTCAAACAATGGAGATTCTTGAAATTCTTAACTGTAACATACATAGTGCCTATTAGAAGAGTCATTGCGATTTAGATTATAAATGTTTCTAGTCAGACTACGAGGTAGACATAACTTTTGGTACAAAAATAAAATGAAAATTTATTTAGACTTCCTAAGTCATGTCAAGAACAGAATGTATTTGTTTCATTTCAGTTGCCATGATCTGCGGAGACCGCCAAAGCGAGTCTAAAGGAAAATAGTTTGTACAGCGAGTAGCTGCAACCATAGATTAAAAAAAAGAAAGTGAAGGGTCCAATGTTCCCCTTCTTTGTACCTCCTGCGCTTAGATGACTGGCAGTATAGCTAGCAACGGCAGAGGGAGAGACAGAGACAGAGATGGAAGTGGTATATATAAATCTAAGGGCCAACTCAATCAGGGCTAGAGGAATCATGATCCAAATTGTATTGAAGCTGTTCCCAAGTGCTCACTCACTCACTCTCCGTCTCTTCCTACGCAGGTGCTCGCTCGCTCAAGCTTCAAATAGATTGCAGCAATGAACCATCAACATATCTACTACGAGTCTGTCTGCACATGTCAAGGTGTCTTGTCTGTCTAGATACACCACGAGATTTGGAGCATCGTATGTACTTGCATGGATTGCCTCCCGTGGAATTTCTCAGGCCAGTGGTTAAGAGAACCACCAGTGCTGCTGCTGCTGCCGGTGCGTTTGATGGAAAGAATGAGGTCAGTGGATCAGCTGTTGGACTGAGTTGTTGTTGTTGCACTCAGCGACGCCGCGTGAGGAAGCTTGGCCACGCTCATCAGCTTCGCCAGGGAGTACTTCTTGTGCACCACTGTCAAGTTGCCTTCTCCGGCCTTGCTGTGAAGCACTGCCATCAACGTCGCACACTCCCTGCCATCACACAACCAGCTCGCAAGTCAGATCCATACAAACTCAGCACGCGTGATTAATTGCAAGGTGGTGATCACCGTGACATAGCCAATACAGCATCTGCAAGGTGGTGATCACAATACAGCAATTGCAAAATGGTAATCACAATGCAAGATGGTGATCACAATGCAAGGTAGTGATCACAATGCAAGATGGTGATCACAATGCAAGGTGGTGATCACAATGCAAGGTGGTGATCACAATGCAAGGTGGTGATATTTGAAGATGGTGATCACAATTGAAGATGGTGATCACAACACAGAAATTGCAAGATGGTTATCACCATAAAAGGTAGTGATCATAATACAGCAATTGCAAGGTGGTGAGCACAATACAGCACTTCCTGCAAGGTGGTGATCACAGTGACATGGCCAATACCAGCAATTGCAAGGTGGTGATCATCATGCCATAGCCAATACAGCAATTGCAAGGTGAAGATCACAGTGACATAGCCAACATAGCAAAATAAGTACTGTGCATGCCGACGATACAAACGAGGATGTGATGACTTGAGAAACCAGGGTGTTGGGACGTACTTGATATGGGCTTCAGTGTAACCCGAGTGGCGCTGAAGAGCAGGACCCCAACGAGGCTCGCTAGCGAGAGTGATCTGAGCGGCATACACAGCGGCAGCAGCGAGCAGAGACGGGGCGTACTTGATCATGGGATACTCAGTAAGGCAAAGCTCCACAAGGAACCAGGCGACCATTTCAAGCTGCGAGGCAACGGCCTTCTCCTGCTTGTCCGAAGCGGCAGCCTTCAGGAGTCGAACGATGAAGACGTAAGGCGTGGGCACCGTCAGGTTGAACTTAAGAGTGTTGAGCATGTTCTTCTCCATGGTCAACACTTCGTCACGCGTGTATGCGTTGTCTGAGATGTGGACGAAGTCGTTCACTTCCGGAGCCCAGATTTCCTCGTACTTAGCTGCCAGGAGCATGGCGGTGACCCCCACCAGTTGCAGATTTTTGCGTGACACGCTTTGCACGCACAGGTAGCGGTCGATCAAGTTGGTTGTCAGGAACAGCGTCTCGGGCATCAACTTGAACTTCAAATGCACCTGCAGAGTTGGCTTAAAAGGTTAGCATCAAAACGCATGTATCAAACAATGCAGAGCTGCAGATGGAAGAGTTGAGAGAAAGGTTGTTACCTCGATGAGCCAATCGACAAGAATGGCACGCATCTTCTCGTTAATGTCAGACTGGCGAGACATGTAATCAGCAGGCACACAACTCTGGATCTCCGTCTTCCGGTAAAACCCATAAATATCCTCGATGTACTCCACCACCGCAAGCTGGTTGCCTGTATCGTGCTCGTCAATGTTCGGAACGGGCTCTTCAGCCTCGAGCATTTCAGCATCATATACACGACGAGCAATCTGTGAACGGGGAATGTGGATTAGCACAGAATTTGACAAGAGCAGGGTGTTTGAAAATAGTGAAACGTAATGAGTGAAGAGGAATTAGCGATCAGGTTGTCACTCACATCGCTGCGCTGGGTGAGAGTGGCAGTTAAGGTCTGCTCCTTCTCCTTCTTCACAACCTTCCCACGGGCATGGGCTTTCAGGCGTGCAGGGTTTCCAGCCTGGTATGTGATGACATTGCTGTTGGTCGACGCAGCCTGTGCCTCAACTTGCGGTTCTGAGGTGGCACCGGTTTCTCTAGACTTAGGTTGCGTTGTGCGCCGTTTGGTTGCACCCCAGGTGGCTACGTCCTCCGCTGTTGTCACCTCAACTTTCACGGCCTCGGTAGGGACGGGAGCCTGAAAATGACAGAAATTTAGAGAGACGACACACGAACGTTCTCTGTAACGAAAGAGTACATGACAGTGCAACATGGAATGACAGAAGAAGGGCGAAGTTCCATACCGATGCGAGTGGAACGCGAGCAGCAGCCTGGTTGCTCTGTAGATTAGCCCCAAACCTCCTGAAAACGTAAAAATAAATAATTACAATTTGCACCACATTGCGAGATATAGAAGGGAGTAATGCAAGAAAGATTAAGACCAAACTATTCACATCTACGACATACCGAGTGATGGGGCGCGTGATTGCCTCCGGTTGCAAAACTGCTTGCTTAGCAACAGGCCTGCACAATAGCAAGAATATGAAATGAGAACAGCATTCAGGTCACATCAAAAAGCGTCAGAAGCCAATGTCCGCTCCCATCAAATGTCAAATCAATAAGCTTCAAATCTAACAACGAAGTTCGCTGTTAAGAATCTAGTATGGTTATGATGTTGAAAGGGAGAAAGAGGATAAGAAAGACGTACTCTACAACGCCTTCTTTGACATTGCAGCGCACTGACATCGTCTGGACGAGGTTTCCAATGTCACCGAGCGCCCTGCGGTTGGAGGCTTGCGCTGCCCTCGTGTTGCGAGGCGCAATGCCCGCAGCAGCTGAACACACGCAAAAGAACAGAACATCATTGAAACATCCTCAAAAAGCTTCCCAAAAACACTGTCCCAAACAGTTCATCTCTGTGATATGAGCCTTGACATCACGGAATTGCATTTCAAATCAGGATATGACTTACCTTTCGCAGGGACGGCGGGCTTGCCGCCATCGCCCCGTTTGTTCTCATCGCCGAAGCCAGACTGCTGCTGCATTTACCAAGACACAAGCAGTCAGTTCAGCTTCATCACCGACATCACCGCATTGCATTGCACTCTCTCATCCTGTATTAGACCACTCCGGCATGCATCAGATTACCCGTTTTCCTTTGGCATGGCAGACCATCACGACATCGTTCCTCCTCGCACACTGCACCACATTGCCCCGCTCTTTTACGACCTAGACATAAATGGATCTGTTTCTCGAGCATTCCTGTTCTCGACAATAAAATAAAAATGGCATGCAATCTGGTCTTGACCCCACTCACCCTTGTTGCGAACATGATTGCTGGCTGGCTGGCTTTACAGGATAGGTCTCTCTCTCAACACCGCTGCTGCTCGGTCGCCAACTTGTCCTACCTACTTCTTCAAATTGCAGCACCGCAATGACAATGCCGTAAATGTCGGACTCACATTCATCTAGAACAACAAACTAAGCCCTTTCGCTAATAAGCTCCAATCAGCAAATTTCTCGCTCGAAATTCAAACGTCGCCACTTCCAATTCGTTCCGAAATTCAAAAAACCAACAGTCTAAAGATCCAAGCTCTGTTCTGTTTGTGTCACTCAGCGCAGGTGCGGTAATGATCTCGGACACAGCGCACTGGCGATGGCGGAAGCTTGTGAATGAGTCTCTCGCTCACACTCTTGGAATGAGCAAATGCGAGAACGAGAGCGAGTGAAACCAAGTGGAATAACAAAAACGATTCACATAGAGACAGCGAGATTGGTATAAGCTTAAGCTAAGTGGGCGACACTCGCAGGACCGATGCCGGAATTGCACACACACCACTGCAGATCTCTCCTGGGCCCTCCTCATACAGCCCTCTGGCTTGCTCAACGGCTATGTCCAGGGACCAGCAACGGTACTGCCCGCGTGGCCGTCGATCGTTGCATCGGACGGTGCGATCTTCGAGGGAGTCTCATCCAGCGTGGCCTCTTTGGTCGTTCGTTTCTCCCTCGTCGACGTTCATCGTCTCGTGCTCTCTCCGTTCGTGATTCCGCTCCGCAGATGGTGCCGGTGATCCAACGGTTCTCGGATGTTGCGCTTCTCATCCGTTCCCTGCCGTTGGTATCATCCATCCACGTGCGTCGTCGTGGGCCGGGATTCCGGGGACTTTCATCCGTGGGCTGATCTGACCGATTATGTCATCAAACGGTCTCCTCCCCTGCGAACGAATTTCGGCATAAATTCATAACTACTTAAGTTACTCTCTCCAGGCTGATCTGGAAACCCAGTGAAATTATTTTGGATGAAGTGCCCTTAGCTATTTTTCTAACCATTTTGTAGCAAGGATGGTTACATTTTTTTTACAGATGTCATGTTGGATGTTTTCAACCTTTCATCAAAACTAAATCTCACAATGGTTTTGTGAGAAATTAGAATATTGCACTAGTAGGATGCGGTGACATCAAGTGGAACCCTGAAATCCAGGCTCCTACTCCCAAACTTATGTATAAAAGTTGGCTAAATATTTTACATTTTTTTAAAAAATACTATAGAACAATTAGTCACACTAATTTTGGTGTAGCAAAAAAGCAATAATTAGCACAAATTGTTTTCATTGCTGGAGACCTAGTGAAATTATTTTGTGGTAATTATCGCTTTTTTGCTACATTGGTGTGTCTAATTGTTCTATAGTATTTTTTGAAAAACTGTAAAATACTTAGTCAACTTTTTTACATGAGTTTGGGAGTAGGAGCCCAGTTTTCAAGGTTCCACTTGATGTCACCTCACCCTACTGGTGCAATATCCTAATTTCTCACAAAACCATCATGAGATTTAGCTTTGGTGTAAGGTTGAAAGCATCCAATTTTACACCTGTAAAATAAAATATAGCCATCCTTGCAGCTCAACCATTTTTTGGTTAGAAAAAAGCTAAGGCCATTTCATCCAAAATATTTTCATTGATTTGGACTACCCAATTTCTCATATTTTTCTTCACCAATTTTCCTTTTTTTTGTGATGCTTCCCCTAGAGTTTTCTTTTTTGGTTTTTTGACCAATGGCAGTGTGACATTCTTTGAAAAAGGTTTGTAGCTTGCGGACTACATTCCTATTTTTGGTTGGAGTTGAAGGTGGCCCCTATGCTTGGATTTTTGCAGCATCATGGTTATTAATAATGAAATTAAGGAGAATTTCACACAATGAACTTTTTTGATAGTGCTTTTGGATCAATCTCATCATGGAATGGTGGCATCAATTTTCGATTTGATAAAAAAATTATGAAAACATAGGGTGTCACGCAATTTTCATTATTTCAATTTGGCATTTTTTGAAAAAACTTCCCCTTTTTTTTCTGTAGGTTTGAAGCTCACCTTTTTTCTGAGGAATAAGGGCCTTTCATTGCCCAAAAAAAACCCTTAGTTTCCTCTGCTTTTTGTGTTGAGCAATACAAGTTTACAACTTGGGCCAATGATCTGCAACAATTTTTAAGGTAAAAAAGGGTTTGTTTCTCCTAGTTTCAAGTAGGGCATTTAGGTTTCTTTAATAATTAGGTTGCCTTACCTTGGCAAAGTTACCTCATGACTTGCCCTTGGCCACATGGAGGGGCATGCAACTCTCTTTATGCTACAATAATTTATGATTTTGTGTAAAACTCCAACTTCCTTGCTCCTCAATTTTGACACTTGTTGTTGCGCCCAACCTTTGATTGCTTCTTCTAGTGTTTAACACAATAATTATTGACAAAAATTACAATATTATTGGTAAATATTTAAATAGTATGAAATGTGAAGAAATTTGTGTGGGGGGCAACCTAAATGCACTATTTGGTGTAGTTTCAAATTTGATTTTCTCAATCACCGGTTTTATTCGCTCCATCTTGAGGCAAAAGAATTTTTAGATCTTGATTTCTTAGGATAGTTGATAAATCAGATATTATTTGGTTGTTTATTAACTTTAAAGTCCTTCGTTATGTGCAATTGTGGAAAATTCTAAATAATTAATCAAATTCACAGATCCAAAAAAGATTCAACAGTTTTGCTTTCATCCGAGTTTGCCCAAGAATTCTTAGATTTTTTTGCTCTATTTTGGTGCCTTAGAATTTTACGTATAGCAATTAGAAAATTCAAAAATTTATAGATCGTTTCATTGGAATTCCTAAAGCATTGAACAAATTCTAAGTAGATACTTTTTATAAATATTTATTGAGATGCTTCAAATTGTTTAATGTTTGACTATTTTTTGAACCTTTTTTGCAATTGTCATTGTTTTTATTCTAATGGTACATTTCTTGTTCATAAGGTTGTTTATTGGATGCACGGGTACACAAAATGATTGAGTTTTCCGTATAGTTGCCATTGAAAATTACATCAAAATCTTAGAATTGTGTTATTTATTTTATCATTCACTAACTAGTGAGAAGACCATTTGCAATTGGTGCTAGACATGCAATATACTACCACTCTTCTATGTTATATGCTCTTGCAGTGTAAATAATTCCTTGAATTAGTCCTTTATTGTATGATGCCACCTGATGTATCTTTTCAAATTTATTATTTTGTTGAAAACTATGATTTTAATAATGCTGGATTTTTATGTCTTTGGCTCTTTGTTCACATGAGTCTTTTCTTTTCTTGTTCATTGTAAGTAACTTGTTCATCAAAAGATTGAGGTTAGTAAAAAAAAAAAAAGAAATCAGGATGTAAAGTGCAACTTAGAAGATCAATTTAGTGGTGGTTTTTGAACAAGAATAGAAGGTTTATGACATTTAGATCATACCCAAACGAATAGACCAATTTTAGCACTTATCAACAATTACTAACAAATTCTTTGAAAGCACTTATTGTAAAAATCCTTTATGAAACTGTAGAAAAGAATGAATTATAGCGGTTTCCATTAAGTTGAACATGTTTGAAAAGTTTGTAAGTTTAAATTTCAAATCATGGATGTTATGCAAACATCATTACCTCATACAATTTTTGGAGTTGACAATAGGACCCATATTTTGAATTGGAAAAGTTATTATTTTGAGGTGAAACTAATTTGTACTCCTTAAATACAAAGTAAATGTAAAGGGAAGTGTTTTGAGAAACTATGCTTAGCAAATGTGAAAGAAACATACAGAGCATTCGAATATCTGAGTTGATGAAAAAAAATACTCATTTTATGCATAGAACATGTTTGTTTTGGTTTATTTATTCAAAATATTGCACTCTCAATCTTTAATCCCTGTAGAATAATGTCCAATACGAAAAAATAGTGTAAAATAGAATAAAGAACATAAACAACATATGCACATTGAAGTGAATTTCTAATGTGAGTTGTATAAGGCATTCTCCTTAAAAAACCTTATATTGTGACTAATTTAAGATATCCATTGAAAGTCCACCACTATCTCTCATTATACCTCTGATACACTATTGTTGGTGAGACCGTGAGACCCAAGTGGAAAGTTATCCGAGTATCCGACTGACGGCGGTTCTCACCGGGTTTCACTAATTTAAAGAGGAAAATATATTTCGATCTCTGTGCAGGAGAACCCAAGTTTTAAATAATTTAGAGTTTGACCTCCTCCCCCTTTTTTCCGTAAGAGACTACCGAACAAAAGCAAGTTAATCCAGGTAAAATTTGTTAAGCAAAATTTTGCAATAATCTTACCTCATTTTTATACTGGCTACTTTTAACACTAGAAACTAGATGAAAGATGAAACTGTCGAATCCATCTCAAAAAATTATCGAATAAGCCAATTTTTGAATGGGAATTGATATATGTACCACCCCTTATTTACTATTCTATCACACCTACTTTATATGATCAATATTTACAATATCAAGTAGGTGTGGATCACAAAAAAATATCACTAATTCAAAAATACAACTTGATATAGAATTTGCAACTTCAATTTTAGAAAATGCAATTTTAATTATTAATTTTTAGCTCTAGATCTTGTCCATAGTATCAATTACAAAATCTTAATTGTGCTTAGTTTAATTTAAATTTTTTAAATTGATACTATGAGCGGGATCTAGAGCTGAAAAAGCAAAATAAATGTTGCAATTTCTATGTCAAATTGTATTTTCAAATTAGTGATGTTATACTTATGATCCATACCCATTTTGATATTGTAAATAGTGGCCATTCATAATATGTATTTTTAATTATTGATTTTTTTGCCTACGATCCACACCTACTTTGATAATGTAAATATTGGCCATATATAATATGTATTTTCAAATTAGTAGTATTTTCTCCATGGTCCACACCTACTATGATATTGTAAATATTGGTCATATATAGAAAGTGTGATAGAATAGTCAAAAAGGGGTGGTACATATATCAATTTCCTTTTTGGATTAAAGGTACTAATATTAATATTAACAAACTAGTGAACCCTTGTACCTGCCGTTCTGGTAGAGGGCCATCACGGGAGGGGGTCCTTGCAAAAATATTAACATGACCTTCCTCATAATCACCTTCTTCAAACTTCTTCTCCTTTCCGTTACAATGAGCTTACTTGTACTATGCCTACCTACGCGCTTTGCCTTCTTCTCTAGGTGTCCAACCCCTATTCCCATGTATACCCCATCCCCAAGAACGACCATAACCATCACATAACCATACAAATAAGAGTAACTGCCTCATAATCGCCATTTAATCTTCTTGGAGCAACACCCAACTACCCAACTAATAGAAATTTTATCCTATTACAAACACCCAACTACTCAACTAATGAAACCAAACCTATTATTAGTATAGATTAGCGCCCATGAATGATTCCATCCATTTTTTCGAAACCTGCGAGCACTATAGGGTGCGTGTCTCTCGACCAATGATAACCAAGAAAAATTGGCTGAAGAAATCCATGGGCTACTGGCGTAACTGCAATTCCGCTCTATAGGATGACGGCACGTGGTACTAGTATTCGCATGCTGTTCCCATGATGTTCCCATGCCGTATGTCGAGTGCGTGTTTATACTTCATAGTCAGTTCATACCGGGTGGCCAATTAATCTCTTCGTGTGACTTTAATGAATTTCTTATGAAAATCCAGGCCCATGTAATAAGCTTATGCCACGTTGGTCACATCCCATAATTCATGTCTTTTTTTACAACCTGAGCTGGCCAGTGGATTAGAGGAGCACTTGGCCCGCCTGCAAGTCGCCCCCCTTCACTGGCTCCTATTTCAGTCTTCGAGAAGGGCATCGATATGTGTACCACACCCTTTGAACTACTGTATCACACCCCGGGGTAAATTTTAGATTTCTACCATCAAAAAGTTGAATTTGAGAATTTGGAATTCAGATTTGGACTTAGAGACCATGATTTACTCTAGAATCATAAGAAAGTTGCAATTCAACAACATTCAATTAAAAAAAAAAAAATTTACAAACAAAATAAAAGTAACATTTTTCTCCCTAGCTAAACTTTTTCATTGTTGTTGAATTGCAATTTTTTTTATGGTTCCAAACAAAATCATGGCCTCTAAGTTCAAATCTGAATTCTATATTCTCAGATTCAACTTTTTGATGGTAGAAATCTAAACTTTACCCCGGGGTGTGGTACAATAGTTCAGAAGGTGTGGAACACATAATAATTCCCCTTCAAATATTTGGACGTAATCTTACTTGATTTTTCACTTTATAGTTTATCCCAAACAAATCAGAACCAGGAGAAAGAAAATACAAAGTAACAAGAACACAAGAAGGAATAAAGATAAAAGAAATGGGAAAAATTACAATAAACAAGCAACATTAGAAACAAAAGATGGTGAGAGTTTTTTATGTGTTATTTGGCTTTTCAATATCAAATGAATACTTTAAGCCATTGAAAGTTCGTAGAATACACCATTGTATTGATCAAAGAGATACCGGTATCATAATGTCATATTGAATTAATGCTAGAGTGTTTGTTCGGTTTAGCCCTATGTTGTAAAAATGCAAAGGTCTCTCAATGATTTGCACACATTTCATTTTTTTTTTAAACTAGTATTTTTAGACATATGGCTGTGTAGATTAAACACGTCATCATATTCCTTGCAACTAATGTATTTGGGTTATTTCAAATTGATCCTGTCGCTTAAAGTTTTTGTTACTTTTGATTATTTCCTAGTAGAAGGAATACTCTTCAATGTACAGTCTTCAATGTACAGTCGGGTACAGTAATCTTACGAATTTTTTTGCAGTGAAATTTCAACCAACTTCAAGAACTTTTGGAGGTCATAATTTCTTCAAAAATTGTCCGTTTTTGAAACCAAAAATTGTATTGGAATACTACTGATGGGTACTACATGATTTGATTTTTTTTTTTTTTTGAATTGAAATTTTATAAATGATAAAAAAATTGGGCTACTTCCTACATAGTGAATTTCCACCTCTTGCCAAAATCATTACTCAAATTTGATTGGGCTATGCCACCACCAACGGCCGAAGAACAAGCAAGAAATGATACACATCATTCAAAGAGTATGGGATGAGTTATCCACGGAGCAATTACAAACTTTTATTGCAAGTATGCCCAATCATTCAAGCGGTAATTTTGGCAAGAGGTGGAAGTACTAGATGGTAGACACTATATAGGAAGTAGCCAAACTTTTTTTATCATTTGCAAAATTTCAGATTTTTTAAAATCAAATCATGTAGTACCCTTTAGTAGGATTCCAATGCAATTTTTGGTTTAAAAAATGGACAATTTTTGAGGAAGTTATGGCTTCCTAAAGTTGCTAAACTGTTGGTTGAAGTTTCAGTGCGAAAAAATTTGTAAGATTATTGTACCCAACTGTACTAGAGGACCAAGGGTAATCATTTTTGAGCTTGGGGTTCAAGACTATTAACCCCAAAATGACCCTAGAAATCCTTGAACTTCTATGAATGTGCTCTAATTTGAACAAAAAGCCAACATTTTGATAAGTCATATCAATTATTTTTGAATTCTAACCGTTTTAAATCAAACTAGACATGTTAGAGATCACATTAGAAAAGAAAACACAATAGTGTCCCCTTTGGATTGAAAGATTATAATGTTTGATCATGAGGGTGTTAAAACTGTGAAAGTGATTTGAAGTCTTTCAAGCTTCTTTTCATGTGTCAAATTTAAAAAGTTGGTTACCAAAAAAATATGAGGTTAGAGAGCCTAACATACACAGCCCCAATCAACTTATGACTTTTCAAAATCTACTCTACAATTTTTTAAATGAATATCTAATGTGATTTTTTCTCAAAGATCTAGTGTATTTGAGGCTCACTTCCAAGAGGCCTCAACACTACATAAAGTCAAGATGGCAATGGACACCCATGCACAAAATCTTGAATAAAAAAAAATTATAATCAATCATTTGCAAAATCAAATTGTTGAAGCTAAAACTAAACTTCAAAAAGAAATTTCAAAAAAACAAACTACTAAAAATAGTAATTTGGTAAGGTTTTATTTAACTTCAAAAGTTGGTTGAGGACACATTTTGTCCTCAATGTTGTTTTGGAGTTAAGCCAGTGGTTACATGAAACTCAACAACTTGCATCACCATCAAACACTAAAAGAAAAATGGCAATAAACTACTAGGTCACAACAACTCCACAACAATTGAATAATTATATAAGGATTGTGCGATGAGTGCAAAACGACTCAATTATAGTTGTGTAGTTGTTGTGACCTAGTCATTTATTACATGTTTTCTTCTAGTGAAAGCAAACCACTGCCCTTTGTAGATGCAAAGCACTTTACAGGGACGCAACATTCTTGTCATCAGTTGTGGGAGTTCACTAACATTTTACTTCAAATCCCAAAAATGTGAAGATGAGTTGAGTTGTCTCAATTCTTTTTTAATATGTTGGTGAGGAGATTGATCACGTAATGAGTAGAAGGTGAAATATGAGCTACAACTTGAAAATGTTTGATCACCAAAACATGCAAGGTGGAGATGCTACTTGAACCAACGGCAGCCGATTGAAATGAAAAAAAAAATCGTTTGCAAGTTGGATAAAAACCGGTTTAAAATATTTTAAAATTTGATTCATTAACATGAAATAGAAAAAATAACCAAAATAGTTTCTTGCAATATGGGGATGGAAGGAAATTAACCGAAAAACTCAAAAATTTCCCGGACCCTGACTTGAACTCTTCTTTCCATCCAACCTCAATAAAAACACCGCTAATTTTCAAACACACAAATGAAAGTAAATAGATGCGACTTCCACTTGCCTTTTCAAGAAGAATAAATTGCAAGAAATTGAGTGAAAAAAGCTTTAGGTGAGCAACCCCATCGAAAATTGAGTACACCAAGGACAGTTTATGAACACCTCCAATAACAAGGCAGTTCAAAATACTGGTAAAAAATATAGAGTTTTCCAATAAACTGCATGGATATCGTACCTCGAGGGGCAGGTCAGCATGAGCCTACCCTGCTTGCCTTTTTTTCAGAAATCAAAATTTTATGACCTATAAACTTTAGAGAGTATTACACGTTGAAACATTTTTTATAACTAGATATAAGGTAGGAGCACCCATAAACGTCAAACTAAGGGTTTTGAACATGATGACTATTAATAAACATCTAGTAAATTATAGGATCCTATTAGGATAAGAAAAAAGAAAAGTTTGCACTTTCAAATGTATTATTTGGATACTATGAGAATAAGTTATGAATTTTTAAAGAGTAAACTGCCATTGCACCCATAACCACTTTTAAGAATTCATGTTCATGTGTTCTACATTCTTGTCATTACATCTATTCACTTCCACGGATTTTCCAAGATTTCAGAAGTGACGGTTATGGGGACACTGACGCTTATGGGTGCTCCTACCTTATCATCTAGGTTTGTTTTGTCATTTCTTTTCCTATATTCATCAACAAGAATGAATTGATAGGCATGCTAACTAAGATAGCAAGCTCTACTTTTCAATTACTTCAAATTCACTAACTCACAAAGATGAAATCAAAAATAATGACTCCAAAAAACATGTAGATCTCCACCAACCACTAACAAGAAATTTCAAATCTCATTCATATCATGAACAATATCTAAAAATGTTGTTCTTGACTTGAGTTACAATGATTTGCTTGTATTTACAAATAAATTTATCCTATTTTATTTTATTTGTTTGTAAATATACTTATTATTCTATTATTTTTCCACTATTTAGTTGGTTTCTAATAGTGCAAGATTTTGAACAGTATTAGACCCTTCACACTGATTTGGCTGAATTTTGCTTGATTACAATGAAATTGTGACATTTCTCTTGTCCTTGTTCTCCAAGTTGAGTTTTGACCACAATCGATCATTGCTCCTTAAATATCAACTTGATGGTAAAGCTTCTATAAAACCACATCCTTCACACTCTCATATTGAACCACATGCTTGCAAGTTTTCCTTGAAATTTGGCCACTATAGTCACACTATTTGAGCTAATATTTATGTAACATAGCCCACATTATACTAGATTAATCTAAATTGGTGTGAATTATTTTATTAATGCCTGTTTCAAATTCTTGTAGTTCATTTAATGATTGAATTAGTGCTAGTTAATTTTATTATTGTAAGTTGCAATAATTGAAATAACTTGCGTAGCATTTTGTACTTATTATTGGTTCTTTACGTCGCAATGAACCATTTTTTGGTTGTTTTGGCATCAAACACTAGTTGATGTCTATTTATTTATTGCATGTGCAAATGCATTAAATTACGTAAACCAGATTTCTGTTATCTTCTCTTCACGACATTTTTTTCTTCTCAAACGTCAAAAACATTTAAAGCTCTGAGACATCTTACAATTACGTATCCCAAAATTTGAAGCTCACAGTTAGAAAGAAAATTTACAATTTTCTTGAAAACAAGTGAAAGAAATATTTCCACCTACGGAAAAATGCCCATCACAACTATTCTATTCATCTCTCATCAACTCTCATGTTCTTGAGCTTTATTATGTAGTTGCATTTAAAGAGATTAGAAAAAAATAAAATAATATAAAATCCAAACAAATGTAAAAAAATTAAGCACTTTGCCTTGCCAAATTGGATTTTTTTGCATGGTTTACTTGTTGTTGGAGTTGGCAAATAAAGTGATGATGATGATTGTCACTTTTTAGTGGAAATTTTAATTCCTTTTTGTACCAAACCTGCTAGTAAGCTACAATATTTTTATTTATTTATTGATGTGAATAGCTTATATCAAAAAAAATTCAGATACGTGAAAATGAACAAGGCGTGGATGTTATCCCCAAGAGGAAACACCGGTAAGCTAAGGTCTATTGGGTCGCTTATGTCAACGGTATGAGCCAAGAGAACAATAAATAAACTTTAATAAAATGAAGATTTCATAATATTAAATACGTTTTATTTATGTATATTTTTGAACGTATAATAGAAAAGGAGAATTGATGAGGTGTTGACCGGTAACTGTAGAAAGGGACCCAAGAGTACAAGAGTGAAGAGCTCATAAAACCCCCCTTTCAGTCCTTGAAAGTACCCCTCGTCTAATGAAACTTATTTTTTGAAATGTGAAGTGTAAGCGCATCTCCACCGGTGGTTTGGGCTTGCTCAAAGTGGATGAAAAGTAGTCATGCCTCTTTCAAAACTCTCTCAAACTTTCTTACTTGGCGAGTCTAGCAAGCCACTCTTCAAGCCACTATTCATGCACTATTCACCCTAAATTTGATGAGCTTTATCCTCTACTTTCTTAGATTAGTGGTCAACTGCTTATTTATGGGGTGTGCTAGAGTGTAAGGCCACTTGCCAAACCAGATGGAAAACTTTGAGGGTGGAGATGCCCCAAGCTTCCCATAAGACAGGCTTTGTGGACAAAAGTTTCAGTTCCAAACTTTATTGCCCCTTGACAGGTCAGATACAGCGTTGTTTCTTCATTTCAAGGAGCAAGGGTGTGTAAACTCCGAAGAATATGAAAGAGATTCTATGAAATTCGAATAATTCAAATGAAAGTGGCAAATCATGACCCGTATATCATATTAATATGGTTAGATTTACCATTACTCTAATCAAACTTTATCTAGACTCAAAAAACGGCTAATTCAAAATCTGTCAACAAATATTCGTTGATTAAGTACAAGGAAATTTTAAGAGATGTTTTGTGTTTGGGATTGGATCCTATAATTACGATTATAGTCACTAGTGAAATCTGATATATTTATTGCAGTTAATTTGTAAGGATATTTTTTGAATTTGAAGAAAGAAAAAATGCATTTTGAGGTGAACGTCCTTGTATTCTTGGAACTGCAAGATATATTAAGAGCAGTTGTGTTGAGAATTTATACCATACAGATGTCCGAAAACTAACACAAGAATTTGAGAACAATTGGATGGATGAAAAAGAGCTTAATTCTTTTGCATTTAACATGTGCTGCATTCATTTATTGTTCAAGACTTCACCTCTAATCCTGTAGGGGTTTGAGGGGGAGTGCTAAGTCATGAGCATGGACCCGTGACCCCCGAGACTTGAGCTTAGATTTTTTTGTCAAAATATTAAATTTCACCTATAACCTTGTACACAAGGTCTTATAATTATGCATTATAAATTTTTATCTCTTAAAAATCTTATTGTCTTTTATGTTTGTACATTGGTTTTGAGCTTTAAATTGAGTCCTACTCACAAAATCTTGGCTCACCACTCATGGGCTCACTTTTTTATACTCACAAAATAGGGTTGTCCAGGGTTTGAGTAGAAGGGCCACAAGCGTCTATTTGAGAACTAATTTGTAATCTTGGGGGAATTGTAAATCCCATTTTTTTTCTTCTTAAAACAAGTCCAATAAACTCATTTATTAAGGTAAATGCAAGCCTACGCATAATTTTTAAACTTCTTTCTATCCATCACATGCCCCCCATGCGCCCATGTCCCCCATGCGCCCATGTACCCCACGTGCCCATGTGCCCCGTGTGCCCATGTGCCCATGTCCCCATGCGCACCGGTAAGTCTGGTAGTATTAACGTAACGGATAGGTCGGACCTGAGTTATTTTTTATTTTATAGATTGTAGACACTAACGGGAGCCCTTATACATATATAAATATATCTGATTTTATGGTTTCCTTTTGCATTGTTTTGTATATTTTTAAAGTAAGTCATGAATTTTTGAAATCAGAATGAAATTTGGGCTTTGTGATTGCTCAATCCACCTTACGTATAGTATATTGAAAACTCTAGTATTTATCCACGTCTTAGAGAATGGTTTTAGAACCGGGACAAGTTTAAGAATATGCCTCTGGGTGCATCAGAATTTGTATTAGTTTTGTTATCAAAATCAAATCGTGAGCATATGGGACGAAAAGGGCAACTCGCACATTGTGAAATAAACGTAAACCCAATAATGTTTGGGAGTAGCACGAATTATGAGTTTGTTTTATATGGTACCTACTACCTATACCATGATTCACTAGATGTTTTATGCTCACAATCATAGTGCAAAGGAGTGTCATAGTCATAATGACGAGCATTTTTCAAACAATGTAGTATTTTTTTTTAAAATATTTTTGGATTATTCAGTTTGTTCAACTAATTCAAGGTAGTCTCCCAAAGCAGCTGAAGGTGACTTCGTGTGAACTTATACTAAGGTAGGAGGTCCATAAATCGATCATGTTTTAAATGTGTTTCTTATTTAGGAAAAAGTGACATGTTTTTTCATATATATGTTATTGTCATTGATGAGATAGGTTGGCTTAGTGAATGGTTGGTTTATGAATCTCCTATCTGGGCTATAGCAAAAATAGAAAGTCATTCAATCAAGAGAAAATTATGACCTTAAAATTATTGGAACTTTTTGTATTGGAACTAGAAGCGGGGAAAGGGGTCCACATCATTAGTATGTATGTACTCACCGATTTTCTTTCTGATTTTTTTTAACATGTACTATTAGATCATTGGCACCGTTACAGGCTCAAAGTTTGACACAAGCAACACTTGGTTGATAAGTGCTTTGGACCCCTCAAAATGTTCTCTTGACTCTCAAACTAAGAGCGTCTTCACTAGGGCTTTTCATTTTGGCGTTTAGACGCCACATTCAAAGTTGTCAGATTCCAAATGAACTAGTGCGCTTATGTCCCTCTAAAAATCCTCCTCTCAAGTGAGGGCACATAGGGTTTTACTTGTTGAACTATAGTACCAAAAAAGAAAACATTGATCTTCACTGGACCTCTAGAATCTTATCTTAGGGAAGCATCATGTTTCTTGTTTTGTGTGTTGAATTGTAATTTCTCCCACTTGTCCAACTAGGTAGAATAGTGTTCATCAAATAACAAGCCTCCTTGTTTGAAAACATAGATAGATTCTTCATCATTGCTTACTCAACTTACTAATTGATCAAAGAAAAGTAGTGCTTGGAGGAGTTGCCATGCATTGGGAAAGTGCAAATTTTGTAATGCAAGAGAGAACATTTTGGTGGGTCCAAGCATTAATTGCTCCCTTTCCATCCAAAAGTATCCTTAACACAGTGTTTTGCAATATGGGTGGAGTTACTCTAAGTGTGTCAAGCAATGGCCCTTGAAATCACTAGTCATCCTAATTTTAGTGAGCTTTATCTTATACTCCACTTGATGAGTGATCATTCACTAGAAGAAATTGTGTCCTAATTGACATGTCCGAATCAACTAAATGTGTCCAGAATGACAATAAAACTGTCAAATTGAACAACATTTGTAGATTTAGCCATGTTGATTTGGACAAATTTTTGTCATTTTGGATAGTTTCTCTTGTAGTGATTTGACTAGTTGTGGGGCCAATTTACTACTTGTGAAACATATTTGAAAAGCAAGAATGGGGAACAAGAATTTTGAGGACTCTTCAAAACAAGATGAAAACACCTGATACGTTAGTGATTCCATGTGAGGGTACGGATGCCCTAAAGCTCCTACAACCAAGCCGCAACAAATAATAACAAGATTGACCCTACCTTTGCGTTACTGCATGGGCAACACCCCAAGTAGTGGTGGAAGATTTCATTTCCCTTGTCAAACCAGGTCATTGAGCATATTATTAAAGCATGCACGCCCTTTTACACAACCCATGACGCACCAGGGTTCGGGAAATATTTGAGATTTTTCGGTAGATTTCCTCCAATTCCTATATTGAACCGGTTTATCAAGGAGCTCTTTTGGTTATTTTTTATATTTTACACTATACTTTTTAAAAGATTTTTGATTGGTTTTTAGCCTAAGTTTATAAATTGCACACGGTTTTTTCTCATTTCACTTGGCTAGCATTGAACTAGTGGTTGGTTCTTCCCGGACCTTGTGACACACCAAGTGATTCCATCTAGTTTTGGAGAGCTCTCAAAATTCTTGTCCCTACCCTTGCTCTTCAAGCATGCTCCACAAATAGTCAAATGACCAATCATCAAGTGGAGTAGAAGATAGAGCTCGCTAAACTTAGGATGAATAGGAATTTCAAGGGCCAGTGCTTGACAAGCTTAGTTTGAGTGTCAAAAAGAACATTTTGAGGGGCGTGAACATCTATCGTCCAAGTATTGCGTGTGTGTGTGGATGCTCTCACATTTTTCAATTGTTTTGTGCTCCTTGTTGCAAGCTTATAGCAATACCCAATTGCTCTTGCTAGTGTGTGTGATTATATTGGTGGTGCTCATGTGAAGGCACCCATATTCCTATGATTTTTTTGTTTCGCGACCAAGTTTGGTAATCTTTGAGTCGAGACAACATCATATTTTTGTTTGTTTGGTGTTCTTGTATCTATCAACCTCAAGTTTTTGTTCTTATTTAAACACTTACCAAGTTTTCTTCTCTATACAGAAAGATGGGTGAGTGGAGTTGTCAGCACATTTGTTTACAATGAAGGTGCATTTTGATACTCCAAATCAGTATTCCCCGTGCCTGCTCTACATGCTCGACAAGATATTTCTTACAAAGTATAATTCCTTTTTGTTTTCGGACACTTGGATCTCTGATGGAACCCTAACACATTGTACCAAATAATTGGTACGCTCAATCACAAAGTATACTAAAAGAACACACCTAAAACAATATATCCTCAAAACTAAACCCTAAAATGATCTCGGTAGACAGCTGCTAATCCATCTAGTACAAAATCAGTATAAATAAAAGCAACCAGGCTTAGGGTATGTTCACACTTGGTGTTAGGAGGGGTATTAGCAATATGAATGCAATCTAAAAGTGTGTTCAAATGCATCTAATTTTCCTTTGCTACTACCACTCTAAACACCAAGTGTGAACATACCCTTATATACAAATTCCTTTTGATCTCATCTTTGTATTTGTAAACTCCACGTCATTTGTATACGATAAACTGATCCATACAGATACATAATCGTATCTTGTTAACCCATACATATACATAATATTATCCATCATTCATAACAATGTGTAATCATCATAGCATGTGTTTCTGCCATGTCACAAAAAAGGACCGAGTGTAATGCAAGAACCGTAAACTAGGTATAAGCTGATAAAAATTTGGGAGACGGGAGATAATATACAATAAAGGATCTCATGGATTACATCTGGTCCCCACAGTTGCCAAACAAAACTTGGCTCCACGAGAACGGGAATTTGAGCAGAGCATGAGAAAATCTAATTCCTATGGTTTCTAGTTTTAACGTCCATTAGAGCACTTGGTTGTAGTGCTGCTGCTGCTTTACAAGAGAGATTCCTCTCTTCATCACAAATATATAACACTAATAACTAGTTCTAGCAGGCTCTGTCTGGTGGCAGCAAAAGATAGAAACCTTGCTAATTATGGCGGACTTTCATGCGTGACTAAATTTGGCGAATCACAAAAAGAACAGGAAATGAACCATTGCATCGAAAATAGTGCAATATTTCCGAAAATGAAAATCGGAAAATCTAGCCGACAGGGCGCCGGTGTAAAAAATATGCACCGGCTTTTTTGAGTTTGGGATGCTGTTCTTCGTTATGGAACTTGTCACATGTTTTCCTCCCTACTCACACGGGAATGATCAACACAAAATTTGTTCGACAGTGTGGGAATATATACGAATATACTTTACGTAAACCTCAGATCTTTGCCAATAATCGAAAATTCCTCCCCCAAAAATTCCCGGGGAAGAGCAAGAAAAGCAGAAACTACCTTCGGTGCAAGGCTGTAAGATCTGCCAAATGCCGCATGGTAGGCCGACCATGCGGACAATTCCAGGGCGCATCCAGATCTGCCAAATGACACAAAATCTGCCACACCCAAAGCAAAGCAAATATAACCTGCATGTGAGTAAATCAAAGAAAAAAGGAGCAAATTTGAGAGCTCCAGAGCCCTTAAAATTCAACAACAAAGGCAGAGCCATTCAGAGCTGCAAAAGCAGCAAAATGAAAAAAGAAGAAGCTTAGATTATGACAATTGTCAATTATTGTCAAAGGCCAATCATGCTTAGAACTATTGTCAAACGCCAATCATGCTTAGAATGCTCGTGAGTTCAACACTTCCTAATTGAACAATTATGCCAATAATAAACTAGGCTTATGTCCAAAGCTCTGGCATGAGCAGCTTTGCAAGGAGGAGCAGGAGCAAGAGTGAAGCCAAGAAAAGCAGAAGCCGCTGACCTTTTGCATCTCTTTTTTGCAGAGGGCATCGCCAATCATGGTGGAGGATCTGCAGGCCCTGGAGGCTAACATGGCTCGCACTCGAGAGGGGCGGACGCAAGACAACAGTCCTCGGGATCCATTCTGTTCTTTACCGTTACCTGTACACGTTGGACTTGCTCTCACTACAGGAACTGACTCGTTTGCCAGAATTCCTACTAGTTCCTGCACATCTGCACAAATGCACCAGAAAATTAGCAAAACATTCAGGCTATTGGAAAATCAAAGCAAGGACAAAAGGCTGAGCAGAAGTACTGCTGCAATAGCTGGATTTCTGAGTTGCAAAGGCTGGATTTCTGATCTGCAAAAACTGGATTTCTAAGTTGCAAAGGCTCGATTTATGAGTGGCAAAAGCTGGATTTCTGAGTTGGAAAGGCTGAATTTCTGAAATTTGCTTCAGAAATACACCTCGAAGTACAAATCAAGCAAACAGAACCAGTAAAGTACCTCCAATGCCGAAGGTGATATTTTTGCTGAAGGGCACAGCGCTCAGTTGAAGCCGTCTTCCTGGCGGTGCATTCTCGTTCTCCACAAAATCAAACCCGTTTTGTCTGCCGGATGCAAAATTTAGTTAAAATTGAACAAAAGGTTTACAAAATGGCATGAGACGTTCATGCTTTCAGGAAAAAAGAGAGATTCATGAAGTAATAGAGTATCTTATGCTTCCAGTTGTGTGATTTGAAAAGTATCCCACAAACCTGAATGTATCAATATGAGTTGTTACAATGACCTCCTCTGCAGCTGACAGCTCCACGGGCACAGGCCTGCAGTGATGTCGTCAGGTGTTAGTATGTTGCAACTAAGTCCAGGTCTGCTTTTTAACGTACAACTGAAAAGTAGTAACTTCCTGACCACCTAAATAAAGAAAAAACCCATTTTTTTCAAAACTGCAGATATTAGAACACAAATGTGACATAGTTAAGTGGATTGGTACGCACCGCATGAGGGGTTGCTTGTTCAGCACTGTGGTCTTCGACAATCGCTCAAAGTTGTACTTTTCGTCAGAGGCATGCTGTTACAAGTTGTGACGCAACAGCAACATGTTATTTCTGAGCTATAATAGATATTTGTAATGTACCTAAAAATATGTAGAATTGACGGTGGACACAAGAATTTCCCAAGGTTCTACAACTGAAAACCATATACCAAAAAAACAGGATGTGTACTCTCGACAACGAATCTATGTGATGACGAGCAATACCAGTCTTAAATGAAATCTGATAATAGAAACCAGAGATGCGGTTTATCATTTGATGTGTACAACACGATATAGGAGTTCAAGTACCTGGTCCACAATAAAGAGATCCTGGTCCAACTTTGCAAGGATGAATCCTAAATTAAACTGTCCGACCACCTGTACTCAAAAACCACACTCGAAAACTCAAAACGGAGTACGCTGAATACATACAGCATCATAGCCCTTCGTTGCCTTCTTTTTGAAAGGAACTAAACGAACGAAGGAAGAGTGAAGTGACAGCAAAAAAATGTCTATCCAAGCTAATGAAATTTACCTTCATCTGCTTGAAATCAGTTTTGTTAAAAGTGCGTTCAAGCTCCTTAGTGGCAGCAACAAGAGCAGCCTCCTTCTCAGCCCCTCCTTTAGTAACTCCATCAGCCTCTAAAGTTGCAGCAGTAAAGCCCCTGGTCATTAAGGCAACACGCCAGCTCTTCAAATGACTTAAACAAAAAGTCCGAAATTGAGCAGGAAGACTAAGCAGTACAGATATTTTAACTAGAAGCCAAGTAGTAGCTCACCTCATTCTTTTCAAAGGTTTTCCATGTATTGCCGTTTCATCTCTAAAATGCAACAGTCCACGACTACCCTTCACCCGAAGCTTTTGGATATCAAACAAAACTTCTGTGGTCTGAGCTTGTACGCTGGAAGGTTGATCTGCAACTGTACCAGCATTAAAATCTAGTCAGACAAGCTACATTCGCTCCACACGAATAATTAAAAAGAGGAGGACATTTCAAAGCGAGCATGTTGTGATTATCTACTTTAGTAGCTTTCCGTGGAATTACTCACCAAGTAAGTTGGCCTCCACTACTTCAACATCTGCGCTTTTGTCAAGTGATGGGCGTGTAGCACCTTTAAGTGCAGGATCATCAGCAAAATCATCGTCTTCGTCCACATTTACATCATGAGAAGATTTCACCTGGCCAGTATCCTTTTCAACCAGACCGATGACCAGTTTGGGCTTAGACTTTGAAGCTGAGGGTGCTGGTGATTTCTCACCACGGTCCACACAACACGAAACCAGTTTGTGGACTGGAGTCACAGCAGTAATATCTTCAGCTTCCATTACGTTTTCAAGACTTGGTTCGGTATTCTCTAATTCCTCTGCATTCTCCATTTCGGAGTCTTTCTGTGCAGGAGAAGACGTATCTCTACGAGAAAACAAAAACAAATACCCACCATGTCAATTAATCCATAAATGTGACAAGTTTATGAAATCAACCTCCGCATGCCCAGAAGGCCCCGCAGGGCCTTCTCAAGTCACAAAACTCAGAGTTAGTACCACAAATTCGTAAAACTCTATTCTTCATCAGTTGTCCAATTACAAAAGTAAAAATTATATAAATCAAGTGAAATGTGCGCATATTGAAAAATGCAACTTTTAGCAAAGTTTGCCTACCCATGACGTTGCGATGGTTTTCATTTCAAGCACGAAGAATGCACGTTTTTATTTATATTAAGTAAGAAGACTAATCTTAATTTCATCTTGTTATTCAGAAAGCAAGAACAGCTCAAAATACGTTTGAAACTTCAATTACTGACAACGAAAATACTCAATACTCAAGTCAACTGGAACAAACAATAAAGATTTTGACATTCATTTTGAAGTAATCTAATTTTATACGTAATTTGTATGACGTTTAGGGGTTAAACATGTGTCTTGGTGGCATGGAGAATTATTATATTTAGGACAAATATGAATTACCTTGCTGTTGCAACAGCCTTATTGCTTGTAGAAATAAAACTTGTCAACCGAGACTGCTGAATCTTAGGAGAGTTCCGGCTCACACTCAAATTCTTCACAGGAGCATCAATTGCCGAACTGAGATGATTCCCCTTCCCACCCGTGACACTTTTTGATCCCTTCATCTTAAACGACAGCAGGTCAAGAAAATCACTGCTAGCTCGCTTTTCTTGTCCAGAAGTAGATGGAGAAGCTGTGCGGAATTCAAAACTGGTTCTTCTTTCCCTTCCGCCAAGGAGTCCACTCCTTGGAACATCCGCCTCTTCTTCACTTTCCACTTCTTCGGTGCCAGCCTTTTGTTTTGGACTCTGGGGAGTCTCATCATATGACTCTTGTTGGCGATTAAAACTGGCATATCCTCCTTCATCTCCACCTTTTGTTTTGGCAGAACTAAGTTCCTCACTAAAGTTGTTGACAGTGTAGGTGTACTTCTCCGGAGTGTAGACACTTTCCAACGCTTCCCTCAGGGCAGCTAACAAAACACCCTCCGTGTGCAGAAACACCTTCCGTTTGTCCGGAGTCACGTTCACGTCATACGCCGTGGGCGCCAGGATGAAATTCAACACTGCCACCGGTTTCTGGAGGGAGTTGAAGGATCCATAAAGCTCATTCAAAAGTTTATTAACTTTCGGAAGATCCACCGGACGACCGTTGACGTACACGAACTGGCGGTCACTTGAAGCTCTGCCAGTTTGACCACAAAAGACACATAAAAACCAGTAAATAGATCAAGTCTACAAACAACCACTCCCTCTGTCCCTCTAAAAACATCCAAAAAGCTTCCTTGTGAAGGATTAACTACGTTTTTAGTCTTTGTGTTAGTGACACATGCATTCTAGAATCATTATACCATCTATCAAAGGTATACCAAATCTCCAGCTTTGATGTCGCCGCTTGGGCACCCAAATTTCATGCAAAAAGTACCATAGTTGTGCATGCTGCTAGCTCCTTATTATTGATGATTTAAAGATTAGTAGCAACAATGGTACCTCATATGGGCAAAGCCAAGCTTGCTAGGAGAGGAATGCTCTCTAATTGCTTAACTTGCCTCCATGAGATCATTGAACACAGCAAACGCTTTCACAGCATTTGAAATCAGCAAAAGGGAGCTTTTTAGTGGTACAAGAAATGTGTTTGATTTGGAGCTTTTTAGAGAGTACATGATCAAGCAAGCTACAAAAGTTGTTGGTTGTGCAGAAAACAAGGTGCCAGGGGTTCCTTTTCATAGCAATTACAGAGGGTACTCAACTAAGGTTCTTTAGAACGTTATAAAATGCAAGAGAAACTCAATGCCTGAGATGTTGCTAGAAATACTTAAGAGTATGTTAGCACTGGCAGAAGCGTTCAGAGAGGAATTAATCTTCTTGAATTCACTAAGTTCTTCTAGATATGGGGAGGAACAAGTTGTACCTGCCACAACCAGCACCAGGCTTGGAGATGAACCCCTCGACATGGCAACCGTCAGAGACGACCAAGTTCAATGGCTCTAGACATGCAGCAGTCTTGCTACCGAAGACGGTGATAATGTTGTCCTTCACTGAGCCACTGCCTTGTGTCTGAACGATGGTCGTCCGTCCGCTCTTTCCAACCTGGTTGGTGCAAACTATTCGAACACCCTTGGCTATCAATGCATATGCCTGAGTACAAGATCACAACACAAAACATGAACTCGAGGAACCCTAAACTCAATGCATAAACTGAAACTCACTGATCCAAATAATGTAAAACTTAAGCCCAATTGTTGACTTGGAACCGTGAATCCTTGGTTTTACAAGCATCAATCAGCAAAAAAAAAAAAAGCAGACAACCAGACCTGAATACAAGATCACAACAGAAACATGAACTCCCTAAGCCCTAAACCCTAAATCCATAAACTGAAACTCAGATGATGTAAACCTTAAGCCCAATTGTAGTTTTAGAACCATAAATCATTGGTCTTACAAACGTCGATCAGCAAAAAGACCTTAAACCCTAAACCCTAACCCGGAAACCCTAAAAGCAAGCGTCAGTCATTGTGACATTGTTGTGTGGCAAGCCAAATGGCAATGGAAGCCTAGAACAATGTAATGGACCTGTAAGATGGACAAGAGACGGCCGTACTCGCGCCGGATGTTGCGATTGAACTCCTTGTACCTGACAGGCAAGGGCAAGAAGAGCTTCGACACGGCCACCGTGGTGCCCACGGCCCTCGCCACGCTCTCCTGCGACGCCAGCGCTCCCGCATGGTCATACGTCAGCCGAGCGCCCACGGCGTCCTCCCTCGTGCGCGTGGTGACGCTCACGTCCGCCAACGCGCACAGCGAGCTCAACGCCTCCCCCCGGAACCCGAACGACGACAGCGTCTGCAAGTCCGCGAAGTCGGAGATCTTGGACGTGTGGTACTTCAGCGTCAACCCCTGCGAAACAACACACGCCACAAAACGCAATGCCAGGGTTTCGAATTTAGGTCAAAACGGCTCCGCACATTCAAAACTTCATCGAAAACAAGGGCTTCTCCCTCTCCATTCAAATGCTATGAGATTTGTGAGGATTTGTGCCTGGTGATTCTCCGGTGACACTCCGGATCCGTTGTCTGCCACTTCGATGAGCACGCTACCGTACTCCTTGAGCCGAATCTCCACACTCGTCGCGCCCGCGTCGAGACTGTTCTCCACGAGCTCCTTCACGGCCGTTGCCAAGTCCAGCACCACCTGAACCAGCAGGGCAACGCAAATCGTTAATTAACACATAAGAAAATACAAACCCTAAGTTTTGCACACAACGAGTACTTACACGTTGATTTTGAGCGAAACACTCGAGCCAGTTCTCAATTTGCCTACACTAAAACCTAAAACCCTTGCAATTTATCCAAATAATGAAATTTTTGGTTCGGTGAAATTCTCTTTCAACAAAAATACTTGGAATCTGACCAACAAAACTATGCTGAGGTGTTGTGATTAGGTGATTGCTACTACGGGAAAGGAAAGTTAGCATACATAGACAGCAATGGTGAAGAAATTGCGAGAGAATTGAAAGGGTGTTGTGACACCTACCTGGCCTGAGCAGATGCGGTGGACGGCCGCCCTGTCGATGGGCTGAATCTTCTTGCCGCCTTGGGTGCTGCTGCTCGTCATCACCATGGCGAGGCTTGTGAAAGAAGGAAGAAGGTCTTCAAGCTCTGTTTGTTGGACCAACCAGAAGCTGCAGAATTGGGTTTCTTCGGCTACTGCGGTCACGGAGAGACCGGATTTTTAACCAGGCGAAGCATCATTTAATGCCCCGGAGCTCCCCAAACACTGTCGATACAGATAGTTTCGACAAATCGATTGCACGAGCAGGATGCGGATCAAAATGTGTGCTGCATTCGGTCTTCGTGAAGTCGGGGATTTGTGCCATCGCCGTGGCGGGAATTGGCTATCGAAGCGAAAAGACGACAGTGTTGGTTGACGTAAAACATGAACGAAGACGAACTCCGTCGTCGTCGTCGTCGCCGTCGTCGTCGCGCAGTTACTGTTGTCGGCTGACCCAGTGTTCCGGAAGAACCGGGATTTAATGTATTGTAAGCCGGTTAAAATTGCAAAAACAACCTGTTGAAATTATAAAACAACCATTGCAGAAAACGGGTTTGATTTTGAAACTACTAGAAATTGGCCAGATTTTTTCCAAACATGGTATTTATAGCTTAAATAGAATAGACACAGGAAGTATTATGGTGTTGCCCGTGAGAAAATTAATTAAGAATGGGAAATGCTTAATATTAGCAGCTGAAGCTAAATTCCTCTCCAAATGTTGGGCTGACCTACTACTAGTTGTTTTTGTTTAGTTGTTTTTGTTTAGGGAAAATTTCATAGTCACCCCTCAAGTTTGCCATATTTTCATAGATACCCTTGCTTTTTCAGAAATTTCACAAATACTCTTGGACCAAATCTCTTCAAGTGTTTGTTTTGTTGTGCATGTCACTTCCCTTCTTTCTTTGTGCACGCACATAACAAAAAAGTAGTGTGTGCACAAAGGGAGAAGACATTGACATGCACAACAAAACAAACACTTGAAAATTTTGGTCCAAAAGTATTTGTGAAATTTCTGAAAAAGCAAGGGTATCTATTTGGCAAACTCCAAGGGTATCCATGAAATTTTCCCTTTTGTTTAAAGCTTCCTTGTTTTAGCCGTGAGTTTTTGTTAGAAATAGAAATTCCATTTTTAAGCAAAATGTGTTAGTAAAAAGTCATGAATGCTTTGGCCCAATTAGAAGTTTACAAGTATTGAACCACATCAACATGTACAACACGTCATGAATTTTTTTGTGTACATAATAATCGCACTTTTTTAGCTCAAAGAAAACACCAAAATATGCAATTATTTTGAGTCTTCTATTTCAATTCATGCTTTTAATATAATAAATTGATGGAGACACCCAAACATTTTGGTTTCACCTTGAAATTTAACCTTAAAAAAAACTAGGATTGAATTATGCTACCATTGAAATTTTCATTTTTCATATTGCATCCAAGATACATATATCATTTCAACAATTGCAAGATGCTCTCGTTGTTTTATGTTATATTAATTATCTAGATTGCGTACACATACACACATACATACATATGCATGTGGTGAGTTTTAAATAAAAACAGCAAATTAATTTTTGAGCCGTTAAGAATTTGGAAAAAGCATTTTATGGATCACTATATATTTGTACAAAACAATAAGTGCAATTTCAAAGAAGACACTATAAACAGTGTAAATTTTTAGGTGAATTGAATGTTATGAGCATGTAAATGATTATTAATTAACCGCAAATTTAATCAATTAGCTCAAAACACAAGTAATCATGTGGATTTTCTTTAACTCATTGATCAACACTCATTTTCAATATACTTCAAAATCTAAACATGTACTTGCTTATAGCTAACAATACACCACTTATTAGTTTTGGTGACTTCCCTAGAACATAAACTTTGATGTGGAATAAGGATAATTATCCTATTTTTAATCAAATGTTTGATTTATCTTACTAGTATATGTGACACTAATTTACAAAAGACAAGTTTTCTATAATTGTCTTTGTTTGTGAAGGTAAATAGTTTGGCAAGTATTAAAGAGTTGTGCAAACTAAAAGATTCTATATACATTTACCTCTTTAATACTTGTCAAATTAATTGCTTCACAAATATATAACCTCCACTAAATTTGCAACCGTTGAACTCTCACAAGTATGTTGAAGTGACATATTGTGAAAGCCAATTTATATTAGGAATTAAGAATATTTGAGCCCATTTAGATCTCAATCTTTGCATCTCATTGGTTGAATTTTTGTAACCTTTTGTAAAACCTTCATATTAAGAGTTCAAGCCAATAATAGAAATAGTACTTTAATGCTAAAAGATTAGGTCAAATTTGGCTCCAACTCCACGAATCTGAGCCACAAAGTAGAGGGCATGTTTATTGCCATGGAACCATTATTAACATGCAAAGAAATACAATCTCTTAATAGTTTTGTTGATTTTGGATTAACTGATTGTCGGCACTTGCTATTTTACACATTCATCTTTCAAATTCTATTAAGATTTTCATATGTTAGATAGAATGCAAAATAAAAAAAATTCGTAAGTCTTCAAATTGTATTTATATGATAATATTGTAGAGATTGAAGATGTGATATCACAAAAATTGGAGATGTGATATCACAAAGGGCCTTATGATTATAGTAGCATGACTAGCAATTGACTATTGCTAGGCTACGTATTCACCATTAGAATTGTTGTGAAATTTACAATTACTTTTATATAACAAATGTTTTAAATCATTTGATGTTTGTAAGAGAAAAGTGAAATCATGAAAGTCTTAAGTTCCTTGTGATTTTGAAAAAACAATGAGGTGTGAAGTAATTTAACTACAACTTCTTTAATCACTCTATGTACCCTATCTAGTGTCACCTCAACTTCAACGGCTATCTCCTCATTTTTATAACATCACAAAGACTGAAGAAATGATATTACAGAGGTCACTGTACTTTTGGTAGTATGATTGTATAAGGTAGAGCAAAAATTCAACATTTATCTTGTACATAGGAGGGTCACAAGTTGTAATTGCATTTGGCTCTAGGAATAACTAACATTTGAGGTGAAATATCTAGTACTCTAGTTGATGAGTAGGCTTAGATGGACAGTTTATGAGCCTCCTACCTTAACCCTTTAAAGACCACACACATTTTCCCAAAATTCACTAGAAACAAGGGCCATAAAATTAGATGTGCATTTGAATCAAATATGGACCCAATTTGAATAATCCAACCATACAAATGTGAAGGACACCTTATTTGTTGTAATGCATCAAAAAATTTAACTAGATTTACCATTGGAGGTGAAATATTATAATGATTGAGTGAGCCGTATATGAAAAATCTCTAGTTTTCATGCTTGTGTGGTTTTGAATGTTAAAGCTTCATGCACGCTTTGACTGAGAAGAGCCTTACATTTCTAGAAAGTAGGGTTTCCCACCTTTCCAACAAGACTAGTTTCACAAAAAATAAACAAGAATAGCAATCACAAGGTGTAGCTAAGTGGACAAAAATGGTCAAAAATCCCACTTTCTTTGCTACCCTAAAACAATTCTACAAGAAATTCAATAATTGTTATAGAAAATCCAATCGGTGAAAGCAATCAAGAATTGGCCTTAAATCTAGGATTTTTTTTAAACAAATTGATAGCACCATTTCAATGGATTCTCAAATACTACACTACTACCATATAGAGAAATAATAGAAGCATATTCCTTAAGCAATTTGAATTTTTTTAAGATTGCACTATTGAAATGTTGCATTCTTCTTGGATATTTGATATATTGTGTTCTTACTTTGATCCATCTTTGACCAAATATGGATACATGTTTTAAGGCTATGGTGTATAAACACCATTATTTACCACCTCCCATATCCGATTTCATTGTCATTTTTTGTGTCGGATGCAAAATTCTTGTGATCACAAGCGTTCTTCAAGATCATTTTCCAAATTGTAGAGCGATTTTACTGTATAGATCAAAAACTACTCTCCCGAACCAAACCAAAATATGGTTCCCGAACCAAACCAAAATATGGTTCGGTGGTCTCTAAAGGGTTAAGGTCGGTGGTTTTAGTTGGTAAACTTTAGTGGTCAGTAAGAACAGGTCGTGCAAGTATCAAAAGACGATGACTCATTCAAGGTCGTCATCACCCTCGTCTGCCCCTAGCTAGCACCGTACTAGATTGTGTCTTCAAGAAGCTTGCTATACCTGTCAGGTTGAGATTTTGAACGAATATGACAATGGATACATATGCCATAACAATCAGGGGCACCTCATGTCAAAAAAAGATTTTGTTTTGAAAACTCATTGTTCTGAGTAAAATGTAACGGAAATCGTTGTCGATGGCGACTGCAGAAACAGTCTCCCATAATTTCAACATCTCCTACCTACAAAAGTGTTGCACAACTAAATATCACCACGACTTTTAAACTTCACATCGAGTTTAAATGCCCAATACAGTAGCCAATAGTATTTGCCCCAGTACTCTACAAATCCAAGATTTAACTCCCATGTCAATATCGCAAACCTTGAAACTGCACTTAATCTGAAGTCTCACTAACTAACATCCAGAATTTCAAGGAACAAACACCTTATTTCAAAACGTAGATAGAGACATTGCTGCAAACAGAAAATAAAACGTGCTTTTTGTTGAAGAGAAAATAAACACGAACAAAATGATACAAAGCGCATCAATAAACTTCACTTTTGAAGTCCTCCTAAGAAGGGGAGGAGGCTACACATAATACTACATGAGCCTGTTCCTTGCTTAACAACACGTCTTACCCTCGAAAAGTGCAAGGATGTACATTCTCCGAGAATTCCAAGCGACATTAGACCACCGTCCTGTTGTCACCATGCCTAATTACAAAGCGTCAATCCTCCAATACCTTAATTTCACATCTTAAGAGAAAATTTGCTCAGACCTTTCCACAGACACAGAACTTCCTTAACTGGCCACATTGTCAACACGCTCCTAGAAGAGCCTTTAACCCCCTGCCAGGTCACCAGGATGAGCAGCTCCCGACTCCTTCACTTCCTCGTGAAGCTGCTGCTGCTTTTTCACCTCTGGACTGGTACCCTGCAACACCACAGACAATAAAGTCACTACAGCACAGATGGAACACAATTAAGCTGTACTTGTAAGGACCGGAAAATCAAACGGGATCAGATCCTGTTTCCTAAACTGAACCCTAATAAGCTTACATCAGCAGCTCATCTATTCATATCCTTGGTTCGGCTGATTAACAAGCTACGCAGGCATAAATTGGTTAAATATCTGTGGCCACCAAATGGAAATCAAGCCGTCTTTAGTTATCAACGGTCATATAGGATAATTTTCAACCTCTTCCTTTGACATTCCATAAGAAACCCATGCATGGTGATTCAAAAATTTGCTCTTAACAAATTTGACTCTTGTAGCCGAAACAATCTCAACCCAGCTCTTTCATTAGCTTGAGTATGTTACAACTCTAGATGTAACAGAAGTGATATACTCTGCTTTGTCAATTACAAAAATAAAAATATAATCAGTGCAGCTAAATGTACTGCTAAACAACATACAACATGCACCATAACTAAAAGCACCAAAACCTAAAAAATACTATACCAGGCAGCGGAAAAGGCATGGCTAACTACAAAAAAATCAGAATATTTACAAACACTGCAATCAGAAAAGAATGAAATATGTTCTGAATAACAACAATTGTGTCTTATAAATCTCTTACAACGTAAAGTACTACAGCATTGAAGATTAAAAGAGGAGAAGAAATCAGCTCAAAGTAACTTGAAACACAAGAGGTACCAAATCTAAGGAGATTGAAAAATGTGTACCTCCTCGGCAGCCTTCATGCGCTCCTCTCGCTTAGAGTTAACAAAATCCTGAGTACTCTTCTGTTTGGTTACATTCGGGGTCGGGACCTCGCCTTCAGAGTCAGACGACGTCCCACTCGATGTGTCATCCTTTGCCTGAGTTCCTGGCTCAACCCCCCGCTTCGTCGACTTCTCATCAATGGGCGGCTCGCCTGTTCCCCAGTTCGATGTGGAGCTGTCCTCAGGTCGCTCCACCGCTAAACCGCGCTTCGCCTGTAATACAAGAAGCATGAGAAAAGCCTAAATGTATAGAACTAATTCGAAACGATCCCAGCCTCAAACCCTAAAACCCTTGCACCACCAAAGCAAGAAAACAAAGCAGCTGCAGTTATGTTCTTTACCTGGTGCAAAGAAGCAGGAGCAGCAGGTGACACCAGAGGACGATACACGGCCGAGACAGTACGACGCCATAGCTCCCGCGACGCCATTTCAGAAGGGCAACTAAACGCAGCACTCTACACTCCAACAAGTTCACTGTCTCTCGATTTTTTTCTTTCAATCGTAAGATCTGGCGTTCAAAAGTGCGACAAGACTTCAGTACAACAATGTGGTAAATCGCAATGTTGGAAAACACGGCAAGTTGTGCTGCGGCGGTGAAGAAGAAGACGTCGCAAAAGGTTGTAATGGGAAGGCCGGGAGGGTACGTGTCGCGACGGGGTGGGCGGGGAAGCTGAATGGCACTTGGAAAGGAGAAGAGGAGCCAGATGGACTAGCATCAGGGGAAGGACATGGGAACATTATGGGAACGACGTGAGAACGACGTGGGAACGACGTGGGAACGACGTGGGAACGACGTGGGAACGACGTGGGAACGACGTGGGAACGACGTGGGAACGACGTTGTTATGCTTTGCGAACCCATTCATCAGGGCGGTTTTCGACATCCTTGCCGGGCACAAGGCCACTTGGCCAGCCAACGATTGAACCACGCACATGCGACCGTATTCAGCACCTGCGGTTCGGGAGCTGACTGGGCCTCCGAGCAGATTTAGGCAGCCGAGTGCAGTAGGCAAACGGAGTTTTTATCCTGCCCTCCCTTCCTGGGTTACCTCGTCATCCAAGGGTTTTAACCCGGTTTAGGGTTTGGTTACATTTTATTGTTTGTGTTCAATTTCAGCCTTTGCAACTTGGAGCTTTCTACTGCAGGTTTAGAGTTGGACCTTCTTTTGCTTCTACCAAGTTTTTGTCACGTTCTCTTGAAATTTATTCTCTACTTTTTGTTTTTGTTTTTGTTTTGTTCATTTCTTGTTTATCTTTTTTTTTTTATAATGAAGTTCTATTACTGTAAGAATCTTGAAACATAGTAGAGAGTATACAATTCTCATGATGCATTTTGAAGCCATAGTTTCCATTATGCAATTTCTAGTTTCAACTTTAGAATCAATATTACAACGTTTATATGCATTAATATAGTGCTCTCTAATATTTTTTTGACGTAGGTACTTCTATGCAACAATGGACCCTTCTTCTGTTGGTGTAGTGCCAATTATGTGGATGCTCCTATCAATGCTAGGAGGTAATTTCACAATGCCACTTACAACTCCTACAATATCATTTCCTACCTTCGGCTCCCCAAAGTCAATGAGGATGTTGTCCATGGACTCTACCAGTTTTGTACAATTTCTCCCTATTCTATGCTTCATAGCCGCACAAAATGTTTATTCTCTAAAGGTGTGGTGGGTGATTCCTAGGCAAGAAACTCATTGGAGGTATGTTGAACCGTTAGTTTGGGCAGCGATTAAGGATATGTTTTACTGGAATCACATGGAAAACTATAGAATGAGCCCTCAAGCGTTAGATGAATTACTTGCTCTACTAACACCTTATGTGCGGTCAGAAATCATAAACCATGTTAGGCCCCAAGAGGAGATCAAGAAGATTGTTGTTGTAGTATTGTACAGGTTTGCTCATGGTATATTTCCAAGCATTATGGCCGATCACTTCCAAATTAGAGGTTCCACCATTCATAAGTGCGTGGACATAGTCTCTGACATCCTTTGTGACAGAAACAAGTTGTTCAATACATGTATTAGCATACCTTCAGGAGAACAATTAGAAAGCATCATTGCTGACTTCGAGCACCTCACAGGCTTGCCCAACATTTGCGGTGCTATTGATGGAACACATATTCCTCTCTCTACTTGACCGGATAGGAGTGTCACCCCTTCACAGAGTGACTTCTTCAACAAAAAGAAATTCCATTCTATTGTTCTACAAGCTGTGTGCGATGCGAACAAGATTTTTTGGAATGTGTGCGCAGGTCGGTGGAATTCACGACAGAGGGCAATTCAAGGTCTCAAGCTTATATGGAGACCTTTGGAGTCGAGCTATTCTCCAAGCGCCAGTTGTGGATGTTTGAGGGACGTTGTGCACTCCATACCTGATTGGTGACTTTGCCTATCCAATCCACACTTATTTGCAGAAGAACTATAGGCCTACATATGATGAAGACAAGAAGAGGTACAATAGTGCTATGAACTCCGAGAGGGTTGTCATAGAGAATGCATTTGGTGCTCTTAAGAATAGATGGCGTATTCTTAGGAACTTTAACTCCAACATGGACAAGGCTGCAAGGATCATCGTAGCTTGTTGTTGGCTACATAACTTTTGTGAATAGCAGAATTTCGCGTAGCCAAGAGGTCATAATGCACAAGCTCCTGATAATGCGCATGGATTTGGGCATGTTAGGCAACCAACTCATCGTGAGGTAGAGAGAGCAAAGGAAGAAGGCGAGGTTTTGAGAGATAGGTTATTTCAGCAGTGGGTTCTTCAAAACCCTCAATAGTGAATCCCATTCCTTATAAACAATATCATGAATTTGATAAACCCTGGTATTTCCAGTTGCTGCTACTTAATAGTTTTTGCTATTTAAAATTTTCTGGTTGTTCTCTTTTTAAAGCAATGACGTATCTTTAAAGTTGATTCATGACTTTGCATAATGTGAATTACCTAGGTTATTTTTTATTTTGCTTTGCAACTTCACTTCAATGCTTTTACTTTGATAAATATGTATTAAAATAAAGTAAAACACTATAATTGAAGTAATAATTGAGATGTATGCTTTGACACCTTTACTTCAAGCTTTTTGTATTTATAACTTAGTAATTTATTTGGAACTTCAGCTTTCTGCTTGTACATTGATAATTATGTAGTAAAGTAAAAGAATCATTTCTATATATTTTGGTGCAGTCTCTAACAATACATTCATGAATATATATTTTGCTACTCAATATTTTTTGTTTTTTTGTTTTTTTTTTGCGTTACAAATTCATAAGTTTTTGGAAACGTAGGTCGTAATGGCCAAAGGAGAGCCTTCAAATGCTGACCAGGAAGAGAGGGGGAGGAAGAAAAAAATAGCTAGGGAGTGGACTAAGGAGACTCTAAGCTTTTTTTTGGCCCTCATTAGAGAGAAGTTGATAGAAATTGGCCATGATAGTAAATTCTCATTGGCTCATTGGAAGAGTTTTGCAAGCACGTTGAATGAAGAATTTCCAAACGAGGTTCAATGAGAGTTTCAACACTGCCAAGATAAGTACAGCACCATGAGAATAAAGTACAAAGAGGAGAAGCGAAAGGTTGGAGAGACTGGAGCTGCTCCATCAAAGTGGCTATTTTACAGTTTTTTTGACGATTTGTTTGGTGGCAGCGCAAATGTAGAAGGTAATTGATTCTTTGCATACTTTTAAAGTATAATCATTTAAGACACTTTGTTTGTAATTTATTTTTACTACAATTTCATTGCTTTATTCCCATGTATATTCTACAGGTATACCAAGTGCCTGCGGTCGAGGCCATATCAATAGAGTTATTCATAACCTAAGCAATGAAGAGGTAGGCTCCAGATCGGATCTGCCATCAACACCGGGTCGGGACCCAAATGCTAAACCCTCCAATGCCTTAATCTCTCCACATACACAAACAGAGCAACAACCACAAGCTCCAGGGCAATTGAATCAGAGCTCCAAAAAGCGTAGGAAAAAAGGGCCTACCAGCTATCCATCCATGGTGTTGGCTTTTGAGAAGTTATTGGAGAGTGTGTTACAGTTCCAAAGAGACGGTTTAGAGGTATCCAAGAACACATTGGAACTTCAACGCAACTCTTTGGAGAATGATGAGCAGAGGAGGCAACATGAAGAGCACACAAGAGACATGCACATGCAACTCCATAGAGACCTGCATTAGGAGCAAATGCGAGTGGCAAGGGAAATTCAAAGGGAGGTGCATCAACAACAGTTTCAAATTGCTAACATGCTTGTAGATGCATTGATGGCTATAGTTCCTCAACCAAATCTTTTGCAAAGACCCCCTCCACCTCCACCTCCACCCCCTCCTCAACCTTGACTAGTGAATTGAAAGTACCATAGGTGGCGACATTTTTTGAAAGTAGTTTAAGTTAATTTTCTTAACAAAGTGTTAGGCATTGTTTAAATTGAGTGTGAGATGTTTTTTGAAGGAAATGTAATAATTATATGTTTTACCTCCATTTCTTGTCTACATTAAAGGTCAAATTTAATCTATAAGGGCCAAAGTTTACTCTATTAGGGTAGTAAAACTGCTCACCTTCCCAAATGAAATTTTTTTTTACATGTTCTTATTCATAGCCTTTTAGTAATGTACAATGGACATACATTTGAGGAGGTGGGCGGTTTTAGAGCGCTATGGCCTTTCCACTTCAAAATTTCATAATTAACTCCACAAAGTTTTAAAAATTATAAAAAAACTTGAACTACATGCCAATCCCTCTTGTCTTTCAAATAAAACTCACTAAAAACTATTTCATAAATTTCCACCTCCCAAAATTCAGTTTCAGGCTTTAGATGGTTGGTTTCTGAGAACCTTACCTTAGCTTCAAAGAGATAAAATTGGTAAAATAGGAGCAAGAATTACTGTTTGGGAGGGGTCCCGTACATGAGGCTGGGCTCTCCCACGTATGGGCCCTCAGCCCCTGAATTCTGCCCTAGAATATTGGATCCGAGGCCAAAAGCTCCCCATATGGTTGCATGTGCATGCACTAAATGATGAAGAAGCATGCTGGTGGCCACTTGATACCCTGGTGGCTTGGCCCCCAATCATGTTAGAGCATCTCCACCAGTTCAAACTCGCTCAAAGTTTTTCATAGGCGAGGCCTAAAGGCTCCCAATCTCCACCCATGCTCTTTGAAAAGGTGGCCTAACACTCCAAGACACCCCATAAATAAGCAGTTGACCACTTATCTAGGGAAGTAGAGGATAAAACTCACTAAAACTAGGGTGAATAGTGCATGAATAGTGGTTTGAAGAGTGGCTTGAAGAGTGGCTTGCTAGACTTGTCAAATAAGAGAGTTTGAGCATGGCCTGAGAGGGGCCTGGCTACTTTTCATCCACTTTGAGCGAGCCAGAGCCACCGGTGGAGATGCTCTTAATCCTTGAGCACCCAGCCCCATATTCACCAAAATCAGGCTTTTTGGAGACCTGCAACTTTGATGCACTATATCTTAGTCAATTGGATGATCCACAAAAAGTGACCATTGAAATTAGTGGAACACCTACTTGGGGAACAACTTGCAAGCTTTGGGAACAACTGAGCATGGGAGATGGGAGATTGTAACATTTGATTAAACAACACGTGATGACAAAATCTCAGTTTTTGGTAGATAGTTGCTATTTATTAATTTTCACAAAATTCTATAAGCCCTTGATTCATCTCAGATTTTGTGGGTAGCAAGGTTAGATGTGAATGCACACATACGCAAATTATTAAAGATTGTACTTCTTTGAATGCTAAGTTCTAGGGCTTCAAACTGCAATTGCACGGAAAATGATGACATGCACAATCGGTGAGGATTACCTTGAAGAGGGTTTAGAACATGTTTGAACCCTTGCCAATGAATTCCTTGCTACCACAAAACACATTACAAGGAAACTTGCAAGGAATATTAACCAATTTTAACCTCTAAGTGCTACTTGCCACCTAGCTTTGTATTGTATTCCATACAATCAAGGCTCCAGAGGTACTTGCACAACATTTGACTTGACTTGTCATTACTCCACTTGCATGGACCACATGATTACCTTGATAATTGCAATTTATAGCAAAGTCAAAAAATTAGATCTAGTCCTTCAAACAGGCTTGTGAAATCTTAGAGGCTAATTTTTGGGCGCTGGGGCACTCAAGGGTTAAGTTAGGATGCCTTTTAAAGTGACATGGTAAATGCCTTCAACATGATCTACCAACGGTGATTTCTCATGCGCCAGCAAAGTTGAGATCATTCAAAGGTAACTTACACCAAAATTGGTAAAGTATATTCTCACATTAGTAAACAAAAGTTTTGTACAACAAATAGTGCTTTTAGATTGCCTTAACAATTAGGTTTCATTAACAATTAGGTTGCCTTAGCTTGGCAAAGTTACCTCATGACTCACCCTTGATCGACTAGAGGGGCATGCAACTCTCTTTATGCTATAGTAATTCCTAGTTCTGTGTAAAGTTCTAGTCTCCTTGCTCCTTGACTTTGGTGCTTATTGTTGCGCCTAACCTGTACTTGTTTCCTCTATTGTTCATCACAAGAATTATTGATAAAAGTTGTTGTAGTCTTGATAAATATATGAATAGTGTGAAATGACAAGAAATTAGTATAGGGCAACCTAAATGCACTATTTGGTGTAGATCATTTTCATGTTATAGAGAGAAATGTAGTGAGAGAGAAAAATTAACTTGTTGTTAAAGAAAGATTTAATGTGATGACATTTAGAATGTGTTGCGATGGGTTTTTTTACTAAGGTACACATGTCATGCATCCAATAACAATTGGATGCATGCTTAGATTGTTAAATATTTATCAAGGTTGCTTTTCCAAAGACTGTTGCATGCTCCATTTAGAACTACAATACATTATAAACTTCAACATCATTTGTTGCATGTCACCAACTAACAATGACCTTTTACAACATACTAAATTTGACTACTAGATTTGGGCAAGTCCTAATCAACACAAGCTCTTTAAATCACATGACGGGTCCTTAAATAAGGTTGGCAAAATTTGCTGATTATGTTTGCTAATTGGTCAATCTTCCAAGCACATACATAATTCCACTAAAGTTTGCAAAAATAGATCACCCATGGAAATCTAAACTAATATCATGAATTTCTTTATTATTTTTACAATACAACACTCCTTTATTTTCTCTACAATGCAATTTTTCTTTACCTTTTCGATAATGCAAAGTCTCTTGATGCTTTATCTAAGCTTTTGTTGGCTTTGAAATTTGTTTTATAATGATTTGGAATTCTTTAGCAAACAAATAGAAACCAATTAAGTTTTGTCAAAAAGGGATTTTAGGGATACATTGAAGTATAAAGCCAAAAGCTCAAAAACATTAAATATGTTTGATGCAATATGGCCATATATTAGTAGAGCCTTTTGTGGATGGCTTGAATTTTCTCAATAATGAATGAAGAACATAACGGAATCAAATTGGTGCAATGCCATAATTTAACTCAAATTACAACGTTCATTTTTATTGTGCAAGATTTGTGCTATTAGATATGATGTTATAATTGGGTCCTTTTACCTTCAAATGTCCATAAATAATTGAGTTCAAAGATATAACTCAATCTTTTGGAAAAATGAATTATTTTAGCTTTAGGCAATGTATGTCATAGTATGATTTATGCCAACTCTATTGTAAGATGGAGAACAAATATTGTGTACTACTTCTAAAAGCTTCACAAGTAAAACAAATGTCATGTTTTCTCTATGATAATTGAATCTATTCCAAAAAATGATGAAGAAAATGAATGGTTTAAAAAAAATTACATTGCTACCATACTAAGTCCCGTATTGATTAAGGTTTATTCCTTCACAAAGAAAAATGTCATGATGAATTGTAAGATTATGGACTTGCTCAGTCTCAAAAACATGTCACATGATGAATTGTAGAAGTCACAGAGAGTTTTTTTTTTTTTTTTGGTTACAAAAAGAGAACAAAATAAACATTAGAAAAATTTTGGGCCCTCAATAAGGCCTTGAGTTCCCAAGCATGGGAACTGAGGGCCCATACCCCCTAACCCTGCACATGCGCAGTCTAACGTGGAACCATTGGTGCCACGTCATTTTATTAATTAAACAAAATTCAAAAAAGTTTCTAATTTGTTTCTAAGACTTTTTTCTATTTTTTTTAATTATTATTTTTTGGCAACTAGTAGGGCTGGTTCCCCACATTAGGAACAAAATTAATGGAATTTTTAAAGGCCTTATTGAGAGCTCCCATTTTTTCTAATGAGCATGCCATTTCTTTCATTATACAAGACTTATATTGTATACATCAAATACTTTGCTTGGAGTATGCTTACGTATTCCACAATATTTATCCTCACAATATACCCTAACCCAAGACAAGGTCCTCAAGGCCTTTTAGAGCTTCTACAAATTTGCTACACATTGAACAAAAAACCAACTGCTTGATAATTTGTATAATAGGGTAGTTGCAAGAAACACTTCACAGTTTTATCTCAAACACCCTTAGTACTGGTAGTATTGGTAGTACTATCGAGCTCTTAAAATATATATTTTTTAAATAAAATAAAATATGAAAATTTATTAAGCACTTAAAATAGCATACTCGTGAAAATTCAGACTTAGAAATTTTTTATTCTAAAAGTTCTGCGCAAACCAAAATCACCAACAAAAAGCCAATTTCTTTCTTGCTTTTTAGAAAATAGTGAAATAATTCAAAAAAATATAACAAAAAATGGCCATTTGAGAACCCATTAAACACATTCACATGGTACAATTGCTTTGCTGAGGAATTTCTTTGTATTTTGCCAATGAAGGGAGATAGGATGCCCACTTTGAGACAATGTTGATGCCATGGAATTTATAATTTTGCAAAACCCTTTTACAAATGCGTGTAAGCATGCTCCATAAACAACAACGTAGATTTATAACCCTAGAAAAGCTTTTTTGGACCCAAAATAGTGCTAAAAACCCCCAAAATGGTCACGATAGACACCTATTCAAGGGCTATTTAAAAATAGTAAAGTAATTTTAAAAAAACTGCAAAAATTATAGAAGGTTTGTAACTATGACATGTACCTTCTTCTGAAATTTCAACTCAAAAGAACTTGCTGTGCAAAAGTTATTTGCCAAAAAACACTTGCGGGAAGTGAAGGGGACAAGAAATAGTACAAGTGTTTCTTGCAATCGTTCAATACTTTTTAATTATAATTAATTTAAATGTTGGGCTGGAATTATAAGTAACAATTTAAATATGATTATAATTAATATTTACTTTGATTTATGGAAATCATCATTTATTAAGCTTCTAAGAAATATATTTGGAGAGTGTAATTTTCTTGATGTAAAGGTACTACATGTTTGATTATTAGTAAAACGTATAGTTTCAATCTAAAATTTGTTATTTTTAATGTTATTTCAATGGTTTGTATTTAAATATACATTTTTTTATATTTATAGTGATCTCCCCATTCAAAACTATATTTATAGCCTTTTGTTTTTCCAAAATGAAGTTAAGAGAACTATTTTATATCTACTAATTGTAATTGCATAATATATAGTCACAACTCTCAATTTAATAATATAATATTCACAATTTAAAACTAATCATGTATATTCATTATAAGCAATTGCTCAAATTTTAAAAACTAATTTATATATATGGTTGTTAATCACACATTTTAAAACTTTTATTTTCTTATTATTAATGTTAATTTCTACACATTTATAACCAATATTGTCTATTAATGTTGACTTCTTCCTCTATAACTACTAAGTTTTTTCATAAATATTGATTGCTCATTTTATAACTACTAATCTATATCCATCATAATTAATTGTCCAATGTTTAAAATCTCATTTTTGTTGAAGATAGTTAATTGCTCATTTTAAACTATTAGTTTTTATTTATTAATAGTATTAATAGTAATAGCTAATGATATTCTTACTGTTTTTGTTTATAAACATTTATTTTGTATCCTTTAACTACCAATTTTTTGATGAATGCCAATTTCTTTATTCATAAATATTATTGTAATTGGAAACTATAACATCAAATTCCTCTCAATTCTTATGAGCATTGCAATTTTTGTGTTCACACCTAAAGCAAAAACACAAATACATCTATTACACAAACATAAATATATATGAATATATAAAATCTCTACATTATTGGTGATTTAAGGTGATTTAAGTATGCAAAAAGGGAAATAATTAACCATCCTAGCTCTCCCATTGCCCATCTCATTCCAAATGCATTCAAATTGTAGCTTTCTTTCTCTTATGATCTATTCACATATTGAGCTTTTTTTTATAAAAGAAGCTGCTTTGATTATATTTAGTAGCTTTGACTGAGAAAGTATCATTTCTTAAACTTGCAATATTTGAATTAGATGGACCTATTTCTCTTGGTATGTAGAGACTATCTGATTTATTATATGTAATTACTTATAAATTTAATCCAAAATATATGAATTTTATGTTATTCTTCCAAAAATTTTACTTAAATAAATTTGTGACTACATTGTAATCCCCAAATCTACTTCACGCCTACCATTAGTTTTTTGCTAAACTTTTCCATGCAACTCAATATGTCTTGAAAGTTTTCTAAACTCCATATTCGATTAATATGGAGTGGTCAGTTATATATGGAGTGTATTTGGACCGACACAAAGTCCAGATACACTCCATATATAACTGACCATTCCATATTGATCAAATATGGGGTTTCCAGCTTTATACACTATTCTACATTATGTTTGTGGCCAAAAAACTTCTTTCCTCACTCAATAGACCAATACCAAGTTTATCTAATATAGAAAGCAATTTAGTAATGGTTCGATTGTCAATGTGAAAACTCTATGAAAAATGATCTTTTAAACGTTTAAAATTTACAAAGGCAAATTTGTTGAAATATAGACAATAATCTAAATCCTTACTATTAGTACCATCTGATATCATGAAATTATCAATAGAAGCATTTCCAAAAAAACTTATTGTTAATATTTGTTTAAGTTAAACAACTCCTATGACCCACTCCCATACAAAACTATATTTATAAGCACTTGTTTCTTCAAAATGAGCCCAAGATTATTTTCATCTATCTATTAATTTTAACTAAATAATCTTTAGTTAAAAATCTCACTTTATTAATACAATGTTCACAATTTAAAACTTATAAATTGTATCCATTAAAATTAAGTGCTCATTTTTAAAACCTAATTTCAATCTATGGTTTTAGAATACTCATTTTGAAATTATCATTTCCTAACAAATTAATATTGCTAACTTTATTGTTGCTAATCTAGTTTATTGATATTGACTTTATATTCAATAAATACTAAGTTTTTCCATTAATATTACTTGCTCATTTTATAGCTAAATTCATATTCAATATTATTAATCACTTATCTTTCAACATGTGATTTCTGTCTAAAAAATATCAATCACTAATCCAACACTATTATTTTATATCTATTATTTAACATCAAATCTTCACTCTATTATTACTATCCTTGAGTACTATTAACGATTCCTTATTTTAGAATTACAATTCTAAATACACTTGAATATGGTTCTACAATTACTATTATTTTTTCATGAAAAAATAAAACAAGATGATAGAACATAGTGTGGTGCCTTTTGGATATTTTCAATCTCTTTCATATTCTTTATTTCCATTAGTTCTTCTTTACATTTTATGATATTAATAACTGACCGTAAAATATTGCATGAATAAATTTACGCAGCAACGTATTGGTTTTCAACATCTTTATGATTGTTAAAATAGTATGACAAAGATTTGAAACACAGACAATTAAAAAAAAATACATAGAAGATGCAATGTGAATCTCTTACAATAACTTACATGCCCTAAAAATCCCCTCGCTTGAGTAATGGTAGTAGGAACGGATAAATTGGAAATTTTGACTACTTTATCAAGATCAATATTTATCCATTTCCTACTAACAATATGGCCTAGCAAATTTTCATATGGGACAATAAATTGGCATTTAGCTGCGTTTAGAGATATTCCAAATTTAGAACATTGGTCAAAACATAACTTTAATTTTTTTGCATGTACTAACTTGGTACGTAAAATGTAAAATAAGTATTAGAATATCTCCATAAATTTCCAAAGATATTTTAAAAAGGCCAATGTGGCTACCCTTTGGAAAATAGCTGCCCATTGCATAACCCAAATAGCATTACCTTAGAAGCATAAATACCTAGATTGGTCACAAAGGCAATTTTATCTTGATCCTCTTTGGCAATTTGAATTTGATTATATCAGAAAAATCCGTCCATGAATGAATATCATTCATGACATGCAACCGTGTCTAGAATACTATCAAAAAATGGTAAAGGAGATCTATACTTCTTTGTCACCGCATTCAATTTTCTAAAATCCTGCCAAATTTGGATTTGGCCATCTTTCTTTGGAACAATCACTATTGGGCTAATCCACCTGCTATAGGCTGCATGGTAAATGAAACCAATTTCTATTAGTCCATTCTATTTCTTCTTTAACTAACAAAAAATATACAGGATTAAGCCTATGAGGCCTTTGCCTGTTTGGTTTTGCCCTTTCCTCCAAGTCAATGTGATGTATACATATACTTAGAGGGATATCTCATAAATCCTTATATGACCATGCAAAGGTAGCACAATTTTCCTTAAAATATTTCACCAAAAATGATAATTCTTCTTGAGTCAAGTTTTTACTAATTTGAATTATATTTTCTTCATCTTTTAACCCCATATTCAAACTTTGGTAATATTCTTTGGAAACATGCAACCTAATTGGTGTTTCTCTTAGTGAATGAGTGAAGTAATGCTCACTATCTTCACTAGCCTCCCAATCAGTATCAATCACATAAATTAAAGAATCGGTAAGCCCACATTGGATGGCTTTTACTGAATTGTCATCATCATCATATGGGATGACATATTCTCCAGGTGATACCTCACAATAAAACTTGGAAAATATGTCCTCATGCTTGACTATTTTGGACTTGACATTAATTCTACTAATTGTCAAATCCTTTTCATCAAAATCATAGCCAAAATTAATAGTATCGCCCAAAGATTCCAATTAGGTTTCTCCAAAATATTTAATTGGAAAGATGTTGATACTAACCTTTTGATGACCTTGAAAAAAAATTAAAATTCCTTTACTCCAATTGTCTTGGGCTTTAGCTTGGTAAAACCAAAGACAACCCAAAAGGATTTGATAGGAAGTAGTATTAATGTTAGGTTGAAAAACAATGTGATCAATTAAGAACATAAGACCGGCAATCATTGTTTTAATTTTTGATAAGACCCTTAACGGCTTAACCCTACTTTGGACGGCCATTCTCAAGATCACTTTTGTGTCTTGTAGACCAAGTAAGTGGAGACTATCCATTATATCTTGTTTCATAAGATTTACACTAGAACCCCCATCCACTTGGATATTACATTACAAGGAATTTGGACCCAAAAATGGGCCTCTTTCTCCAAAACTATGGGAACTTCAATGTTACAATACAAGATTAAGAGTCGACATTCTTTTCCTATTTTGAGATCATAACCTAATGTAGAAACAAACACTAAGAGACGCAAAGGTAACATTGAAAGTATTCCATTGTATTAAGCAAAATGTCAAGTGAGGAACAAATCTCTTCACTTGGTTTAAGGAGGAAAGAGGAAGGGTAACCAACTTCTAACCAACGTAACCGTCATTACGAACTAGTTCGTAACATTCGGGAACACTTCTACAATACTTCCACATAGGCAATCTGCAGCATTATGACATGGCATTAGGGCGACCACGTTAGATATTAATATTTAATTAATTTTTGGAGAAAAAAAACTTTTTTTTTACTTTTTTCAATATACATATATTTTTTAAATATTTTTTCTGACGACCAGCAATGGCTGGTTCCTAGCATTGGGGACATCCAAACTCACAACCCTTTCTTGGGTTCAAATCCTTTATAATGGTAATAATTAAGCCTTCAATTTCAACATCTATAACCGGAGCACCAAGATTAATGCTTAAACCTACTTCTGCGACAGCTTGCGCTTGTTTTTGTATTAATTTAGATTTAGGCTTATTTACAAATATGAGGTATTCCCAATAATTACTTAGTAGAAATACATGCCTTTACATTGCCTAAATTGTCAATTAAATTATAAAGATTTGTATTTTCCATGATTGCAACCGGTTTATGATTTTCTCTTTTGATTTTATGTAATGGCTTAATAAATTTCCCAATTTGGTATCGTTTATTTAAATTGTTATTCTTTGTCCATTTTGTACGTGACATATCGAATGGTTCTTCTTGTTCCAACCAAATCAGTGGAATGACCTCCGGTTCCTCAAGGTTGGAAATTGATAATTCTTCAAACATAGAAACTGGTGGACTATTACCAATCTAGGAACCATTGTGGACTAGGATTGTAATAAGGTCTTGGGATTGTATTGCTGAACTAAACTTTACAATCATCCTGTTTGGTTTATTTGTTGGAACATCCAAATTGGTTGGGAGCTTATTGTTTTGGCTTCTAAACCAATTTGGCAATTTCTCTTTTTCTACTAATTATACTTTTATAGGAGATTTACTTCTTGACTCAATTTCATTTTGTTGCTCCAACTTTTGTTGGACTTCTTTACAAGTAATTATTTTTTTGCTTATTATTTCTAATTCTCCTTTGGGGTTTTATTTTATTGTTTTGTCCCTTATACTCACTTTATAACTATTTTCCTCCATTGAAGGGTTTGTTATTTTATAATTTCCATTTTCTATTTCAACATGATATGGACTACGTTCCTTATTCCCATTTGAGTCAACTTTTTCTAGAACCAATTTAGCACTAGTATCTTGGCCTTTATTGTTGTAACCCTCATGATTATCTTTTTTTCAAGGACCATTACATTCTTGTGACGTATGATCCGCTTTCTTACAATTTCTGCATAGCATGGCATAATGCACACTTGCCCGTGCATTTCTGCAAATTTTTGCAATATGACCTAGTTGACCACATTTATAACAAATTACTCTCCCTTGTCTTTATTTATTATTATTCCAATTTGAATTTTGCCCATCATAGGTTGGATTTCCTTGATTAATATTACCAAAAGGCAACTGAGACCAACTTTGGTTATCACTTGTAGGCATTTGGGCTCCTCCCCAAATATAATTATTGATGTATCCTCCAATATTAAATTTATTTGGGTTAAATTTCAAATTAACATAAGTGAATTGATTATAATTTTGGTTTGAATTTTGGTATTGATTAAAATTTCTTTTTCTGACCCTATTATTGTTATTTCCCCAATTATTATTATTTCCTTGGAAATTGTTACTATTTTTGACTTGATAAATGTAACCATTGTTATTTTGGTTGTTACTCAAACCTACAAAATTTGCTTGCAATGTTCTACAAGATTTGGTTTCATGTTTACCACCACAATAATGACATTTAGGTGGTAAATGGTGTGGAGAAGGACATTTTGATAACATATGTCCTTGTCCCTTACAATTAGTGCACCAGAAATGGGCAAACTAATTATATGGTTAATTGCATTTTTTGGCAGATTTTGCCATATATAGTACTTGCAAATTACCTAATTGTTTTGCTAGCTCTGATAATTGATTTTCAATTGCCTCATCTTTTACTGTGGTTTGCATAGGACAGACCAAAATGGAAACTGGATTCATATAAGAATCATTTGGGATTATTGGTGCAATTTTTGGTTGCAACATTGACACTTGATTTATATAAGTACTAGGTTGGACGTACCCAATTGGGTTATTATAATTAACATTGTCTCTCCTTACCCATATTTTGTCCAAACAGCTTGGTGGACTAAAATTAAAAGGGACATAAGTCTCTCCTAAATGAATTTCTTCCCATAACTTGGCTCTGCTATAAGCCGCGGTCAAAGTGGTTGGAATAGCTTCTTTAACATAAGCTTTTAATCTTGGTGAATATATAAACCATTAACGAATTGGCCCATTATATGAATATCCGGAAGCCTATATTCATGCAATCGTAATAGAATTTCTGCTAAACGCCCATGATAGTTATTGTTTCTCTCTCTCTTGTTGACATTTAAAATTTTGATTAATTTTTAATGTAATATTTCTACATAAGGCCTAAATGGTTTAAAAATGTTTCATGTAAATTTGGCTAGTCATGAAAATGGCCCTTTGGTTGAATTTGGAACCATCTTTTTGCAAGATCAACCAAAGTACTTGGAAACATACTTAAAAAATGTGCTTATGTAAGTGCACTATTTGCATTACATTGAGTAAGAAACTCATAAACATGGGAATCAGGGTCTTCACCCAATCGTTTATAAAATATAGGATAAGTCATTAAAGAATATGGTCTATCATTTTGTCCATAAAATATAGGATAAAGCATTAATGAATATGATTTATCATATTGCCCATAAGATATAGGATAATGCATTATTGAATATGCTCTATCATTTTCTTGCTATGGTTGCATTACTACCAAAATATATGGTGCAACCATATTTTGGGCTTTTGGTTCCTCAATTAAATCAATTAATTTTGGAGAGATCACTCCATGCATTTATACAACTCACGTGTGGCGAAGATTTGGGACCCCTTATTTACTTCTTAAAGTTTAATTTAAAGAAAACAAAAAAACATAGTAATAGATTTTTCTACTTTGAAAGTTTATATTTTGAATTTTTGATTATTTTTGATTGATAATAATTACTAACAAATTTTGAAGAAGAAAGATACATTGCAAATCTGAAAATAATGTTAGACCCCTATTTACTTTGTAAAATATTTTCTAAAAAATAAAATAATTTAAAAAACAATAACTCTCTATTGAAAGTTTGTTTTTCTTGAATATTGATGCAAATGTCATCCAAATGTATTCTCTATGCATGTAATTAAATACTCACATAATAGAAACAAGAAAATTACTCCAATTAATCATAAACTCAAAACTTGTCAATTAACTCCAAATAGTAACACAAACATAAATGTCCAAAACCACATATTTTCATATCAAATCCATTCTAGTACATATTTATCAATCAGACTTTTCAGATTTCACAATTACACACATATACACACAATCACCAATCACCAATTTGTAAAATATTACTTTATATTCTTCATACTTCATAACACAAGTTCTCTAACATTGCACAAAACAAAAAAATTAAACAAAGACAGCTCATCTGGCTAGACTCCCACGCTCTCATTTGGTAGTGGGTAAAATTAACTTTCATTTCTTCCTACTTGTATCTCTTGCTCACCAACTTGCATAACTTCCCAATCGGCTGTAATTACCAATTGCTTCTCCTATTTGGTCCTATTTCCATTTGTATAATTCAATTAGGCTATTTGCTCTTTTATATGCAAATACACACATTCAACCCCTAATTAACCATTTTAACACTCACAACTAGGGAATAGCAACCAAATTTTACAATTTAAACTTTGAAAGATAAATTAGTCATTTACACAATGTGAACAACATAGGCATTGTTGTTGGATGCCTAAAGCTTTACTATGCTATTTATTGCTTGTAGATTCATTGCCCTTCAAACTCAAAATTTTATTTGAAATTTATAATAAATCACATTACACTTTTTTGTACATTTGGTGGTTAACATACCATTTCTTATCAATTGTTATTAATTGCTCATTCTATAAGTACTAATGCATCATTTAATATTAATTGCTCATTTTATAATTGCTATTTCTGTCTATTGTTACTATATTTGTTTCTATAGCTATTTAACTCTTTCTCTTATTTTTAAATTGTCATTAAAAACAAATGTTTTATATGTATTATTATGTTTGATAAGTGATTTATAACGACTCTTCATTTTTTATTGGACTATTAAATACCCTCTAATATCTATGGTTAACACTAATTCCAAAATTTGTTGATTCCCAAACTTTTGTTTTTGCTTTGGTTGATGATACATATTAGTTTTTTAATATACTGAATGACTCTTTTTAGTTTCTTTTTTCTTACAAACTTTGCTTATTTTGCAAGTTTGATTTATTTTTCTTAATATTTAAGGCCTAAACCACTCACTTCCTTTAAGGGACATACGTAATACTATGGCATGCACATAAATGTGTAACGGTTTTCTCTAATTCTTTTCTAGCCAATTTCTATTTTTATTTGCCGGACCCACTCTAAACCCACTAATCTCTTGTTAACCCCTAAGTGCTCAAACTACCACTGTTTTGGTTGTTGCCCTATTTTGCAAGCTGCTTGAGATGTAAAATTTTTTTTTTGAAAAAATAAAATATACATCAAATAGGAAATCAAATCTACTTTCCAACCTAGTTTAAATCATGTCAATCCAAGTTAAACTCCACCAAGGAGAATTTCCAATTACAAACATTTCAGTATTTGCTAATGTTATGAAATTTACTATTTTGGGATTTCATTAAGGATGTTCTCTCATTCAAAAATATTGCATAGTTGAATTTTAAATTAGAATGTCTATTTTTAACCAATCAAACCAAATTCTAAATTATATGAATAAACCTTGTAATTTAGATGAACATTAAATGCTTAATGCTTCTAATTTCATTAAATATGCTTTCAAAACTTTTTTTTGAATGTTTGAATGTATAGATAATCCAAGATGGATAATTATTAAGCATCACGATTCTTGTTTTCTATTTTGTGTTAAACTTCATCAAAGTTACAAAAGTATCATTTTATAACACATCTATATTTTTTCCTTACCTCCTTGGGCGTTTAGGGGTTCAAGAAACTTGGATATGAGGGTTATGCAAAATCTAGTTTCTAATGGTTGATAAACATGGTAAAAATGCAAATTGTATTGCATTTGTAAATGTGGATTTGTGGAGCTATGACAACTCCATGTGGATTTATAAGACAACTTCATAAGTGCCAAAGATGAGCACAAAAAATGTTTAATTTTTGCGTGAATTGTAGACCTCACACAACACTACAGGAAAGTGAACTAAGTTTAGTTGATTGTTCTCAAGATAGATTGTACACATACTTTTGGGCTCTGCACTGATATATTGTGTACAAAACAAATTGTGAATTTAATGTGTTTGAGATGACTCAATCTACCCATATCAGTGCTCATGGAATGCATTGAAGACAAACACCATGCATGCAATATCTCACTATAATCCTAGAGCAATGCTCTTACTTTCCTGAACTTATTTCTACAATTCTACGCAAAATATGTAGCAAGTGTATTTGTGAGCATTTTTAGCAAGTAATCTTACAATACTAATTTGAATCTAAATACTTAAACTCATTGAATATAAAATCAACAAGTATCAAACCCATCAAATGAAAAAACCTTTTATTGACCAAAATTGTTATTTTCCCAAAAACTGTAATAACTTCTAGACCAAATTAAATGTCAAAAAAATTGGTTGAAATTTTAATGAGCAATATCCAAGAAAGTTAGATTTTTAAAACAATGGCTAGGTTACAATACTCTAAACACTAGCAATCTTGCCATTTTTTTGCAAAGGAAAGTTTAAAGCATCACCAGAAGATATTCAACATTGTTCATTGAAAATGAGATTAGATGAACCTTCCAAAATTGAACAATTTTTTTTTCCACATGTGAGGCATCTTAGGAACCATAAAAAAGCCCAAAATGTCCTCCCAAGCATTGCAAGGTTAAGATGCTTCTACCAACTTTTTTGTGAAAGCTAGTTAAAAACTATAGTAATATCTTTGTTCCTAATGTGTATTTGCAAAAGTATCCCAATCATTTACAAGCAACCTTTGGTTATAACTAACCAACCAACTTATGCCAACACAAAAAAGCCAACAAGAAATAGAGAGAAAAAAAATTTGAAATAGCAATGCTAGCGTTATAACTGAATCAAATACAACAACAAATTTGTTGCAAAGAGATGCATGAACACGATTTCCACAGTGCAATAGAGGCGTGCAAAGGGAAAGCTTGAGCTAATCCTAAGATGAGTTTACATTTAATTTCTCTTTTAAGCAAAACATAACATTTAGTAGCACTCAGCAAGCTTGCCCTCCCTCCAACTGAAGAGTGTGGAATATTTCACACTCTTTCATTCAGCCGGATGAAAGAGTGTGGAATATTCCACATCCATTAGTAGCTAAGAGGACACTTGGTTGAATTTGTCAGAGAGTTTATGAAAGAGAGGCTCAGTTCAGTGCACATACGTCAATGTGGGGGCCAGCCAAGTCAGAAGAAAAAAAGAAAAAAAGAAAAAAAGATAAAAAACATTTTTTCTTTTTTCTTTTTTTTGGTGTTGAAATGAAGTTTGGGGATGATACCTGAAAAGAGGGAAAGACAGCCTCTCTTTAGGCTACTGAATGTTATGAACACTACACAAAATGATCAGTGCAATTTCGTCTAATAGAAACTAAGTTATGGGAATGAACCTAGGGAAGCTAAAAAAATCATTTGTAGCAACCAGAAACTGTTATGTACCACAAGTTCCCAAAATATGAGAATTTTTACTGAAAAAAGACAAAAGAATAGTTCCACCAACTGCAACAACTTAAATCCGTGCCAACTTACAAATGGTGCCATTCCTACTTTCCAAACCAGTAAGAAAATTGGCTGTCGGAGGCAAGGGTGGACCAGGTGGAAATAAACTGATCCACGGCCGTCGATCCTCATCGCTAATCTGCACCGCTGGTCCTCATCGCTGATCCGCACCGTGCGATGGAGAGCTCCTGTGTCCACCCCTTGGATGAAAATAGCTAAGATGGATGGATGAAGGTTGGATGAAGCTGGTCAAGCCGGAGCAATTCGCGGAAGAATGGCATTTGTCGATCTCGGTGGAGCTTCGAGTGTTGTTTCGGAGATTTCTTTTGTGGTGTGCGGAGCTTGGCCGAGTGCGCACGCTCGACGCTACGGCGATAGAGCACCGGGACTTCGCAGTGCCGTTTACGGCTTCGAACAAGGTGGACTGTGGAGAGAGAGTGAGTGAAATGAGAGGCGGGGTGAACTGGTGCGGTGTTGTCGGAGAAGAAGCGAGAATGATGAAGAGTGTTGCGAGTGGGAAAGTGATTGGAAGTAGACGCGGTTCAACCGGATCCATTTAAAGAAAGAAGCTTTCGGAGTGGTAGAGATTGAGCATGGTGAAGTGTTCCAGTGATAGATGCTTGAAGTGAAGTGATGAGCTAGGGTTTGGTCGGGGTATAGGCATTCGAGCGGTGAGGAAGTCGACTAAGTCGTTAGAAAGCTTACGTGGATGGTGCTTGGATGGAGATGAGCACACAACGATCTGAGCCTCGGTGTCGTCTTCAAAGAGGTACGTTAGGGTTTGAGCTGCCCTGTGTGAGCTTCGTGTTATGGTATCCGAGGTAACGGAGATGGAGATGATATTGGAAATTGCGGTTAGGTTTGACACACGTGCAGAAGATGAAGCGTTTGTGAGTGGAGACATTTTAGGAGATGAAGAGTCTATCGAACCGCGTTTTGAGGAAATAGGAGATGGAATGGTTTTCCGAGCTGGAAGAGGAATTGGAATGGATTGGATTGAAGTAGTGAGCCTTATGTTTGTTAAAATTGAAGAAATCACTGAAAGGAAGAGGTTTGCGATGCGATTTCTGGCTGCACGGCATGGGATGGAAGTGTTCCAGGCTCAAGAATGTTGTTACTTGGATTCGGATTTTGAATGGATGATGTGAGTGGCATATGACTTTTCCATGGAAATGGAAAACAAAAATAAACTGAAAAGAACCTGCAATTGAATTTCTTTGTAACGCTAGGTTGCTTCCATTATTGCAGGTTCGAGAATGCAGCAATGCTTTTTAGCGGGACGTCTTTTAAATGCGTAATTGTTAGAAATTGTGATAGTATTTGCAGTTGTGTAGATTAAACTGCTGTAGCTTTGGCTAGACTATGAATACATAGCCAGTGATTTTAGTGCCGGTTACATGGTAGGTGGGGCAAGGTACGAAATGGTCAGCACTCAGAATTCTGAAGATGGGGCTAAAACTCAGATAAACCATGTGACTCTGGCTACTGGGCTCACTGAAGACGAAAGCAGATTAGAGCTTCTCACTCGCGGTGAGAATATACCTATAGCAATGACGGGTATCAATTCGGCGGATCCGGTTTTGCCTCTACGGGGATCTTCGTCGTGGCGGCCAAGGAAGGGCCTGAAAGCATCGATATGGTTGAAGCTAACTCTATTCATTGGGATCCTGGTATGGAACGCAGTTGGAAATGCCTCTTTTCAAAGTTACAGTCCATTGAAAGTTTTCTGTTGGGGTCAACGACGTGTTTTATTCTTCTATTAATGCATGAACTGGTTTCGCGTACATTCAGTTTATATCTTTTGAGATTTCGCCTCTGAATCTTTGCTGCAGGTGGTGGTGTCAGGGGGTGCGTTGTCCCTTGTAATGTGGTTCAATTCCCGCACTCAGCTTGTTCACGAAATAGAAAGACGGCTTACAACAGTAGCCGTTTTGAGAACTGAACAGCTGCAAGATTACCTGAATGGAGAGATGGATAAAGTGCAGCTAATAGCCACAAGGGTGCAGATTATTGCTTATTTATCAATGCAGGCCAATGTGAATGCATCCACAGCTACGAAGGATCTAAGCTCAGCTGTTATAGCAGTGTCGGAGTTTGTGAGTGCAGCTGTCTACAACGCCTCAGGAGACTTAATGATTTCAGCTGGTGACCTTGACGCGTCACAACCCCAGTACAATCAAACGCTAAGCGCAGAACAGTTCCGTCTCGTGCAGACGGATGTACATTTTGATATGCCGATACTTACTCAGGATGGTTGGAAGTATTTGGTGTCAAGAAATATGACGTTCGTAGGTTCACTAAACTCTTTATCCGTCCCTTCATTTTCCTTCACATACGTCACCTTTCAGTTCTTACTGTGCTGCAAGGACCGTATTTTCTCAACAACAGTTAACTTGATTAGCACCATGCAAATCTCACGAGTGCGTGGGATGCAGTTATGTATTCGCTGTCACGTAATATGGTGTACATATTGTTATCAAAGTTAGTTAGTAATATCAGAGTATACATGCTTGTACTCTGTCTTGGAATTGTCAGATTCTAATGCGGATTACCAGCAGAGGTTTGTAGAGAAGTTGTTTTCATGCTAATTGATAACATTCAGCCGGTAGTTTCGAGTAAAGCAGAGGAGTCCTCGTCATTTTGGATTTGAACAAGAGGCATTTTAAATGGAGGTTCATTTGTCAATGATTATCTTACTGGATTTAGGCCGTTGTTCTGTGATGTTTTGGTAAAGGCTAGTTTATGACTTTTTATAGGCATCTTCATATAACAGATGATGTACCTGTCGACAGTGAGGTTAAGATTATTGCTTCGTGGAAATAACAGTCTTCGCAACTCTTTTGTTTTTAGATTGTATATTGTTTGAAATCGGAATCATTTAATCTTGATTCTGTGGAGGATTCGTTTCAATCCATTGTCTTTTTATCTGCAGGTGCATGTCTTATGTAATGTTTAAAACTTCTTTTGTTGTGCTTGTGTACAGAAGGATTCAAGTTTAGCTGGAGTGTTGCTTGCATGGGTCAATGCGTTTAGGTTAGGGAAGCTGGTAACAGATCGAACTGGCCTTCAAAATACGGGCGAGCTTATAGTTGGAATTCCACAAGGCGATCGAGTGCACCTTGTGCTTCCACCATCACTTGCTAATAATGTACAGGACATTCCACTTACAGGTGCTATCAAACTTGCTTGTGATGGTCTGAACGGCACCATGATTGAGAGGGACTATCGAGGGCAGAAGGTTATTGTTGCTTATACTCCTGTGGGGTACCAAACCTGGGGTATGTATCTCAACCGTATCATGTTTGTCGTTGAAGCCACTCTATTGTTTAGATTATATGGTCTAGACTTTGGTTAAAATTATTTGGTGTTGAGGCATGTCCGAGTGTGACGTAGAGTTGTGGAAGCAATACACAACACTGGATGCAGATTGATAGTTTTTGCTTTATTTTGTCTGGAATGGTGATATTTCGTATATTACATCATGTTGCATCAGCGGAATAGTAGTATATAGGAAGTCGTGAGGTCAAGGTGCTGGGAATCCAGCCGACTGGAGCTTTTGGCTTACTTTTTTTGTGCGAGTGTCAGGCTTGCTTGCAAAGATGAGTGAGGCGGAAGCGTTCAAACCAGTGCAAAGAGTTCGCATTGTTATCATTGTAGCTATGATAATAATTTTGCTTGTGGGCGTTTTGGCTTCTTTTTGCCTTGCCAAGGTAGGTTGTAGCCAACCGTGATTGTTCTTCTCTGGCTAGTTGTTGTCAATATTTTCCATCATTTTCACGTCTATTCAATAGTCTACATTCAATTGCAGTTCATTTTCAGTTTTCTCGATTGATATTCTCTCATTCTCTTGTACTTATGAAACGGGTGTAGCTTCGTTAATTGACTCTGAGGTCGTTCGTTGTTCTTATGTTGACTTGTTGGTAACATTTGATGATTTTTACTAAGGTTGACAGATATTGGATTACGTCTAAGTCTTGCATTTAGGAATGATCTCACACTCATTTGGTATCGATTCCAGTCTGCTTCTTAACAAATTTTGTGTTCATATGTTGATTGTGCTTCAGCTTTTTACGGCCCCAATTATTGAGCTGGGAAATGTGGCAACAGCTATTAGACTTGGCGATATGGCAGCTAGGGTGAAAATTGGATCCGTAATACTACGGGATGAAATTGATGATTTAAGACGAATTTTTAATGGTATGGCTGAAGAAATTGCAACTAGTCATGCACAGTTGGAACATAAGGCACGTGCTCTTGACTCTTTACTTTTCTCATTGTTAATCTTCTGCCACTTTTGTCTTGTTGTTGTTCGAGGAAGCGCACTTACGTAAGCCCAAGGTAAGCTAGGCAGTTCTATATGGACAAAACCTAATCTCTGTGCTATCAGGAAAGTTTCTAGAAATAGTGGTAATTGCTTGTCAAGTCAACGAATTTGTATTAGGGCGCCTTTATTCTTTGTAAATGCTTCTATGAGTTGAAAAAGCTTCTGAAGATCTATGGTAGAGTCTTTGTTGAGCATATATTGTAGGTCATGGGGAGCTTATGTCACGATCATGAAAAGCTCTCATTATTTGAATTGCTTACTATATGTTCAACTAATTGCTGCTTTCGTTATGTTGAACACTGCGTTTTTTTCGGTTTGCGTGTTAGTAAACTTTGGTATCTGGTTTGTTTGTGTAGTCTGCGCAAGTCACCGAGAGGATAACAGAGCTGGCTCGAGTTAATGACGATTTGAATTTCGAAATAGTAGAAAGAAAACGAGTGGAGGAAGAAGTAAAGAAAGCTAAAGATGCTGCCCTACAAGCAGACAAGATGAAATCACAATTTTTGGCTAACATGTCACACGAGATCCGCACTCCATTGAATGGAATCATCAACTGCACCGAGCTATGCCTTGATACTCGAACTTCTCCTGAGCAGCAAGAGTATCTTGATCTGGTACTACTGAAGTCATTAACCTTTTATTAGAAGCAGATTCATTTCCTGTGTGATCATTGTAGATTCTGTTGTGTTGTGCACATCGTGACTGAAATTCTTCTATGATATTCGTCTGGCTTTTCCTCCGGCCTTTTCGTTGTTGATGTGCTTCGTAAACATATGGCCTTGTTCCCAAATAGTTCTTGCCATTCATTGAGCAGATGGCAATTACTCTTGTTGTCCTCCTATGTCACAAGGATACAATTCCATTATTTATTAGTTGTTGTAATTACTCTGCGAACTTTAGAATGTATAAGCGCATTATTTTTTTTGCTATTTTAAATAACTGAGCTATATTTTCTTGTTCATTGTAGTTTTCCATTTTCAGCCTCATGAAGACTATTCTGTGTAGGCTTTTTGATTAGCAGCTTTCACTAATGCTATTTTAGAGTAGAATTTTGTTCCTTAGTGTGTTTGAAAGTTCTTTGCTTGTCACAGTTGTACTACACCTCATCCCTTTGATGCTGTGTTGTGGCTGTCTTTATTCAACACAACTCTTCAATTTGATATGTTTGGTGCAGGTCCGATTTTCAGCCAAACACTTACTGCGAATTATCACAGATATTTTAGATTTCAGTAAAATTGAGGCCGGGAAGCTGGAGATGGAAGACATCCAATTCTCATTGTATGATCAACTTGAGCATGCAGTGTCCGTCTTGGCTGCCCGCGCTAACAAGAAAGGCCTTGAGCTAGCATGCCAGGTGGATCGTTCTGTACCTGATCAAATCATTGGAGATCCGGGGCGACTTTTTCAAGTTTTTGTCAACCTTATAGGTAAAATTTGGTTTCGACCTTGATACTGTCCACCTGCTCTCATTTTTGCGGTTCACTTGTTTCTAAGTTTCTTATGTGCGCGTTTGTGTTGTTTATGTTGAATTGCAGGCAACAGTATCAAGTTCACTGCTGAAGGAGAGGTAATTGTTACAGCTAAAATCAAGAGCAGAGACGGAGACCACATCGAGCTCTTATTTTCTGTTAGGGACACTGGTAATTCCTGATTCTTTGTTTCTGTTCTGTATGGTCAAATGGTCTTGTATATTGAATGGGACATAGTGCTTACTGGCATTACTGAACGTTGTAAACCCTTCGTTGCAGTAATGTAACCTGCCTTTCTAGGTTTTTTGGTTTGTTGAAATGGTAGGTAGCTTTAACACTTTATCAAATTTTGATCCATTTAAGATCAGTATGGATGTTTCCTAAAGAATAATCTGTGACTAAATTTCATTTCCTCTCTCATTTTAACGATATATTATGATTGCATTGTGTAACGTTTAGCAATTCTTGATTCGGTGATTTTCATCTGTTATTTCAGGAATTGGGATACCGAAGCAGAAGCAGTCCTTGTTGTTTCAGGCCTTTTCCCAAGTAGATGCATCTACAACAAGGTACAACGTTATTTGCTGTTATCGGAAAAACGGATTAGATATATTTCTGAGAGCGTTTTGATTGAGTTTCTTTTGAAGCGTATCAGACAGTTATATTTTCGTCCTTAATGAAGTATTGGATTAAAATGCTCCTTGTTCAAGTATTTTCGCTCATGTTTAAGCCGGCTTCCAATTTTGCCGTTCCTCGGGTAAGGTTAGTACACGCGAGATTGTTTTTTGTTATTGTTTCATGAGTTCTTCTACTGAGGGCTGTGCTTCTCCAGATTGTATGGAGGAACTGGCCTGGGTCTTGTCATATCCTCAAAGCTGGCTGCAGCTATGGGAGGCACGATGTGGGTTGAGAGCGAAGGGAAAGGAAGTACCTTTTCCTTCACTGCAAATTTCCACATACCTCCTTCCTGTGACCTCCCATCGTCATTAAATGTGGAGGGTTTGAAGAATATTCGTGTTCTCGTTGTGGATGATAACAGCGTTAATCGTGCCATCTTGGTGGATATGCTGAAGGTTTGAAATCTCCTGCAACAACATTCTTCGATTCACCTCAAACCTTTTCTTGTATCATTTGTAGGAAATGTTTCATTTTGCTGCATTTGCTGAGGTTACAGTGAGACGAGGCGGCATCCCATAAAACTACAGTTCACACTATATTCATTGGGCCTCTTCAATTTGATTGAAGTTTCGTATATCGTGCATTGTTCTGTGCACTCACACGGGGTTCCGCTTGTTATCTACAATACAGATATGGGGCATGATTTCAGAGGGTGTTGATGGAATTGAAACTGCTAAGGTCGCTCTGCAAGCAGCAGCAGCCGCGGATCGACAATTTCGAATTTTGCTACTAGATATGTGGATGTATGGAAAGGATGCTTCGGAGCTTGTTCATTTCCTTCATGAAAACCCTTCCCTGTTAGGAACGACACCTCGAATAACTCCTTTGCACAAGGGTGACAGCAATTTGACGGTCCGAGCTGTTGGCGATTTAGAGGAGTCAGAATCTGAAAGCGAAGGAGATGAGGTATTGGCACTTAACTTCGAATTTTGAATATGTCTTAAACTACTTTTAAAGGTCTTGGCGTTTGAATGCATTAAATTAGTTACTTATTATTTTAGGTAGCAATGATAATGTAACTTCAGCAAGTACTGCTTTTTGGTTTACATGATTTTGTTGTATCGATTATCTACCTGTTCAGTGGTGCAACTAGGCGATCTTAGCGTTTTTATTTTGAAGATCTGCTGATGCGTTGTGATTGGAATGTAGGTTGATCCTGAGGTACCTATTTCTGTGAGGAAGTCTCTGGAAGAAAGGGGTTCAAATTCTAGAAAGAATCAAGAAGATAAAACTGGTTCTTTATCTAGAGAAGCAGGTGAACCTGAAAATAGCGACAAGCCAGAAGTTACCTTTTTGAAGAGGCGTCAGGATTCTCATAGCAAGCTTGCGAAACCAATTTCGGCTAAATCGCGTTCAAGGCCTACATCAGTTAGCGGACAAATTCCCTCCATCATAATGCTTACTTCAGTGGATCATTCTGATGCAACCAGGTGCAGTTTCAATTTCTTTCTTGTTTATGACTCTTTAACCTACTTAGGAAAGCATGCACACCTTTCAATCAGTCAGAACATCTGAAATTTGTGTTGGAGCATGTTTCACTAGTTTTTATTATTCATTATATGTCTCCTTCAGGAACTACAGTTATTATTGGTTGTGCCTTTAAGAATCCATTATTCCCGTGTTAATATCGGCATTGCAGTGACGCTGGAACTGGGCCAAAGAGAATCATTTAATATTTTTTTGTCACTCGCATGTAGCCAGTTTCTATAAGAAACTTAGTATGTTTTAGCTGTACTTGTGGACGCTATAACTTGTATTGACGTTGGATGAACTGTTTCGTTGGTCCCTTCGCAGATGCAGGCAACTGGGCGTACAAATACACATTTCAAAGCCGGTTAAACGAGTTGTCTTGGTTCGAGCGCTTCATCTTGCCCTTGGTGCAACTGATAGCAAACCCGTAACACAGGTAAGCATTGGCAGTGTTCTTCTCTTGTTTTTTTGTGTGGTAATTTGTGTTATCTATGTCATATGGTTTACGTCTTTCTGTTAGCTGCATTTTTCTGGGCGAATTGTACTCGTAGAGGGTTATGTGAATCGTCTTGTTTAGGAATTTGTGTTTCGTTTATATGAGATCTGCACACATGTAGATGGTTTTTGCTCACCAGATGCCTCAAATTCTCAGCAGTTATTCAGTTGAATGCACCCGTGTCATTATTTGCGAAACTTTCTGCCTCGCGAGCGTGAAGAAACTTACTTAATAGAGAAGATAATGTGAATCGATTAGTATCCAAGTGTACGTGCTGTCATTTCTAAAACCGAAAAAGTTTTGTTATAGTGGGAAATTGTGTTCCTTTTTCTATAGCCTAACTAGAATTCCTCACGGAAGAAAGGATACCTGGTTTCTCAGAGCCTTCGATGAGGATGTTCATTGCCTTCAGTATTAGATCATCAATCAACTGTTCTAATTGATTGATGGTCCAATTTTAGAAGCTCTTATGCTAATTCAGATTTGACTTAAAAACGATTTACCAGGGATAATCGATTTGCAGTTTGTCTTTGATAGACCTGGAACAGAAGAACGGGGAGGTATGTCCAATTGGCCAATTTATCTCAGATAGTGAACATATTATATCACTTTCGGCTCTGAAAACGCTGAGTCTCTATTGTCTGTGGTTGTTGTGGTGGCCCTGACCCGCTCAACAAAGTATTTTGTGATTATTTAATCGAACATAATGCTGAGTTTTAGCTTTCAAATCCCATGTTCTTCATATCAGCCAATCCAGTTACTCAAGCTTTAAGTAAACTCCTTTCCTAATTGTCACTTCGTTTTTTGCAGTCGGTACTCTTGATAGTTAGCTTGTTGTTTCTGATCGAGGTTTACGGACGTTACGGCAATTCTGAACTTGAATTGCATGCTTTATTCATATATACGTGATCACCTGGTTGTGGTGTTTTCTTTAGGCATGTTTTTCATTCTGTACCATCGGCCACTTCATTGTGGCCGTGTTTAAGATTGCTGGAAAATGAGGTAGGAAGTTCTGTGAGATGAGTAATTGACAGTTTACAGAAGTTCAGTTCATGCCATTCAAAGATGTTTGAGTTCTTTTGCTCATTTTAATGTAGATGGTGTAATATAATGTGCTCCTTCAAGTTGAAGGCTGCGCTTGCATATTTATCTTTCGCTGGATTCTTTGTTACTAGATTCTCAACGACCTTGTCTCTGTCCCTTTTTGCATCTTGTGATAGGGGGTAAATGCAGCGGTGGAAGCCTCGCGAGCTAGCAAAGGCCTACATATACTTGTTGCAGAAGACAACATTGTGAATCAACGTGTTGCCGTCACTCTCTTACAAAAGTGGGGTCACACAACAGTGTTGGCGTGCAACGGCCTGGAGGCTGTTGAGAAGTCAACAGAAGAGGATTTTGATCTTATATTAATGGATGTAAGTACAGAGACCAACTGTCTAATATCATACTGTTTTCGTTCATTTATATGAATTTTTCACCATTTATTATCTTCTAATTGATTTTCCACACGATGGTTTGTTATGTGGTGTGGCGCAGGTACAAATGCCCGTTCTGGATGGATTTGAGGCAACGACAAAGATAAGGGAAATGGAAAAGAACCAAGATTCAAGCAGTGGCAATGAAACCCGATTCGTTCCTGTTGTTGCCATGACTGCACATGCGATGTCTGGTGACGCGGAGCGCATCATGTCTGCTGGGATGGATGCATATATCAGCAAGCCGTTAAATGCGAAGAAACTTCAGGAGCTTCTTCAATCAGTTGCATCGGGGCAGCTGCAGAAGGCCAGTTCATTCAAGGTCATACTTGACGAAGATGATAGATAACACTGAGTCCTGGAAGCGTTATTCTCTCAATGAGCCTGTCTTCATCTTGGAAAAGTTGAATACAGGCCAAGCAAGTGAGGGTTGGACCACCTAAATCTGGTGCGTGGAGTTTCTTGCCGTTATTCACTGACTAGACTCTGATTACAGAACCAGGGTTTTTGTATTTTATCTATTTAGAGCAGATGCTAGTCGTAGCTGCAGTTTACGTTTGCAGAATTCTCTCAATGAGAAGCATGCAGTGTGAGGCAGTTAGAGAGAGCCCTTCCGGTCGAGGGAAGAGAACATTCTCATTGATGACGGAGGGGGATCTCATAGAACTTGACAGCACCTTGCCAGTCCTCCTGTAGGAGGTGGGATCCGCACTTCGTGCTAGTGTCCGCAGTCGCAGTGCAACTCATCAGCTCGTTTTTGTACAGAAACAATTCTTGCTGTGAACTCTGATGAAACCATGTACAATCTAACTTTGGCAGATGGAGTATATGCGAGGGGTTGCATTGATACCCATTTGAAATAGATTACGAGTTTAGTGTTGAAGTAGAGTACTACTTTGTAAGCTGCTGCTAGTGTAGGGACAAAGAATGACGAGTTTTATTTTTTAGCAACAGTGGCAACTAACAGGCTCACCCGCAATGTAGTTGAATGCAGTATTATCTATTATAATTACTGTTTCTCCGTTCAAGAAATGATCAATCTCACTTGCTATTTCATTTTTCTCTCTAACCGTGCGCATTCTTCTCTTTATGCGCTGCTTCTCTTTTTTGATATTCAAGTTGAATTTGAAATCTGGTTTAGTACTCTTCTTCCCCTTCTTCCTCGCCTTCTGCTCCTTCTTCGCCTTCAGCAGGAGGCGGCTCAGGCTTGGGCGGGAGGTCGGTGGCCTCGACGAGCTCGCCAGCGTATTCTTTCATCACGGGAGGGGGCATGGAGGGCTTGAACGGTTCGTTTTTAACGCCATAGCCGACGTAGATGTTGCTGAAGCTCGTGGGCGTGGCGACGCAGTAGGCACCAGGCCACAGATGCGACCGCAGGCACACCACTTGGTGTTTCAGGTTCTTGATGCTGGAGCTTTTGCAGAAGGACCAGCTCTTGACGCCTTCGATGCCGTGGAGGTCTTTGTCTTCAGCAATGGATCGCAAGGGGCCAGGCTCTTCTTCTGGCTCCTCAGGTTCTTCCGTCTCGGCCTCTTCTCCTTCTTCGCCTTCCTCCCCTTCCGGTGCCTCCTCTGGCTCCTCTGCCTCCTCCTCGCCCTCCCCCTCAGGTTCCTCGTACTTCGTGCATCGTCCTTGCTTTGGGATCATGGCGTTTTTGTGCACCCAGCCTTCCAGCGCTGCCAGCTCTTCCGCAGGCGGCATTGAGAAATCCTCTGCTGGTGTCACAGTCTGCCCTCCTCCTTCATCCTCGGAAGCCTGTGCCCGTCAACACGATTGGTTCCTTTCATGCCAGGGCCACGTCGGCTTTGTAGCCAGACTGGTAAACAGTTCAAGGCAAAATTTCATTTCTGTAAATGATGATAGAAAAGCCTGGCGCTGCTTGTTTAAGGATAGGTTTCAAAATCAAAAGAGATGGTCTTGACTTATTTACATTTACCCTATCGGTCTACCAGCCGCATTTTCAGAAAAAATCCAGTTTTGTGTGGCTTTGCTATCTATCAGAGATCCGGCGATGTGAAGAAACAGGAAGAAGAAGCAACAGCTTTTGAGATGAGTGTAACTTACCGAGTAGAATCCCCCCGGTGCAATTTGCGTTGCATGTCCAATCCTTGCAATTTGAGCTCGCAGGTAGTTCATCTCAATTCCAGGGAAAGGCGGGTACCCTGACACCTCTGCCTGCAGACAGTAAACTTAACAGTCCAATGAACAGAATGTTGAAAGTTTGTGTAATTTAATGTCACCACTCAGTTACTTTAAGCCTCCTCTTTCCTTCTAGATTTAGTTGTATTCTATTAATACCAAACTGGTTCCTTCGTTTTTCTTTAACTTATCCTCTTCTAAGCCCAATGCTTCTCTATCCAACCTTTTCTTAAATCTTTTGTTCTGTTCAAGTCCCCATGAGTTTCTCTTCTGGTTGACATTTCATTCCATTCCTTTTTTCTGTTTAACTGATATGAACATGGTATTTAGAGAGTGCTTAGGGAGTGTGGATGTGGATGGAGCACTCGCTCACCTCCGGGTCGCCAGTGAGGTATTTCTTCAGTTGCCTTGCGGTTTTGACCTGCAATGGCGTCACAGGCGGCAGCTTTTTGCAGATGTCTCCGGGTCTGTGGCAGTACCAGTACACCATTTCGTTGGTGCCAACGCCTTCCTCAGGGGGAATGCCGTCTGTTGGACGACCCCAGTTTTTGTTCTTCTTGGGCTTCTCTTCACCCTCTTCTCCTTCCTCACCTTCTTCTCCTTCTTCCCCTTCTTCTTCCTCTTCCTCTTCATCCGCACCTGCTCCTTCTTTCGGTTTGCTCTCAAACACGTAGTAGTTGCTGCCCATGCCAGTCAGCCACGTCGTCATCTCATTTGTTATAACGTTTCCTTGGAAAGTGCGATGTGGAGGAGGCTTACTTGGAGATGCCGAAAAACTTTCCGAAGAAGCGGACTGTTTCAACACCGAACTTAGGGTCGTCCCCGAGCTGCTTTAACGCTAGAATGACAAGGTACGTGTCCATCCTGCCAATTCCACAACCACAAGCGTCGAAGAAGACGCTGTCCATGAGCATGTTTTGTGCTTCAAATTCGTTCGCTGGTGGCTCCTCTTCTTCCTCAGGAGGCGCTTCTTCTTCCTCTCCTTCTTCACCCTCCTTCGGTTCTTCTTCTTCCTTTGGAGGCTCTGGCTCCTTCTGGCTGTATCCATGCAACACCTGTTGTCAGTTTTGACGATGTAGGTTGTAATAGAACTGCCCAAACTATAAAGAGAAGTTCCACTTTGGGAGCCATTCAGTCAACCCTAGTAGCTTCATATTTGCTAAAAAAAATCGATGTACGATTTCTTCTTTCTAATGGTATATTGCTTCATCTCCTTTGAAGCTTTCTATGGGGATATTTTGTTTCAACTCCTGTTGATATGAAAAATGGTCAGTTTTCGGCTATTAGAGCACTTGAGGTTGAATTGGGAATGATTTAACGAGAGTTGAGTGTACCAGAAGAGTGAGAAGAAACTCTTAACAGGTTCCACATCTTTTGGATCTCTTCCCCCTGGGACCGGTTTCTCCCCTTCACGGGACACAAACCGAGTTTTTTTCAGAATGAAGCTTGTTTCTAAGATATCGACTGCGTCCTTTGTCTTTGCTTGCAACACCTGCAAAACATGGTAAATGAAATTTTTATTCTTGATGCATTTGTAGTTTTTAAATTATGTAGGAATGTGATTTCTCCAGAGATGAGTTTAGAGATTTTTTTTAATGCAGAGCAGATAAAAGAGAACCGTTACCCTACTCAGTTTTTAATTGATTTTTTGCCATGTTGTGGTGATTGTGAAAGGGATTGTTGTAGAATATGCTTACGCTGCGAACAATCTCAGAGATGTGTGTGAAAGCATCGTCTCCTGTGGATGTGCTCAGGGTTTTCAAGTAAGCCAACGCATCTTCCACTGACATCCCTGCCATGGCTCTTGTTGTAACGCAACTCCTTTTGATTTCACGTTACGTTCCTCATGCCCTCATATTGCTCATCACTGGTGGGGTTCGCTCCATAACATAAAGTTTAGGGTAAGCTTAATTTCAAAGCCGTTTCCGTAATAGAGTTTTTTCAATTTTCTCTATCTCTTGTTTGTGATCTCCAGTAACCATTTGCTTTCCTATTCCCAACCATAATGATGACTTCTCGTAACCTTTTGTTTTATTCAATAACCGCTATCCCTCTATCCTGCCCATTTTTTCACCCTTTTCCGCTTCTAAAATCCAACACAAGATTCATTGGTTAGCCTGTGGAATGTGGAATCTCCTCGGTCTAATTTATGTACTGTGGAGTGATGAAGTTGACGGTGAAAAAAGGTGCAGATTTTCGCAGTCATTGCATTGAAATTAGTCCACAAAGTTTGCATCCTGGGCTTACGCAAGTGATGCTGGTAAAGCCGAGATCTTGTGAAGCAGGTGAAGCTGCAATCAGTCAGGGCGGCGGTTTCCACATGTTCCCTATTCCCTGTTCCCTGTGCCCTGTTCTCTCGGTCCATTACAGCAACCTTGTTGTGAGCCAAAGGGTTTACGTACTGTCAAAACCTTTTTTGCTGTTTCTGAGTCAATAAAAGTAGAGATGCATATCAGTCCCAAGTTCGACTAGAGATGTTTTTTTAACTGATCGAATATTTGTTCAACAACAGAAGAATTTCACAAGCGTTATCGAAAGTTGTTAGTTAGTGTTTTGTGGCAATAAGAGGAGACTTGTTGTGAAAGAATTGGTATTGGCTGCTGCCATATTCTGCTTTCAAGTCCAAGTATCCAACATTCTTAGAGATTTGGTTCTTTTTTCATTGGAATATGTATGCAAGGGAGAGGATGCTAAATCCATTTGGGACGTTAGTCCGTCGTCTACCGGTATACTACAACTCCTGTTGGCAGTCCTTCATGTACTTGGTTGAAAATAGTTAGCATGTGATGGAAGCTAAACGTCTGGCCACTAATCTTTGAATGGAGGACTGATTTGAGGTGTGGTGTACTGTACAGTACGACCCCCCGAGCTGTTTGAGAAATTCGTGATTAGTGATAAAAGGAAAGTTTGATTCTTACATGAAGTGATCCCTCCATAGCTCTGTATGGCCTAAATACCACTCTTAAATATGCTAAAATGGTTACTATGGTATATCCCTTTACCTGCATTGTAATAGTAGACACCCGTGTCAGGAGACCAATGTATGAAAATCTAAGCTCTAGGCTTATATCTGGGATTGTGGGTCACCTTCAGCTAGTGAAGAATTTACTTGCATTGCAAAACCTCCCTTATCCAAGGGATAGCATCCCTTGGTTTCTTATCTTAACTGTCTCCATGCACGTTTTTCGTAACTCTTCACAACCCATTCCATGCTTTGTAACTATTTCAATGAGGCTACACTTTCAACTGATATTAATGTCACTGTTGGTAGCAGGTAGGGACACTTGTCATGTTCAAAAGTGTACATTTTACGTAAATATGTAGGTGCCAGTTTTTATTTTACTAGCAAATTTGAAATTACCAAGTGTGGTTTCCTTATTGAAGCTGTGTTAACCTCTGAGCATCCGTCACCACTAAGCTTGTCTTTCAACATTCGCCCATTACCAGCCTTGGTAGTAATAACACCAGGTGACTTTCTTATTCACCCCAAAGGTCATTCACAAAAACCCTAGATTCATTTCTATTTGATTTTTCTCCCGGTTTCCACAGAAAAATCAAGTTAGAGAACACAACAATGTATTGCACGCTCTCATGAGTTTAACGTGACAAGAAAGACCATTGGATATGGGACGTTTTGCATGCGCTTGCAGCACCATGTTTCTGCACATCAAAATCCAGAATGGACCAGGTTTAGACACAGACCACAATTTTGAGCCCAAACCCTACTTTTATGCCCGAATCCTAATTTTGAGCACAAACCCTAATACTGCATATGCAGCACATTCTCTGTATGCCTAAGAATTCGGAACTCAGACTATTCACTGCTTTCTTATTCATCCGCCTCGGAACCTGACCCATGAGCCACTACAACGGCAAGCTCACCTTCACAAAAAGTTTACACATGGTCCTCACAGTTTCTTACAATTTCCTGAGAGACGCTCTCCCGAGAAGAGTGACTTAGCACCATGTTCAATAATTTTCAAAATAATGGGACATCGGAGTGTATTTTGGAGCCATTAGCACCCAAGTTCAAGTTGAATGCAAGTCATTAGATAAATTCAAAGGGTGATTTTGTGCATCTGAGTACGTGATATTGTAAGTTGAATTCTCATTTTATTGAATTGTAAAAATGCAAACAATGAATCTGTTGAGAAGTGTAGAAGGAATAGTTGGAGCAGAAGGATGCGCATGCTAACTTCGGACTCACCCACCTTGGATATGCTGCAATTTGAATCTATGCAATACCCCCAACTGCCACTGTGGGTAGTGCTCATAATGATTGTGATAGGTTGATGTGCCTAATTTGACTTTTCAGTCACAAAGGGGAAAAGAAGAAATTCCATAGGTGAAGCCTGAAACTGATATTTGAATTTTGAATGCAAAAGGTACAAGAGATAAGCTTCAAACATGTGCCCTAATTTCAGTATGTGCCCTAATTTCGTTGTCCTAGAGTGGGACATTCTCCCAGTGAGAATCTACTTTTATATAGATTTATTTGTAAGGTACGCTGTACTCCTGTTGGCAGTGGATCGATTGTTTTGCGAATATGATATTTTGCTCAGCCCGCATAGATGTAATAAGAGTCATGCATCTCCTGAAAATGCACACAAAGCTGCGCACACAGTTGCTCGAGCAGATCATCTCTGAAGTTGGCCATGGTAGCAGGAGTTATCCCAGTGGTAGAGACCGCCCATGTATACAGTCAAAAACATTTGTCCACAATTATTGGGTTGCAGAGGACAGGTAATTCAAAAGCCAATCAACCCAAAAGATATCAGACGAGTAATCCGAACCAAACTACACTACCAAAATCTCCGCCTCAAGGCAACTTGTGTTTCCAGAGGCTACATTTTACCTTTCTGTCTATGCTTGCTGTAAATTTTCAAAAACGTGGCCGAAGTATGAGGAAAAACTGACAAAAAAAACTTCACCAACAAATGTTCCTTTACCTCCACCTCCACGTTCTCGTAAATGGACCCAGCCATTATCCACATTGACCACCAACTCCACATTGTTTGTTATCCTTCTGCTACGCTCCAATTTGGGTACTCTGCTTGTTCAATTTCTATTCAAAGACAGAGGCGAAAATATGCGGGGAACAATTTAAGGTGTGGTTACCTTATAAAAAGATAAGCACGAACTCTTCATAGGAGCACCTATGACGAGATGGCCAGACAGAGACGGGACATTGCGACCAAGGTTCTATAGCATACCATGTAGACCGAGTAGAAGACCGAAAAGATAGTTGAAACTTGTGCACAAGATGAGCGTAAAGATCAGCCTTACGGATCACCAACTATGACAATTTAAACACGGGAGTCAAGTGAACTGCTCCCATCTTGACAGTGTACAGAGATAACTTTCAGAGCATGCTCCCAATAAATCGTTTCTCGGAGCTTCCTCACGTTCTTTTGCGTGAACTAGGAATGGAAAACGAAATCCGCTCAACACATCTCCGATTCCGTATTTAGTTCAACGAGTGACTCTATACCAAAGCAGCACCTGAAGCATCTATGTGACGGGTAACATTGACGTCAAGTTCTAAAAACAATTCTCCAGCCCAAATTCCAATTGCAACAACATTAAAGAGCTCTGTTCTCAAAAAATGACGAGAGTGATAATGCCTAGAGCCATTTGATATAGGAAAAAAACTGAAATTTGTTGGGACCAGTTCTCTAATTTTGTCGCAAGTGGCAAAATGCGAATAACAACTTTGGCCTGTCGGTGCATGATTAGGAATCGACAACCATAGGCTCAGCTCCGTTGGTACTCTCGCCTGCAGGTACAGCTGGGAGTTCCGGTGCTTCATAATCCAGTGGATTCTTTTGTTCGTCATCTAAAGTGGTCTGCAAGTCATCGACCTGCAGGAATCCAAAATCAAACATTTAATTTTTACCAAATCCAGTGCATCAAATGAATCAGCAGAGAATCGCGCAGGTGTAATCAGAAAGAAAACTCTTGCCAGCTTTATACTGTCTACTGAACTAATTAAGAGGGAGCTTTGAAGATGATCAATGTCAATCTCCAAAATTCTTGAACTTATGATGTAAGAGGATATGTGTCAACAAAAAAGAAGATGCCACAGTGTCCGAGCATCTTAGAAAACCTGGATTCTTCGATGAATTAGCAAATAGGCTTTAGCTATTAGGAGCTGCTTTCAAGAATATTATGATCTTGGTTTGGGATTTAAACTTATCACAAAAAACCTACAAATTGCCTATAAGCCTAAGCCTTTCAAACATCCACTTACAGCGTGCAAAAGTAGACCAAACTGCTTCTTGCGAAGTTCAATTGTTCGAGAAGCTGCATAATTCTCTGCTTCCAGCTGAACGAGCTCTTTCGCCAAATCGTTAAGTTGATTTTGTGTGACTACTCGCGGTGACTGAGCCGCTATTAGCTTTCTGATTACTTCACACTCCTCCTTGTGTTGCCTCTCGACTTTCGCCTCTTCAAGTTGCACTTTCAAGTCCTCAATATCCTGCTGTGCCTGTCCCGAAGAACAGCAGGTCAACCATATGTTAAAAATCATCCTGATCACAACGGTATACTACTAGAACACATGCAGGAACAAAAGAAAAATTGACAATTAAACCTTGTCTTCAATACTTTCATTACTATCTTATGATTCTGAGACTCATAAACAACCAGATTGCAAACAGGACCACAATTATCCTGGATTTTTTTTATTCCTCTCTCTGGTACTTCAAATGCACGTATTGACAATTAAACCTAATCTTCAATATTTGCATCAGTATCTTATAATTCTGAGACTCATAAACAACCAGATCGTAGTCCTGATCACAATTATCCTGGATTTTTTAATTCCCTCTCTGGTACGTCAACTGCACGTATTGACAATTAAACCCAATCTTCAATATTTGCATCAGTATCTTATAATTCTAAGACTCATACACAACCAGATTGTAAACAGGATCACAATTATCCTGGTTTTTTTTTTTATTCTCTCTCTGGTACTTCCAATGCACATATTGACAACTAAACCTAATCTTCAATATTTGCATCAGTATCTTATGATTCTGAGACTTATAAACAACTAGATCGTAGTCCGGATCACAATTATCCTGGTTTTTTTTTAATTCTCTCTCTGGTACTTGAAATGCACGTATTGACAATTAAACCCAATCTTCAATATTTGCATCAGTATCTTATAATTCTAAGACTCATACACAACCAGATTGTAAACAGGATCACAATTATCCTGGTTTTTTTTTTTATTCTCTCTCTGGTACTTCCAATGCACATATTGACAACTAAACCTAATCTTCAATAATTGCATCAGTATCTTATGATTCTGAGACTCATACACAACCAGATTGTAAACAGGATCACAATTATCCTGCTTCTTTTTTTATTCCTCTCTCTAGTACTTCAAATGCATGTACAATAATGCAAATATTGAACATTAGGTTTATTTGTCAATACGTGCATTTCAAGTACCAGAGAGAGAATTAAAAAAAAACCAGGATAATTGTGATCCGGACTACGATCTAGTTGTTTATAAGTCTCAGAATCATAAGATACTGATGCAAATATTGAACATTAGGTTTAATTGTCAATACGTGCATTTGAAGTACTAGAGAGAGGAATAGAAATCCAGGATAATTGTGATCCTTACAATCTGGCTGTTATTCGAGTAGTATCTTATGATTCTGAGACTCATATACAACTAGATTGTTAACAGGATCACAATTATCCTGGTTTTTGATTTCTCTCTTTAGTACTTCAACCCTAAGCATCCGTGGACTTAAAATTTCAAGAGAAAAGTCACGGAAAGGCAAAATAAATACTGCTGAAATGAAGCAGTAAGAAGCCATCCATAGCCAGTGACGTACCTGAGCAATCTGCTGATTGAGCTCAACATGCAACTCCTTGAAATTGTCCTGCTCACGGCAATTGGCATCGATGACGGCCTTGGTCTTCAACAAGGGCAGCTCGAACGTGGCCAGCTCCTGCAGAAACGACCGGTACAGCTTCTCGCACTCGCTGCATTTACTGTCCTCCTTCTCGACCTCCCCCGCCAAGGCCGTGAACTTCTTGATGAGCTTCTTCAAGGGAGGCTCCCCGCGCGTGGTGGTCGTGCGCGTCAGCAGGCGCTGCCGGATCACGGCGTCGTCCTCCGCCAGGCTGATGGCGTAGTGCGCGGCCATGGCCCCCTCCGTTCGAACTATTTCAGCTGCAGTGCTCACTCTCTCAATCAAGTGCCTTGTCGACGACGCCTTTCAGGTCTGTGGCAAATGCTTCCGGGGCGGCATTCGACGTCACGACAGCTTAGAGCGCACCAGCACAACGCCGGGATGGCGATGGCGATGGACATGGCGAGGGCTGCTGCTGCTTCGCCATAGCCAGAGAATTAGGGTTTGCAAGCGGCATCGACGAATACCCATAACATTCAGTAGCACTAGTAAAGGTTGCCCTCCCTCCAAGAGATTGGTGTGGAATATTCTACACTCTTCTTTAGCTATGGGATACTTGACTGAATTTGTCAGAGTCTATGAAAGGGAGGCTTAGTTCAATGCACACACGTCGAGGGGGCGAGACGTGCTAGAAAATTAAAAACAAAACAAAAAAACAAAACAAAACAAAACAAAATTTTGTCAAGATGAAGTTTGTGAATGATACCTAAAGAGAGGGAAAGGCAGCCTCTCTTTAGGATAATGAATGTTATGTTGTAACATCATTCTTGAGGGCTTGACGTCCCGTTTTACTAAAACTCTCACTAAAATTAGGGAGTTCACCACCAATTTCGTTCACGTGAATGAAATAAGGTAGTCTGCTCATATTTTGCTCATGCTCTAAATCCGCTCACCTCCCCAAATGTACCCTACTGGTACATGTTTATTCATAGCCTTTCAACAATGTACATGCGATGAACATTTGAGAGGTGGGTGGTTTTAGAGCACCTATGACTTTTCCACTTCAAAATTTCATAACTAATTCCACAAAGCTTCATAAAATATGAAAACACTTGGGATAGATGCCAATTCCTCTTGTCTTTTAAGGAAAATTTACTAAAAATTATTTCAAAAAGTTTCACCTCCCCAAAATTTAGTTTCAACCCTTAGATGAATGGTTTTTGAGCGCACTACCTTACGGGGTTTCATATATCTCAAAAAAATGGTGAACAAATGGTAAGGTAGAAATATCATAAACGGTTACTACCCGATAATGGCAGAGTAGACTGTTCTTAAACTAATAAAAGGTAGCTTTGAAAAATATTTCAGAAAGATGCTCTTGCCTTGCATTTGATTGGTTCAAACTTGTTTCAAAACAAGGTTCTAGAGGTAGCCGTTTAAGGTGCACCTATGAAATCAGAATTGGTCTAAACCCTAAACCCACATTTATATTGCATAAAATATTTATTCTTGAGTTTTTTTTGTTTTTTTGTTTTTTTGTACTCTTCCTTATCCTTGTTTCTCCACAAATTGAGCTTAATTTCTCAAGAAATTCTCCATGTCTTACAGGCTAAAGTGCCTCATTTTAACCATTTATGGTATTTTTGCCTTAGTGAACAAGTTTTCATTCACTTGTGAATATGATGTCACGACCTTAGGAGGTCATCATGGCTCATTCACGGAGTGACTTTGCTGGGTTATTTACCAAAACTTGATGTTTGAAGCTTCCTATTAGGAGGTTTCAAACATGAAATCTAGCCTATGAGTTTCTCACCTCAGAGGAATTCTGGTCACTAGTGAAAAATTTTGTTCAATCACTTGCCCGAAATCTCAGACACCGTGAGTTTGCGTGAGTTTGTGTTTAGGATCTTGCTTTCGCAACAACGACGCTGCAAGAGCTTGACTAGCACAAGCACAAGCAGCGCGAGTACCAAGAGCAGGGCAGGAGTGAGAGCAGGATGGGTGGGTGACAACCTTCGTCCGCATTCACGCTTGTTTCCAAAATGATGCTCACTGGAGTCACAAAGGTGGATTTCTAAAATTCACTCCTAAGGTGAATCATGTCAGGACTTAGGAGTGAATTTTAGAGGTGAGTCACCTCCTTGTTCATTAGCAAATCCACCTAAGTGAACGATAACATGAGTCACCTAAAAAATTTGATGTTTGAAACCCCCTATTGTGAAGAATTAAAGAAATTCACTAATTATACAACTGAGTAAAAATAAAAAAGATCTTAGAAACTAGAATTTTTAATACACCTTTTTAGAAAGTAGTTTTAAAAGTATCCAAGATTAGTCCTTAAAACAAAAGATGTTATATTTATTAAAATTAAAATTTTGTAAATTTTGATGCTTATTAGTTAAACGTTATAATCTAAGAACCCAATATATGCAACAAAATATTAAAAAATCAAGTTTACATAAAATTCTCCTTTACCAGGTTGTCTTAAAATTTAAACTTTGTCATGGACTATTTGATTAAGGATTTTTAAAAAATGATAATATCATTTTAAGGTGATCTCATCTTCAAATAACTGCATTTCATATTGAACGTGCTCCACTAACATATCATATTAGTACACTTTAGTCCAAAGATCATTAATCTATTGAAAAGTTGACAACAAATTATTGTTATCTATCTATATCACAAAGCGTGATGTGGCTGGTGATATCATGTCCCATGATGAAATTACGTGTCATGCCATAATTCTTTATTAATAGTTCAACACCACAATTTCTAATAAAAGGGAAAGGAGAGAAAAAGGCAAAAAGGGAGGGTGAGCTACAAAGGGAGACAAAAAGGCACCCAATTAGAGGGTGGAGTTGTTGGAATTGTGACAAGTCATTGGATTGTTCAAATTTTGTATTTTAAAACATTATAAGATTGAAACTCTCTATAGCATTAGGAGAGAAGGGGAAGGGTGAGGAAAAGGTAGGGGTAGGGCTAATAAAACATATAGAAAAATCATTACTTGTTAACATAAAGATTTATAAATTTAAAGTATACTTGAATAAGAAAATTAGAATATGCCTGTATGGTATGCTTTCATATTTTTTTTGTTTGAATTAATATTATTTCTTTTAAACCAATTTCTGATAATTACTCTAAATAATTACTAATTTAAGATTAGTCAATTGCTTAGAAGCAAAATAAAGTAAAATTTTAAAAACATGTGATTTTTTTTAATATTATTTATTTTTGAGTTCTTGTGTATTTTACTATGGCTCTTATTAGTAAAATTAAAAATTGGCTATGATGCATAAAAGAGATCCATATTTTGAGATTGGCATTCTATAGTATGATTAAAATTTTCCTTTATCAAATTTCAAATGTAATTTTAGCTTTTGTTTTTGGTTTGAAATCATTTGATTTTAGCATGGGAAAGTCAAAGAGTATCATGATCAAATCTACAAAAAAACAATTTCAGGTTATTGGGCTAGGAAAATGTTAGACCAAACTTTGGATTTGTATTTCATATCATTACAACCAAAGGCAAGGTATTATTTTTTTGTAACTTGATTTATCTTCGTCAAATGAAAATTTTCATTCATTGTAATTTATTTTACAATGAACAATTATTTATTGATTTCAACATTACAATACACCAAAAATAAACTAAGGCCATAATTCACGTTGTGAGAATGGCATCAAACTTGTAGAAGGTATTAGATATAAATTTGGTTGATTCCAAGAACTCTCTAAAGATGAAATATGCAAATTTTCAAATGGTGAACGTCTAAAACTTGATAAAGAAGAAGGTATATTATTGTTCCAGCTTGTTGAGTAATTTGTGGATGTAGGATTTATGTCATGATCTCTATATGAGTTTAAAACACCATTCTTTTGTGATAAATGCCTCCATGAATCTTCATCATTATTTTTGGATAAGGTAGGTATCTCAGCACCCATTAATGAGTTTTTAGAAAAGTTATTGATCCCATAATCCCTTTGTATATTTCTATCTAAATGATCAAAAGAATGTAAAGTATTTCTGCCATCATATCTTTGATTTGTGTAATCACTTTCTACATCAAAGTTGTTGAATTCTTTAGATGAATTATAGATGCCAAAATTATCATAGTTACCCCTTTGCAAACTTGTTTCTTGAGGATTTGAATAGTCCCTTGTAAGTTTGGGTGAGTGAACTTCCATATAATTGTTTCTACTCAAATCTAAATAACTATTGCCATGTGCTTGGGAGTGCATTGAAAAATCATGACTTCCATAATTTCCATGCAAAGTTGGAAATTTCAAATGCTCTTTTTCAAAAAATTCACTTCCCAAATTAGTTGGTAAATTTGATGAACCTTCAACCCTTCCAAAACCTCCTATACTTGTTTGAGCTTGAGTAGTAAACCACTTAGGATATGCAATTGTTTTAGATTCATCTTCTATACATTGACTCCTCAAAATCCCAACTTCTTTAGATTGGTCTGGTGATTTTTTAGTATCGTGATCATAGTTTTTAAAACCATGTTTATTAAAAACCTCCAACCTTTGTTCATTATGCATATCAAATGAAATTGACCTATGTTGTGATTTTGGACTTATTTCTTGTGGCGGTCTAAAGCGTCTAATTTCAGTTTCTATATCTTGTAGATTTCTTATTTGCCTTGATTTAGGACTTAAACCTCTTGAGCCCATTAGTTGTCTTGACTCTACACTTAGGTCTTGGTCATTGTACATTCTTTTGGGATCTTTGTATCTTAAATTATTTCTCACATAATAGTCTTTTGTCATCTCTAAATTTTGTTTGTGAGACCTCTCTTTTCTTTCATCATGATGTCTTCCTTGATGTATATTGTTTGCATGCTCTAATTCAATTTCTTGCCTTCTATGGTGTATTCTATTTGTTTGCCCTTGTTCAATATTTTCCCTTCCATGATGTATTCTATTTATCCGCCCTTGTTCAATATTTTCTCTTCCATGGTGTATTCTATTTGCCCACCCTTGTTCAATATCTCCCCTTCCATGACGTGCTCTATTTGCACAACCTTGTTCAATATCTCCCCTCCTTCCATTATGTATTTTGTTTACTTGATCATGTTCAATATTTTGCCTTCTATGATGAATTCTACTAGTGCAATCCCTCTCAATGTCTTCTTGAGCCATATTAGATTTATTACAATGAGATGTATCTACATCATGCCTTGTTAATCTTTCTTGGTGTATAGTATTTTTAGTTGGATCAAAAACATTATTACTTGTTTGTTTCTCATTTCTTACAAATGGTCTTTTTAATACTTTGTTCTTCCAAATAGTGTTTTCATTAAAAAAATTTACCTTAGAATCTAGAGCATTGCCATAATCAAACATCATGCTAGGAGATCTTGCTCTTTTTAACCTGTTTGTTGGATATTTCTTGTGAACATTGTTCTCAAACTTCATATCATTAGTAGGTTTTAATCTTTCATCAACATGCTTTGTTTCCTCACTCAAATTAGGAGTATTCTTTCTTTTTTCCCTAATCATTTCATGTTGCATTGACCTATTTTCTTTTATTTTGTTATCATCAATGGTTTGTTTTGCACCCTCCATCGTTACATCTCTATAAGGTTTTTCAAAGCATTCATTTAGAATTGAATTGTCTTTAGAATCACTTTGGTTTTTGTTTCTTTTAACATTTTGTTCCATATCTTTACTTATTTTTTCAACATTAACATCTTTTACATCATCCTTTGTATTGATTTCTTGTACACTGTTTTGAAATATTTTCATATTGTAAGTACATCTTTATTGTAAATAAAAACAACGTTATTCTCAAAAAAAATACTTGAAAATAAACTTCAATTGAATATCACATTACCTTAAATATGACTTCTTTAACAATTTTTGATGCTTTGAATTAGGTTTTAATGTCATCTCATTATCAACTGAAATGTCAAGAGTTTTTAGAGGCATCTTCATTGAATCTTCTAATAGGATAGGAGGAGTTGTTTCCATTGGTATCCGTAGAGTTTTTTCAATAGAACAATTGCTTTGTGTTGTTGTAACATTTTCACCATTTTCTTTATCTTCATGAATTTCAAGACTTGCTTTGGTTGGTCTTTCAATAATTGATTGTTTTTGAAGTAGTTTCTTTTATTATTTTAAACCAATCAAATCAACAATGTTAATGTTACTCCAATTCAAAAGGAAGTTTAAAATATTTTTTATGAGTACATATGTTGTTGTGTTTTATTGTTCAACATACAATGAAGCAAAATACTTAAAACCGGTGTATGTAATATTTTGAAAAAACTCGGTTTAAAATATTCATTCACATTGGCTTAAAACATGGTTTCACTGATGTTTTGCAATCATCAAGTGTGTAGAGTTTTTCATTATTTATAAATATGCTTATTAATACATCAAAATTCATGATTTTTTAATGCTCTAGTGATGAATATTCATTTTGATATTGATAAAAATAAAAAATTGATCATATTTAAATTTTTTTTATTATAAAATTTTGTACAATCATTGTTTCAAAATTTTTTAATATGAACTTTTATTTTTTATGAATTTTTTTGATATAGTTATTAATGATACATGATGTCTTTATAACAAATGAGATGCTTACCAAGCTATTAATTTTATCCCAATCAACTTTACTTTTGTAGAGTACATTGAACTTTTGTGAGTCCCCATTTGTAGTTGAATCATTTATATGACCATGTTGTTGGGCAATTTTCAAATGGTCAACAACCCAATCTTTCCTACTCCAAAGATACAAGGGTGGTGTATTTTTGTTCCAATCTTCTCCGGTTGTAAAACGTGTGTTCCCATTAGCATCTTTTACATCCTTAGATATTGAACCAGGTAGATAAAAGGCCTACACAGTATACATTTAATTCATACAATTAGTACCAAATCCATATCTCATTCTTTTTTATTGCATCTATGTGCTTATATAAAAATCAAGATAAATAATTTTTTAAAATTCATTTGATATGAAGAGTTAAATTGTTAGTTAAGTTTTCTATTTTCATCATTTAGAAACAACTTGCTAGGTTTTTGAAATATAAACTAAAAACAAAAACTGAATAAGAAAGATAATATGTCATTGATTTCTCAACCTGTCCTCCAAGTAATCTAGGATCTTCCCAAACTAACTCATAACCATGTTTTTCAAGCCTACATCACAAAAGTTGCTTTTTTGTGAAAACTTATTTTACAAGTGTGTGGATCTTAAGATTTTCTTCTATTGCAACAATTTTATGTGGAAAACAAGTAAAAAGCGTGTTCTATAAGTTGAATTCAATTGTTTTGTAGTGATTTATTTTGGAAAATTGAATGACAATCTTTGACTTTTGGTTTATTGAATTTACCTCTTTGTACTTGGTGGAACTATTAAGATTATGATTTTGGGTCTAAAAACAATTGCACGGTCAATAAAAGCATTTGCCAAAACGGACCGTTTTCCAAAAGGAGGATTCAATCCCAAAATCTACCGGAACAAGTAAAATATAGTTATATACACACATACATGTATTATCAAAATTATGCAAATGAAGTATTTTTTCCATTGCAACATGTAATTTTTGTAAATCATTATTGAAAGGTGTTCAATACATGAAAGTATCTAAGATTTCTACACTAACTCCATGATCATGAATTTTACAAAAAATATATACCAAATCAGTAAAGACGAAAAAAATATTAAAGATTTTATACTTGATTTATTGAAATTTGAAACATGTATTTATATTGAGTGTAAGAAGAAAAACAAACCCAAAAAATTGTTTAAGCCTTACTAGCTTATCACTTGATGGAAGTTCATGACGTTGAATGGTAAACCAATCTCGTTGTTCAAAATTGAATTCATTCTTCATACCAAACAATTTGCAAAAACTTCTTAATTTGTATGCTTAGTAAATTTCAAATAATAACACCATAAAATTGTGTGTATTTTCAAATGACATTCAAAATTTAAACGTAAATGGTGTATTGTAAATATGATTTAGAACATAACTAAAATAATAGAAATTTGATTGATTTTTGTAAAAAACAAACATTAAAAAATCATTTATAGAGGTAATCCTTTGAATTTCTGCAAGAATACCATGATACACTCGTAACTTACTTTTGGAGCTAAAATATCAAAATTCTTGAAAGTACAGTTTTTCTTCCCTACTTCATTCAACTTGCAATGAATTTCTGTAGAGAATTCATTTGCTCCACAACAAAAGTCAACAATCTGGAGATTGAAAATCAACAAATCAGTGAATAAATAATAATTAATTGTTTTTAGAGTAATTCAAAATAACATTATTAAGAAATGAGCCTTTTACCATGTCTTTGTCCCTAACATACCATTGTAGCCTGTCCACAATCTACAAAATAGTCAATTTTAATAATATCAGAACGTTATTGAATTTCAGATTTCAAATACCTTCAGTTGATTAGCAATATCATTGTACACATTTTTTAATAAAAATAATTGATTTTCAAGGTAAGTTAAATAGGATTAAACCAACATATGTAAATGTAATTTGTAAGGCAATTGCAAATTAAAGAAAAATTTGAATGCAATTTTGGTGGTTGTGAATGCCTCAATTAGAATTTCCTTCTTTGTAAAATGTCTTCCAAAAGATGTATACCGTTGGCCATACAAGCATGGATTTAAAAATGCTTCCAACGCTTTCTGCAGACCATTGTAATACATTAAAGAATTAAATTTCAAAAAACAAAAATACAAATCTAGTTATTTTTTAAGTTACGTGACATCTCTTTAAAAGTGTATTTTCTCATTTTATTAGTGATATAAATGTTTTTGATTGAGAATTTAGCAATGGAGGTATTTATGTTTTATAATTTAAAGATTTGGTTAAATAGTGTTTATTAATGAACTAATTTATAGTGTTTAGAATGACATTCAATTGAATTAGGCAAACAATAATTGACCATAGGTTGTGTGTGATACCTCAACTCGTTCTAATTGAATGATAGATCTAAGAGGACACAAAGCCTTAGCTTCATCTATGCGTTTTCCACTCTTGATCCAATTCAATGCTTTTGGTATACTCTACAATGAACATGATTAATTCATGATGAAAGAAATAATTATTATGTGATTAAAGAGATTTATGTTCAAAAATTTCAAGATTTCCTAAGAAAAGTTAGAAAACAATTTGAATGTAATATGTTGTACTAAAATGACAACATAAACTTACAACTAGAATTGATATCAATTCTCCTTCATGTATGAATTTCCCTTCCTTCTCTCCATTCTTATCATTATAATAACTAGGAGTCCAAAGGGTTTTTTTAACTTCTTCTATTGTTTTTTGATTTCTTGATTTGGAAATTATATTGTCCACACTGCATATAGACCCAATGTTGAAACTAAAATTATCATTTTGAGTTAAAACAAAATAAAATAAACAAAGCATAAATTTCAAAATAACGATATTTTGAAACAACTTCCCAAAACAAATCTAAAGGTAGGTGTAACTTTAATTATTGATTACAAACATTAATTAATCATGATTTTTTTAAACAACCTTGTTTTATGTAAATGGTATACACAAAACTTTTGATTTTATAGTAAATCATTGGAATTCAATAAGTTGGTTACTGGTTTCAAGTTTAAATGACCTTTTTTTGATGTCAATTAATGATACGTGTGGTTCCTCAATGGCATCATATATTTTATTTTTCACCAACTGAATTTCCTTCGATGACCTATTCTTTGATTCTAAAGATTGCTTAGACTTATGTTCATCAAACAGGTAATGAACTTCTGCATCATTCTCAACATATTTTCTTTGTTCTAAAAATTTGTTTCTTTTTGTTCTTGGAGAAGAATGCTTATAGTTTTCAAATTGTTGTTTTTTCTTAGTACTATTTTTGGATTGTAACAAATCTTTTGTGGTGGTTTCATGATATATATGAGAAACTTCCATACATTTGAACTCAGAATCAGGGCGATATGGAAACTTAACCATATCATACGGACAAATTGGAAGATCATGCTTCCTATCAAATTAGTTTGAATTTGAGATGTTGCAAAATTGTTACTAAAATATGGAAAATAGTATAGTGACAATAACGGTTATACTGTATAACATATGATAATATTAAACCATGTAACAATACAAATACAAGTGAACTGAAATTAAAAAATAGAAACAAAATGAATTTGTACATGTTTAAACCATTGAATCAAGGTACTATGAATTGAAAAAATACTCACGGGCAATAAATTCCAACACAATAATGGTGTTTTTCATCTCCTAATTCTACCTTCCAAGCCCTTTGTGGTATTCCTTTTGTTTCAGCTTCTTCTTCAAACAAAATATTTCTAAAATTCAAACACACCATTCAAATAAATGTTAAAATTGTGAATATGTACAAAATTCACTCACTTGTATAAAAAATGAGAAGTTTAATAAGAACTTCTACTACACTAATAGAAAACTATGTTTTTTTGTTTTTTTGGTCGCATTGATCAAAGATGTTTTTCTGTTAATATTTACCAAAAATCAATAAATTTCTATTGAATATCAACAAAAAAATATCTTGATCCACACGATCAAAACAATAGAAAAAAATGAGTTCTCTATTAGTCTTAGATTAAAACCATTTTTTTTTAAGTCTTTTTTTCACGTTGTTTAGCATAAACTACAACAATATTTCAAAAAATATGTAATCAAAGCATCAGTAATCTATTGCAGACAATATTGGTGCATTTAGATTAAACCTTCGTTTTTGTTTGAAAAAAGAAATCATTAGAAGTAGATATTTTAATGATTGAATACATAGAAATGTTGCAGAAATAAAAACAGCCCCCAAAATTATCAAATATAACTTGTTTTTTAGTGTTCCTTTAAAATTGGTATTAATTATATAAAAAATGTAGTTTTAACATTAGTTCACTTTGTCTTGCTTACTGGCTGTATATTGGCTATACAAAAATTTCCTTTAAGCCTTTGAAATTATTGATATTTAAGATTGAGCCAACCAAGGATCCATCTAATTTAAGTGTGTTTGGTTAGCAAGTTCAATGTGTTGTATTAACCAATATTTTAATTGAGTTGAAGTTCGTTTAATATCTAAATCTTCACTTGATTATCAATTTTCATTTGAATTTCTTGAAGAAAAAATGTATATGAAATTTTATTAGAGATCAATACATTCCAATAAAAAATAAAATTTATTTTTGCTCTATTCAGGGACAAAAGACAAATGTAGGAAGTTACTGTGTTTGAATTTGAATCTTTCAACTTGAGATTTTGTCTTTAATTCAAAAGCAGCAAGCTTTGAATTTTGAATTTTGAATTTTGAAAGCACTAAGTACATCGACCTCCCCCCCTCCCACCCAACTACAATAAAGTTGTAGGCAAGTTGAAATTATATAATTACAGAAAAATATAACAAACATGGTAAAATAAAGGACCAATGTCGAATTTAGTTTAGAATGCTGGATGAGATGCGATTCCAAGATATATAGAGTACATTGACAATTTGACACTTGCCAAAAAATAAAAATAAAAAAAAAAAAGAAAAAGAAGAAGAAGAGGCACATAAGGAGATTTGTAAAAAAACCAACTCTTGAACATAAATAATGAGGTTTGTTTAGGGAATTGATATAGGCATACCTAGAGTTTGTTGTATGGCCGCTAGGGGGTGAATTTTAGAAATTTATCATCAACAAGTCAAATTTGGAAAATTTGTATTCATATTTGGATTTAGAAACCTTGATTCAGTTTAGAACTTCAAAAGAGGTTATGATTTAACAATGCCCAATGGAAAATTTAGATTGTTTTACAAACAAGGATAAAAGTAATAATTTGTCCCTAACTAAGCTTTTCCAATGGGTGTTGTTCAATTGTAACCTCCTTTGTGGTCTTAGACTAAATCAAGGTCTCTAAATCCAAATATGAATTCATATTTTCCAAATTCAATTTGTTGATGGTAAATATCTAAAATTTACCTGTAGTGTGCTTATATGAATTCCCTTTCTTTATTTCAACAACACTGAAAACTTATTAGGCTTGATATCTTTTCAAGAATCAACTTTTTAAAGCTTTTGTTGTAAATAATTATTTTAAGAAAAAATCTTTAAACTTACTTTGGAAGACAATCAACGTGCCAACCTACTGGGCAACGCCTACATTTTGCAAACTTCTTTTCTGTGTTAGTTGCATCTTCTAACTTTTTGCAACTCTTGCATGTATGCAAGGGACAAAGAAAAGTTTCTACATTTTGTTGTATTGATTCTGCAAATGCTTTTTGTTTTTCTTTGTCACTAGTAACCCATTTTGCTATACACGTTGGGTGATAGAATTGCCCACAATGTGCTGAATGACAATTGAATACCTAAACAAAATACAAAGTTAATAGGAATAGTTTAAATAATTTCGCCAAAAGCAATCAATATGGAAAATACTAAAAGATCAAAATAAAAAGGGAATTTATACATGCACACCCGGAGGGGAGGGATATTAGACATTTACCACCTACAAGCTAAATTTGGAAATTTTGAAATCAGATCTGGATTTAAATACCTTGATTTTGTTTAAAACCACAAAGGAGGTTATAATTGAACAACACCCAATGGAAAAGCTTAGTTTTTTTTACAAACAAGTATAAAAGTAACAATTTATCCCCTAATTAAGCTTTTCCACTAGGTGTTGTTCAATTGTAACCTCCTTTATGGTTGTGTACTAAATCAAGGTTTGTAAATCAAATTCAAAATTCAAAGTTTCCAAATACAACTTGTTGATGGTAAATATCTAAACTTCACCCCCCGCCGCGCCCCTCGAGTGTGCATATATCAATTCCCAATAAAATCATGTTGATTCAATTTAATATTTGATTTTCAGGGACACTGAATTAAAATTTGAATATTTCAAATTTGAAAAGCATATTTTGAAATTACAAATGGAGATAAATATTAATAAACAAAACTGTTAACTTTTTGCAAGATATAAATACATATTGCAATTTATCATGTCACAATTCAAAAAAACTGAAATTACATTGTCTCAAATTTGACAATCATAAACAAATCCATAGATTTTCAAAAAAGTAAGAAATGTGTAAAGATGAAAAACAAAACCTCTTGGTTAGGACCTATAGAGTTTCCTAGTTGATGGCATAAAAAGCACAATTGTTGATTGGTCTTGCAATTTGGACATATCCATGTTTGCGCATTGACAATGATCTGTAAAGACAAAATTTTGTTAAAGTACAGCTATTATTTTTATTGTTGTTATAAATTTCATTACCATCTGGTATTTGCTTTTTAGTTCCACGATTGTACCAATTATGAGGTGCAAAAAGAGAGCTCAAAACGATAGTTTACCACCTAAAATGACAAACCTGATATTGTTCTTTTGTAAACCCAAGTGTTTTACAATCATGGTCTTTTTTAGCAGAAATACATGCATGGAATGTTCGTAAACATGGACCATCACAGCTGCATTGTAAAATAAAACCATTCTTACAAAACAAGTAAAACAAAATAGACTACTTTACGCAATCCATTTGTCTAGAATAGTAAAGATATACTCAAATTGATTTATAAATACAATCATTCTAAATCTATCATCGTTAGAAAAAAAAATGGACAAAACAAATTCAAAACATACATCATACAAAATCTATATATATAGATAGATATGAATCAATATGAATCAATATATTGGTTGATGTTTGAAACAATTAGGTTGTATATGTGAATTTAGTTTTAGCTCATAATCTAGTTTGGTTTTTCATTTTTCATTTATTTTGAGCGTTAAAACCATTTTTAAGGTCATTTGGTTATTTAAGCGCACATGCACATATGTATATCTGTTTATATATGCATGCACGCGTGCATGTAGACATACACATAATATATACACATAATATTTATGTATATATATATGCACGCATGTATAAAAATATAAAATTGAGATTCTTTCCAACACTCAACTAAATATAGACTTTGCAAAGTTCATAAATAATAAATATTCATTTTAATTTTGGAGATATATGCAAAACATTAAGAGATCTCTTAATGTTTTACCTAAACATTGGGATGATATTTTACATTTTACATAATTCATGTTTATATGCATAGATTGTTATCACATGAATAATTCAATTAAAATGGCATCTATACTTACAATAGCAAATCCCCTCCGTCATCACAAAGAGAGCACCAAAAATTCTCTCCTGCATGTAAGTCTTCTTCTTCCAAATCATCATAATCATCATGTTCATCAATCTCATGAAATTTTTCATCTTCAAATTCCAAAACCTGGTTTTCTTCTTTGATTTTTATGTCAAAATCGTTGTCATTGGTTTCAATATCACATTTTGAATGATCTACATTCACATCCAAATTGCTTTGAATTGGATTACTTTCACTTTCAACCTTCTGTAAAGCTTCTTCTTCTCCAATACATTCTTTTGTGTTTTCAACAACATTTGAGCCTAAGCATTGTTTGTTAAGTTGGCTATGTGGACTTTCTTGCTTTTCAATTTCATCACATCTGAATCCAAAAGAATTTTGTTTCAAAATGATAGCACATGTTTGTTGGAATCCAAAATTATTTGAGCCTCAATATAACAACAAGAATAGCAGTTAATGCAAACATAACATGATACAATAAATCCAAAACAGACATTAGTTAATTCATTTGGGTTGTAGAACAAACTTAATAATATTTTTAATTGGGATCAATTAAAAGCATAAGGTAATTCAATACTTCAATCCTACTATAAAATAATATGTGGTGAGACTTACTTGTCTCTTAGAGGTTCAACAAGATCCATTTTTGGTTGTAAAATTATAATTACCTACAAGAGAGTATCAAACTTCTTTATTCAATAGTGTAATTTTCCTTTACACAAACAATGTTTATGACTCTCTCGAAATCAATTTGAGTGCAAAATAAACAAGCTATGCGTTATATAATTGTAATCAAACTTTTGTTTTGCAACAAAACTAAATGATATTTTATAAGTATAACTCATGGATTTTCAATAAGTAATTCTTGATTTAAAGATTTTATGGCACAAGTTATTAATTAAAAGAGAGTTGTGTGATTCTCATCTACTTCTTTTTTTGCCACTTTGAAACATTTATAATTATAATAGTTTTGGTGTTATTTGGTTATATAAGTTTCTTCTAATATATTACATATACTAAAAAAATTAGTAATAAAAAATAAGTTTTGAGAGTTATTAACTTACTTTTCTTTGTAGAGAAAGCATTTAAAATATCTTTTGAAATGTATAAATACATGTTTATTGAGCATATTGTGAAAATAATGATTCATAAAGATTTTTTTTTAAAGATACAGAGAAAGATACATAATTGGTTCATTGTTTTGTCAAAGTTCAAATTTATTTGGAGAAAAAAACTTATTCTATAGGACCTATTCAAAATTATTTGAGAATTAACAAGGCTCAATACAGTGCATACGTTTATTTTTTTATACAAAGGGTGTTTTTACCCTAAAAAAAATGCACTGACTGGCATTCAATACTAGACATTACTACTGAACACAAAATTTTAACATAATTTGAAAACTAAAACCTCATAAATTCAATCAAACTGAATAGTGATTGTATTTCCATTTTTGTTTGATGTAGTTGTATTGGATGTAAGTATCAATATTGCTTTGTATACAATATAAAATGTTCAAAAAATCTATCTTCAAGCTAGCAAGACTACAAGGATATTCAATGATCTTTGTTGCATTTACAAAAACATTAGGGTTTTAAGTATATTTTTTGAACTTGAGAATTATGTGGTATTTCAAGATTATTTTCTTAGATATTTTGAATATATGTTTTGGAGAAAGATTATGTAGTTAAATGAAAATTGTTCTATCAAAACACAACAAATTTACAAAAACACAATTGTAGCACCTATCTTGCAAAACCCTCTTAGTTGTGCAAATTGCGGCTTGCATTATTAATATTTTAAATTCACAAGAAAAATTAAAAAAAGTTCTTCTTACACTATCATTATCAAATAAATGTTGATGTTGAGCTTCAGCAAAGTCCTGTAAGTTTCACCACCATTACAATTGCACCATAATTTGATCACACAAAGAAACTCCTTCGATCATTTCATACAATACATTGAACGAAAAAGAGATATATTACATAGTTAAAACAATTTATAATTATTTCAACTGAGCACAAAATCGATTATTGTCACGGAGATGCAAATTGATTGACCCTGGCTTGAGTGCTAATTGATCGTTTCCAATATGAATGCAATTGATGAACTTTGCTATGAATACATATTGGTTTATTCCAATACATTTGTCATTTGATTGGGCTTAGTAAGTTTGTAGTGAGTAAACTATTAATATGAAAGATATTAGCAAAAGTTCAAGAAAAGTATGACCATGTAAAGAAACAATCACAACGGTGTACACTAATTTTTCTAATATTTATATTAGAATTACTAGGATAATGATATTGTTATATAAATAATTTATGAAATTGCCTAAATAAAAACGATGACTTAAAAACTGTTTACGTTCATAACCTAAGATTTTGGAGAGTGTGTAGGTTTCACTATTAACCCCGTTAAAGGCCCAACTGTCCCCAGGAGGACAAATGAATTTCAAGCATGTACCTAAGGTAGGAGCACCCATAAAGGTCAAACTAAGGGTTTTGAACATGATGGCTATAAATAAACAACTAGTAAATTATAGGATCTAGGAACAGAAAAAAAATGAGTTTGCACTTTCAAATGTATTGTTTGAATACTGTGAGAATAAGTTATGAATTTTTAAAGAGCAAACTGCCATTGCACCCATAACCACTTTCAAGAATTCATGTTCACATGTTGTACATTCTTGTCATTACATCCATTCACTTCCACAAATTTTTCAAGATTTTAAAAGTGATGGTTATGGGGACACTGACGCTTATGGGAGCTCCTACCTTATAGCTAAATTATTTTTTGTGATTTTTTGAAACTTGTATTTAAGGTGGGAATTCCAAGACCTACGTGGGCATTTAGTTTTTTCTTCATTTTGACATTTGACAAAGAAGTTATGCAAGAATTTCTGCAACCCGGGGGAGGGAGGGCAATCCGGGCAACCCAAAAATTTCTTTAAAATTTGTACTTTAAAAAAATCAAAATTTGAAATTGGTTCTTTAGATTTTTAATATGTGGGAAGCTTTGAATCATTTGGTTTCAATAAGTGAAATCAAAGTTGTGAGATGTTTTAGTTTGTGCGCAATTACTGATCCTCTACTCTAAAATAAACTTTAAATCCTTTATTTTCCACAATTTTCAACATTTCGGAAAAAAAACTAAACTTAAGGAAGTAGATTGTCTATTACAACATTATAACCATTGGTGTTTACATTTTTCATTTCAATAATTAAATTCTTAACAATTTAGTGATTTGACTCCTTCTCTACTTCTTTTTACTTACAATTTTTTGTCCAATGTGTTGTATAGTTCCAATTGATTTGAAAATTCTCCCACACATACCTAATTTGGTCTTTTACGTGGAAAAAATAAACCTCAACTTTATGTAGAGCAATTTTTTTCATGTAAGAGTGGTCAAAGGCTTTTGAATTTTTTGGACAGCATGGATGAAAATCTTTTTTTTGCACTTCAGGTGTAAATATCTCCCTCCTCTCCATCTAGAGTGACTTGATTTTTTTCCCACAAGTACCTCTTCTAGCCTAAGGCAAGATCCTACAGTTGGATTTTCAAAACAAACTTTATTTTCTACTTTTCTACTCATTCCCTCCAAAGTAGCAGTTTTTAGTGAATTTCACAAAAAAATGGGCTTGGGCCTTTAGGGGTTAAATGATATTCAAGATACACTTGAGCGTGCCAACATTATCTTTTGAGAAAAAACTATTTTAAGCTAACCAATGTTGAACCAACCTTAGGGCTACACTCAAACATTATTGCACTTAACCCCTAAAGGACAAAGCAGCCCGTTGCGACCAGTACAATACAAGGTATCTTTCTTGTATTTGGAGTGCATCCACACCTTTATTACATTCTCAGGGAGATCACTCCTTGTGATTTTGTGGTATACACGTGAGTTAAGAGGGTATTTGATGTAGGGTTACTTATCTAAAATATGGTAATTAAAATGACCGTATTTTTATATAAAAAGCTACGTGGATCATATTTCTAATACCCTATTTTTTTTATAAACTCATTCATTTGGTTTTTGAACGGTGCTATTTTATGTATAAATTTTGTTTGTCCAATTTTATCCTATCTCCATTATTCATCAAAAAAAAATTCTTACTTTCTATTACATATACACACATGGTATTCACCATGAAACCAATAACAAGCATATGAATTAGAGGGCTATAGTCTAAGTGAAAAATTTAGTAACAAGTTCTTAGTATTTCTCAATTCTATGGCATGTGTTTAAAACAATTTAACATGGAGAGTAGCAAACAACACTAAATTTTTTCACAATCCCTATTTGTCAAGGCTAATTTATTAATAAAAAAATTCTACTACCTAATGTTTTTACATACCCTAATTTATATATATTAAAGTGTATAGTATTTCATGAACCCTATAGTAAGTCTACATATTATATTTTTTTTTTGTCCTTTGAATAAAATGGAGCCTATCTTAACTCACATGGTTCCTAAAACATAGGCTAGTGATCTCCCCAAGATTACATTTGAGATCAACAAAAAAGTTAGAATATAGATCAATGCTGTTCTAGTGAGGTAGTCAAAATCCCAAATTAAAAATTGTATATTAGTAGCAAATGCCAGTTATACAGCAGCAAACATACTTCATATTATAGTAGCTCTGTCCTTTAAGGTTAAATTCTTATGTAACACTTTTGCATGCAATTCCTGTTCCATATTGAAGTAGGTACTTGTGAGCCCATATTGAATATTGAGTTTTGTAAGTCCATTTCCTAAGCTCACAACCTTATTGAGCTCTACTTTCCCTTTCTTCTTAAATAACCAATTTACATTTTTTATTTTACTTTTGTAATTAAAAATGGTTTTTGTTTTTCCTACTGATTGCATTTTATTCCATCCCAAACATTATGTTGTTCCATCGTTCTCTCTTTACTCTTTCTACCTTTGGTTATTTGAAATTACTTTAATAGGCAAATCTTTCGACATTAACCCTAAACGCCCTTGACGACGTTTCACCTAAAAAACACTCAAAATGGGTTGTTTTGATAGCAAAGTCAAAAAATAAATGGAAAACCAAATCTCAGTGCAATCAATCGTAGGATCTGGTACTGTATTCAATTACTTCATTGTGAAAATTTGAAAGACAATTACAATATAATTTTACGTTTTGAAATTAGAAAAAGTTTTTTTTGGGTCATTCAAATTTTGGGCAGCTTTAATTTAGGGAGGCCTTTGTACCAATTGATTTCACCTTTTTAGGGAATTGATATGGGCACACCTTGGATTTGATATATGTACCCCATGGAGTAAATTTGAGATATTTACCATCAAGAAGCTAAATTTGAAAATTTTGAATTCAGATTTGGACTTAGAGACCTTGATTTTGTCTAGAACCATGGAGGAGGTTACAATTGACCAATGCTCAATGAAGAAGCTTAGTTTTTTTTACAAACAAAAGTAAAGATTTGCACCCTAGCTAAGCTTTTTCATTGGGTGTTGTTTAATTGTAACCTCTTCCATGGTTCTAGACAAAATCAAGGTCTCTAAGTCCAAATCTGAATTCAAAATTTTCAAATTTAGCTTCTTGATGGTAAAAATCTGAGATTTATCCCAGAGGGAGGTGTGCATATATCAAACCTAGGGTGTGCCCATATTAATTCCTTTCTCTAATCCAAAGCTAGTAATGGGAAGTACAAGAGCACCGTATTCTCTTAGATAACACCATGAACTTGCACCTTAAGATAGGAACACTCATAAGCGTTAGTTTAAGGGTTTTGAACATGATGACTATTAATAAACATCTAGCAAATTATAGGAACTTGTTAGCAACAAAAAAATAATGGGTTTGCACTTTCAAATGCATTATTTGGATACTGTGAGAGTAAGTTGTGAGTTTTTAAAGAGAAAACTGCCATTGTACCCATAACCAACACTAAGGTTTCATGTTCACATGTTATACATTCTTGTAGTTACATCTACTCACTTCCACAAATTTTCCAAAATTTAGAGGTGATAGTTATGGAGACACTAACGCTTATGGGTGTTCCTTCCTTACTTTAAGTTTGAAAATTTTCCAATTTCTTCATTGAGATTTGGGCAAATTTGTATAATCAGAGAGTAAAGAAAGTGTTAAGAAGGGTTCATTCTATATGGTTCAAATTATTTTGTATGTGTAAAAGTGTTAAAATTAGCCCATCCCAACAAATTTGAGTGAATACTTGATTCAATGTCAATAGAATTACATGATAAATGCCTCTTTTAAAAAAAGTATACATTTTTTTATACTTAAGTGTCTCTTGGCAAGTCATACATTTTCTTGAATGAAATTCGAAACATACTGACATCATACATGGAGGTACAAGAGGATAAATACCTTATATTTGCTATTTTTTTTTTCACAACAAGATCAAAGTGTCTCTTTGAACTTATATTTGTCAATTATATTTCATGTGGAGTTATTAGAACTATTTTAAAAATTATGTATATGCAATAGTTTCATTTTCATTATTGTTTGCGACTTCAAATAGTTTTGCTTAAACATTGCCAACTTATACTTGATACGTAAATGCATATGGCAAATTTTAGTAAGGCAAATGTTCTTAAAATTTTAGAAACATTTATGATATGTCTAAAGTGATCCCTAAAATTCTTGTGAAATGTGAAAACTTGAGACAATCAAATATCTTTTTAAATCTATAAAATTGACTTCTTCAAGCAAATCAACCCAAGGAATACTTAGTATATCATATAACAAACATGACAACATTTGGTAAACTTTCACAATATTGGTAGAATGTATTCTAAGGTAGGCGGCTCATATTCTGCTCAGGCTCAAAATTGGTCCACCTTCTCAAATGTATCTCATGTGTACATGCTGTTTTTCATAGGTTTCAAAAATGTACAAGCAGTGTACATTTGAGAAGGTGAACCGTTATAGAGCCCTATGACTTTTCCACTTCAAAATTTTATAACTAATTCCACAAACCTCCAAAAAACATGAAACAACTTGGGTTAGATGTCAATTCTTCTTGTCTTTCGAGGAAAAGTCTTTCGAGGAAAATTTACTGTGAAAAATAATAGTTCAAGAAGTTTCACCTCCCCAAAATTCAGTTTCAGCCCTTACATGGTCCATTCATGAGCCTCCTACCTTATGCAAACCAAATGAAACTTTAAATGTAGCTAAGCTTTCTATTGTACATCCACATACAAGTAATGCATGTTCTAAGGGAATCAAAATCTTTACTTTGAGATGCATCAAATTATGAAATGTGACGGAAATTATATAAACTATTACTTACAATACAATGCTTTTGAAACTTTCACAGAAAATAAAATTTGAAGTGAAAAAAAAAAAAATTGTAATTTCAGCCCTAAGAAAATTTAGAACAGAAAACAGAAGTGTAAACACACAGTATTGCGGAATTTAAATTTTAACACCTCAAGCACACAAAAGCAACAACTCATTGACCTCATGTTCAATTTTCAAAACTGAATTTGAAGCAAGCTCCATTTTCTCAATTTAAAACAAACATAAAAAAAATATTGATAGTTTGAAAGCCGCAACTAGTTTGACTGAGGAGCATGAAGTGACCTGGACAGGTCAAGTTGAGGCACAATAATTTTATGTGACCAAAGGTCTACGTTATGCCCATGATTGGCGTTCTTACAAACATCAGTGAGAAAGGAACTTCTATACAGAAGTTAAGCCACAATCAAGCACAATGACCTAGCCATTTCCATTCAGCTTTTGTCAAGGTGATTGAGAAAGGCCTTCAAGTGAATTGGACAAACATTCTAACACTCCACAAAACTAGCCCCCTACTGGAAAACACTACTGCAATTGCTGTTGTCACAGTTTGAGAGTGTCCAGCACTTTGAAAGTGGGGGCAATGTCGACAGGCACCTGCACATCCTCCAAGGCATCGAATGCCTGTTGCAATTGTGGCGTTATCGCCGCATATTTCTCCAGCAAAGCTTCCGCCCCTGCTTTGTCTCCTTTGGCTTCTATAGTCAATATCACCCTACTCAACTCTGCCACGCTTTGCCTCACCTGCACAAATGCTCCAACTCAATTCTCTCTCTTTGCCACCTGGAATTCCATCAAACCTCTTCATGCTCAATCAAAAGCGTATGCGTCAGATTGTGCACCTTTGTATAATCAACGGAGAAAGTGCCATCTGGATGATAAGAAAACCCGCCCTTCTCCAGAATGAAGTTGAACTGCAGCGCTTGTCCTTTCCTGTTAATAACGACATTGGTCACAATCCTAGCATTAGTGTAAAAACTCTTGCAACAATAGTCACAACTCTTAGCAGATGTAGGTGAGGTTTGATCATACCCGTGAGCCTCTTCCAGTCCAAAACGAATGGATCGGAAGCAACCAGCAAGAAACGAGACGTACATCGTGTCCTCCAAGCTTTTTGATAGCAAACCCTGCAAATCCAAAGTGCATGATAATGTTAAGATATGGTCTCCTCACCACTTTTCCAGGTATGTATTTTTCACAGTTAAAATATACATGTCAAGATTCAGACTGTACATGCTGAGTTGATAACTACTCCCTCTGTCCCTCTAAAAAGCTCCAAATCAGATACATTTCTTGTACCACTAACAAGCTCTCTTTTGTTGATTTCAAATGCTGGTAAAGCGTTTGCCATGTTCAATGATCTCATGGGGGCAAGTTAAGCAATTAGAGAGCATTCCTCTCCTAGCAAGCTTGGCTTCGCCCATATGAGGTACCATTGTTGCTACTAATCTTTAAATCATCAATAATAAGGAGCTGGCAGCATGCACAAATATGGCACTTTTTGCATGGAATTTGGGTGCTCAAACAGCGACATCAAAGCTGGAGATTTTGCATACATTTGGTAGATGGTATATTGATTCTAGAATGCATGTGTCACTAGCACAAAAACTAAGAACACAGTTAATCCTTTGCAAGGAAGCATTTGGACGTTTTTGGGGGGACAGAGGGAGTATTATTCAGCCATGTCAACTATTTCTATGAAAGTAAAGGGCCAAACTATACCTTGTCAACTAGGAAGTGCAAAGCCCAGAGTCCAACAATGTCCGCCTTAGCTTCTTCAATCGCGGAGTAAACCTCCTGCAACTCCTGTTAACACAGCTCCACAAGTATACTTAGGCTGCAGGCACTCCAGCGGATCATTGCGAGCACTCAATAATTTCATTGGGTCTCTAAAGATGGTACAGGACATGCAAAGGAAGGCTCACCAGGCGAACTGTCGATTCTCGACCGTCGGGAGTCACGATGTTATGCGGACCAATCCCATGACAACACTCATGGCAAATTGTGTGTGTGAAAAAAGAATTAAAGTCAACAGCTCCCCTTTGAGATGCCTCCACACAAACAGTTGCAATTGGAAGTAATATGTAGTCAAACCTGTAATGACCCCATTTGATACAAACTTTAGAAACATGAATGCCAAATTCAAAACTCACTTACAATCTGGTACCCACTTTGGCCCCTTTCCATCAAAATATTATGCAACATATTGAGGGATCGAACAGGTTAGGTCTTGCACTTGGCTTGGGAGATGTTTTTGAGCATGACCATAGCGGTTCCCCGCTCCTTCACAATCCTATCATCGTTAGGCAGGTTGAAGGCCACTGTTTGTGGTCCTTTCACGTCCTGAAACCACATCAAATATTTATTGTCAGTGCCAAACAGGTTACCACCAACATTAACAAAGTACGGGTGCACGTCTTAGTACAAGAACCACGTCTTGAATTCACTGCCATAGAAACCAATAACATAACTGGGAAGGAGATGCCAAAAGCCATACCCCGCTGTTGTAAACCAATTGAATGACGCGGATGGGAGACGCTGTGACACCCTTAGACTTGTATTTGTCATCCATTGGCAAATTATCTTCCATTTTCTGCCATACCACGATTTCCTCAGCAACTACTCCTTCAACATTCCTTTGTTCGACTTCTTGGATCATGTTATTTATTTCTATTCAAAAAATCAAGTTTCAGGTTATTTCTTTACACCCTTTCAAACATTGTCAAGGAGGACTTTGACTTCAACTACAGAATGTACTGTTCTCTAATTTAAAGAGGAAGTGTTTCTCGCACCTGGAGATTATCAGAAAACAGCTTCAACTGTTGAGTGGCTTCATCATCTCGGATACCAATGAAGGCCTCAAATGTCGCCTGTAAAAACAAGAAAAGGCAGTGCTTCTTAAATTTTCCATGAGATAACGGGTACTACCAAACACAAACAAGCATCACATCTAATGCAAAAGATGGAGAATTTAGTGCCACAACAGTACAAAAAATTCGAGAAACGTAACTGAAAAAAATCCGTTTGGGAGTACCTTATAGCCAAATAGTCCGTCTTCATACGTCTCATATGGGCCAATAGTCACATCTATTGGAGAATTCTGAAATAAACACAGAAGACATTGTATAGGTTTAAACAATTCCAATAAATCAGACCAAGTCGTGAATAAATTAGAGACACCAACTGGACTTGGAATCAGACTGCCCGCATTTTCTGGAACATACGCCTACTCATCGATATCACCACATGAACAATAAGCAGAGACATCAACGAACTATCCTCCTGAATGCTGATGCCGACACAAAGGTATTAGCACACGTACAAGTTCCATCCAGGCAATGTCAGAGTCGTAGTAGTCATTTGATAGGAATGCATCTGCTTTGGCTTTTAGTAGTCGCTTTAAACTGCAATATTCAAATCAAACACCAAGAAACAGAAGTCAGAAATGTAGACCACCCAATGACAACACTTCACTTAGTAGCTAGATTAAATATTCAACCCAACTCATTATTTACACATTATTTATGCATTAGTACAATTCAACCTTCAGCCGGTCGTCGATAACTGTATGCTACGTGTTAATAAATACGACCAACTGAGATATCCGCAACAAGAAAGGTAAGTTGAAAACTGATTTGCCTTGGGGTCTCCGCAGAGTCTCCTGCTTTATGCAAGAGGTTTGAGGCCTCTTTTAGAATTGATGCGTATTCCTTAGAATAAGGTGAAACATTGAGCTCATGTAGCTGGCCACTGTCTTCATCATGGATATCATCCGATCTGCGAATGACTGTGAAGAATGAAGTCGCATCAGCCTTTTGTTCCTTACTAAGAGCTCCCTTCCAAGTTTCGAATTCCTGGAAAGCAAATCTGCAGATGTTAACAGATGATGCTGAACATCCGTTGTGCTCTCTCGACTCAACATCCGGAGGCCAGGAATGTATAGCGCTCCATATGATCCCGTAGAAACCTAAACTTTGCATCCTTTAGCTTAGAATCGCAAGATTTTAATGTTTGCAAGAAAGCAAGGAAAGCGTTGAGATAAAATTACGAAAGCCCCGGCCCTGCCTACCTTTTTGTCCATATCTACTGGATAGAAGTTGGCACCAGCCGGCTTATCAACAGGAAAGGCTGCCCTATACAGAACTTTTCCACCCCAAGTAACGGTCTTTTCAACTGCATGCTCTGCTACTTGAACTGCTGAATCTGCAGTAGTAAGGAATGCGTCGTTCTCATCCAGAATCGACCTGCACAAGTGCTTGCATTCTTAATTTTCTTCATTAACAGGGACTGCAATAGAGGCACTCACAAGTACCACTGAATTTAACTACTTGTACCATCACTCTGATTGGGTGCTAAAGCTGGATTAGTAATCGAACGCATCTGGTCATCTTTGCTGACAAGTCACCAACAAAGCACACAGTACCCTAGCTAATAACAATATCAATAACCAAAATTAACAAACATGGTTTAATTCACAAGGGAGTAGCAGTTCCCGTTTAAGCTTGGCACATGTTCTATATGTTCAATGTCGAAACAGAAAGTCTTGGAACAACTTCCTAAATAACTAAGAAAATGAAGATCTTAAGCCTAACTGCCTGAAATATTCAGATCACATACCACGGACTTTTATTGATCAAATAATAGGCAAATTTCATCCTATCCAGCTCTGATTTTCCGGCTGCACTGTGGAGCGATTCTTTTAAAGCAGGATTAGTGGCCCACTCCTGCACCAGTAAGGTCACGGTTAGAAGATCCGCAAAATTTAACGAGAACGTTTGAGAAATTATGTTTTCTTGAACTTCAAAGCGTCAAGAGTACCTGCTCGAGAAAGATGCGATCAAGCAGTTTTGCAGCACGTATGGTGTCTGATAAGGCAAGCACATCTCCCTTACTAAGACCTGCAATCTGATGCATGATAAAGTCAATACCAAGAGGGTTTAAGTTCGCATGGAGTTTGTCGAATGCCCACGTTTAAACAATTTTAGTCTAGAAAACCCGAAATGACAGAGGAATGTATCATACATCAAAGAAACCCTTGATACTGGGCTAGCAGCATTCCATTTTAGTATGTGATGGTCCACATAATAATCTCGTTCAAAAACAACGAATGCAAAAGACTTATGATAAACCCTGCTCGGAATGCTACACTGATGTGCCATAGAGATCTTATTATCTCAGAATAAAAGTTACGCAGATCAACAAAAATTTCAACATAGTGTCTCAGATCGGGAATCAAAAGAACGTAGAGAAGAGAATTCAAGACAAACCTCTCCATGGATATCGACGGGAACATATCGGTAAAGCTGGTTCTTCAACTCGCCAACTCTAGCGCTTGTATCAGCTGTATATCTACAATTCACAATAATTGTCCAGACAACCGAATCAACAAATGAAACTTACTGCAAGATTCTATTCCTTTTCTTCATTGTGTATCTGATAGGCATTGGTTCTCAGAACCTGGGTTTGCTCTATTTTCTTTCCCTATAAAGCAAAGCGTTTTCGCCGCTTCTGTCTCGAGAGAAGAAGAAGAAAAAAAGGAAATGATTAGAAGATCTTCCAAGATTCTCACCTACTTCGCAATGCCGAAAAAAGTGCTTTGTAACCTCCATCGACGTCAGCCGGTACATATGCAGGATCCTTTTTCTTCAAATCCTGTTCATAGTCTTGCCACTTGATGTACTTCACAGCTGATACCTCCGATTCCTGCATGTTACCTCCAATTCAAACTTGTCAAAGATGCTCCCAGTCGTAACATGTTAGCAGCATGTTGCCCTCAGCTTCTCACAGCCACTCTCTGTTCACAAGTAAATTTGAGGATTAGGTGCCACAAACCCTTATTAAGCTGAAAATTTGAGATGAGTTTCAGTATTATTTTCGTTGCTTTCATTTGGCAGAGGAAACCTTTAATCAACAAAGAAGCTTGAAATGAGAACAGACTATGATTTACCAGGACGAAGTATGCGAACCTGAAGGGTAAAAGCATCTAAAGGAATAGGTTCCACCAGCGTCACAAGGTACACATCGTTGTACTCGTTGTTTATGTACTTGCCACCGTTGATCACACTGTTCCCAAAAACACCAGAGACTTAATTAAAATCTGAAAACACACTCTCAAGAAAATACCTAGAAAAAAATTCACAGCCTCGAGATTGAAGAGAGGAATATTGTCACTCACCACTCTTGCAGAAAAACGAACAGGAACTCGAAAGCATCTGCCGGTAGGGTGATACCTAGCTCCTCCTGAAGCTCCCTCCTATTATCAGTTCCAAAAACCAATATTGAGAATAAAAGGACGAATCCACCACAAAACTGCTTCAGTACACTAAATTTCAGTTCATGAAAGATTCGAGATCACGCAGTGACACCGAGATTATGTTGCAAGCGGCTGATGATGACCTGGCAGTGAGGAGAGAAGTGTCTCCAGCCGAGATGTGGCCAGCACTAGAGATGTCCCACAACCCTGGCCACGAATCCTTGCAATCAGCCCGCTTCTGCACCAGCAGCTCCTGCGTGCTCTCCACAAAGAGCCACGTGTGCACTGCTCGATAAACAGCCCTGTTAGTAAAAAAAATCCCCATTTCGCAACGACACTGAAAATCTTGCCCTAGATTACTTGTGTCTACCAACATCATCATGACCACAAAAATTAAGACGATAGGCATAACATAAAGCCTTCCCTTAATACTTTAGAAAAAGAGAAACCCCAACTGGAGTTTCAGGACCTTAAAATGATCCATCCTGATTGCAAAGACCTCTTTTTCTCATTCCAAGTTAATTCAGAAATCGCTTTGACCTCAGATTACGAACAAACGCAGAACATTTCAACTTAGCAATTCACCGAATCAGAGCACAGAAATTAGGCAAAACCCTAATTGGAAACCTAGTCAGGATCCATCCAATTCTGATACGATTGCAAAGACCTCATTTTCCCATTCCAAGCTAATTCGGAAATCGCTTTGGCCTCAGATTACGAGCGCACAACAATTTCAACTCGGCAATTCACCGAATCGGAGCATAGAAATTAGGCGAAACCCTAATTGGAAACGCAGTCAGGATCCATCCATTTCTCACTACATGTTTAGGAGAATATCATCTATTTAATCTTAATAATTTGAGGAATTCAATCAAATCACAAACGCGCGACTGCAATTCACAAACCTGCCCGGTGATAATCGCCATGCGCATGCACCAAATGCCTAAATCCCACACCCCCAATGCACCTTCGAAGAATAAGAATTCAAGCAATGAAATTATTGACACCATATCATGAAAGTAGTGGCGGAAATGGAACGGTGAGTCGGAGAAAATCATTGGAAGAGAATAGGAATGGAGATGGAAGGAATTGTAGATGAAGAAGAGAGAAATAAGTTACCGCTTCTTGACTTGGCCAGTGCGATGGCCAGTGGGAGTGAGAACGTCCAAGCACTCTCCGATGGTGAACTCTTCCTGGAAGCCCTCCATCGTTTGTTGCCACCCCGTCCTTCGCAAAATGATTGACACCACCACCACCGCCGAAGCTGGACGAGATCAACGGGACGACGAAACGAAATTGGGTGCAGCAGCAAGCAACGCAGTCGTCGAGAGCTTCGAACACGATATTCGATCACAATGGAAGAGTTTTGCACGTAAACTTACTTGACGAATGTTAACTAGCATAAAATTAAGGGAAAATTTCATGGATACCCTGAAGTTTGCAATAATTTCATAGATACCTCTGCTTTTTCAGAAATATCATAGATATCCTTGGACCAAAAAAATTAGATGTTTTTTTATTGTGCATGTCACTTTCCTTCTTCCTTTGTGTGCACATATAACAAAACAGAAGTAGTGTGTGCACAAGGGGAAAAGGGAAGTGGCATGCACAACAAAAACACACTTGCAAATTTTGGTCCAAGGGTATCTATGAAAGTTCTGAAAAAGCAAGGGTACCTATGATATTGTTGCAAACTTCAAGGGTACCAATGAAATTATTGCAAACTTCAGGGGTAGCTATAAAATTATTGCAAGTTTCAAGGGTAGCTATAAAATTATTGCAAGTTTCAGGGGTATCCATGAAATTTTTCCTAAAATTAACCCTTAAACGTTGTTGAGACCAATTTATGGCTTTTGGATGACTAAATGTTACTGTAGAAATGGAATAACATGATTTCTTATCCTAGATTTTGTTGGGATATAGAGGATGTAATCTACTATAGCACATGTACATGGATAGCGTTTGCATGCACAATGTTCACATAAGGTTCCCACTTTCCAATTGAGTAGTAAAGATGCACCATGGTGTAGTGTATTTTAAAATTTAAGGGTTTTTTACCAAAACTTAGTGTGAGCTCTTAAGATGATGTGTTTGAGCTTAACTAGCACTAGAGAGTTTACCAAATCTAGTTCCTTCTTGTATTTTGAAATATTGAAAATTTTTAAGTTTTGAAAAAAATATTAATATCACAAGTTGAATATCACCATGGGATGGCTACTTTTTTAAATTTTACTAACATGAGAAGAAAAATTCCACCATGATGATCTTCATTATGAATTGCATCCACGGTAAAAAAATTGACATAATTGAATACATTTTGTAATTGATGTGAATTTCTTTAACATTTGTTTCAAAAAATTACAATAATTTCAATCTTTCAACAAAATTTATGAATGATTTCTATACATGTAGTATGAACATACCTTCTTCTATCAAATTTGTAATATTGAATTTTGGTGTTAATTACATTGCCAAATTAACTTCTAGAAGATGATTGTAATTTCATAAAAAATCTGTGGTTGTAGGCCCGTCCTTTGTTTTGTCTTGCGTTTAGCCTCATTTATTTATTAGGGGTAGTCAAACCTTCTTCACCCCATTCTCAATTTTCAAAGAATGAGGTCGTGGTACTGTAGTCCATTCTTGATTTTTGGATACCACATGTGTTACCAATAAGAAGTTATAATTTGTGATCTCAAGTAGCTAACTAGAAAAGCTTTGATCTATTCTCCAACTTCTTTGTTGATCTTAGATATAATAAAGGTGTGAATCTATTCCAAATACAAGAAAAACACCTCGTATTGTAATGGTTGCAATGGCACGCTTAGACATTAACCCCCAAAGGACTGTTGTCCCTTTGGGGGACATGTGGGAGTTTGGGCATGTACCTTTGGATAAGCTACTTTGTGTGATTTTCTGAAACTTTTATTGAAGGTGGGGAATTCAAAGATCTGCACGAGCATCTAATTTTTTCCTCATTTGGACAATTATTGAAGAAGTTATGCATGAAAACTTGAAAAGCAAGGGAGGACTGCCCGCCTGGGCAGCCCAAAAACTTCTTTAAAATTTTTTTTTTTTAAAATTAAAATTTGAAATTGGTTCTTTAGATTTTTTTTATAGGTGAGAAGCTATGAATCATTCAATTTCATTTAGTGACTTGAAAGTTATGAGGAGTTTTTGTTTGCAGGTAGTTATGGAATCACTACTCTAAAATAAACTTTGAAGTCCTTTATTTTACTCAATTTTTAATATTTTGGAAAAAAAACAAAACCCAAGGATGTAGATTGTTTATCACAACGTTATGACTATTGGGATTTGCATTTTTCATTTTAATAATTAAATTCTTAACAATTTAGTAATTTGACTCATTCTCTTCTTTTTACTTACTAATTTTTCCTATGTGTTGTGTACTTCCAATTGATTTGAAAATTCTCCCACACATAGCTAACTTGATCTCCTACATGGGAAAAATAAATTGCAAAGTTGCTTAGAGCAATTATTTTCATGTAAGAGTGGTCAAAGGCTTCTGAAATTTTGCGGCAGCATGAAAAAAAACTTTTCTTTTCACTTTAGATATAAATATCTCACTCATGTCCATCTGGAATGACCTGATTTTTTTTTCCACAAGTACCTAATCTAGTCTAGGGCAAGATCCTATGGTTGGATTTCCCAAATTTTCAAAAAAAATTCCCTTCTTACTAATCCCCCCAAAAGTGGTAGTTTTGAGTGATTTTCACTGAAAAAATGGCTTAGTCCTTTAGGGGTTAAGGGGTTTAGATAATATATAACAACTCCTATTACTTTCTTGTTGTCCTAGACTAGGCAATACAAAAGTTGTCTCTAAACTTTGTCTTTGAGTAACTTTAGTATATTGTAGGTTGTTAGCAGATTTGGCATAAAATAATTCTCCAAAATTTTGCCTAATTATTCTATAAATTATTCTCCAAAAATGCCCAATGTTAAACAAATCAAAAACTAAAATGCCGAATATCATAAAAGTCATTAAGCTTAACTAACAATGGAAGGTCAAGGTTGATTCCAAGAGGGCTCAATCTACTTCAAATTTCTTACCAAGGGCTAATTTTAGAAAGTAGAAGATGTTTAGAAAAAGGCTTAATTTCTGCTATTTTTTTTTTATTGAATGCCAAATAATAACAACTTTTTTTAAAAGTGCTTAATCTTGTTTAATTATACAATCTGATGCCGAATTGAGGTTTTTTGGAAAAGTAATTAATTCAGCAAGGAGCAGCCAAATCTACTCCCCGCTATAGTAGATATTCAAATGGGGGTAGTTGCAAGAAACACTTCATGATTTTGTCTCAAACACCCTTAAAACTTGTAGTACTAGGTAGTACTATGAGCTTTTGAAATAATTTTTCTAAAAATAAAACAAAATATGGAAATTTTGTAAAGCTCTTAAAATAGCATACTCATGAAAATTCAGACTTAGAAAAAATTTATTCTAAAAGTTATGCACAAAAATAGAGGGACAAAATTTACCAACAAAAAGACAATTTCCTTTTTGCTTTTTAGAAAATAGTGAAAAATTCAAAAAAAAAATCAAGAAATGGCCATTTTTATCTCTTTGAGTGGATTCACCTGATGCAAGTGGTTTTTGGAGGAATTTTTTTATTTCACCAATGCACGGAGAATGGATGCCCACTTTAAGAGCATGTGGAAGGCAAAGAAATCACAATTTCCTAAAACCCTTCTATATATCCATGTAATGCTCTATGATGAACAACTTCCTTGATTTGTGGCATGAGATTTGCTTTTTTGGACCCAAAATAGTACTAAAAACCCCCAAAATGGCCAAGGTAGACACCTATTTGGGGCTGTTTAAAAATAGTAAAGTAATTAAAAAAACAAAAAAAAACATGGAACATTTATAACTTTGAAGTGAACCTTAATCTGAAATCCCAAGTCAAAATGACTTGGTACACAAAAGATAAACCACCCACAAGAGGTGAAGGGGACAAAAATAGTACAAGTGTTTCTTGCAATCACCCATGGATAAAATCACCTTCATTCATATGATCTGTTTGTTGAATATATCACAATATACTACTTATTTGTTTAATATATACAAATATCACACAAGTTATTATTCTTCAAAGATTGAATGACTTAGAAACTAAAGTTGTCCATAACTCGTTATTTATGAGATTGGGACAAACACTTTCCCAAAACATATTTTGGCAAATTTTGCATTGGTGAGGATATTCAGTGATGATTTGAAGAGAGTTTTTTTGACAATTCCTATAAGATATTTCATCATTGATGTAAGGTCTTGAAGAATAATCATAATATTCATGCAAAATCACCTGAAAACTCTCAAAAATGAAAAATGAAAAAGTCCCACTATGTAAGTTTTTCCCAATTTAATGAATAACGTGTTGCATAAATCTTTATCTATACTTAAAATAACTTAACGTTCATAAAGTTGTTGCTTGTGAGCCACAACAATCATGAGTTTTCATCTTTATCTCACATATCATACTTTCATAAAGAAATGCTCTTTCAACTCCTTTATCACAATCAATGATTGAGACATTCTTTATTTCAAAACCAAAATTTTGAACTCACATCCTCATGTTTTTAAATTTTCATACCACCCCCATTTTCATGAGCAAGATGTTCTAGCGCTTATTAACTCATGACTTCTCAATACCTTCCCATCAAGTCTCATACAAGGCTTGAGTGTAACTTGAGTGACCCCTTCATCACCACAAGTACTTAGTTGAAAATGATATGAAACCCTAACCCATTCCATCCCTTTATCCACCTCCATTCTAGCCTTTTACCGTCTTCCATCCCATCCACTTATGTATTAATGTCAATCAATTGTGAATTTTTTTGGACTTCACAAGCTAAAATCCAACATTTTCTATAGTCAAACAATTTTTGGATGGACTATGTCAAATATGTATCTAAATTCACATTGTAATAGAATATATCTAGATTTTTTAGTAAATCTAACCAATTTATTTGCAATTTCAAAATACAACCAATTTTTTTCCAAATCCACCGACTAACTTTGAACTAGTAGCTAGTTTTTCCAGCACAACCGTATTCTATCCCATCCCCTTTAATCCTATGTACTAATGTCATATGATATTAAGTGTAATAACACTAGCTATTAATCCTTGTGAGCATACAAGACTTGGTTGTACTAATGTCATATGATATTAAGTGTAATAACACTAGCTATTAATCCTTGTGAGCATACAAGACTTGGTCACTTCAAGACATGTGCACTTCAAAAATGAATTGTGACAATAAATATTATTGTTATTACTTTTGGAGCTTTCTACTTATGCTCTTACGTGCACTTTGGAGTTAATTTTGTATTTTACTTAATGTTTATTAGTTTAGTAGTTCTTAGGTTCTTGTGATATTCATCTTTTTAAGCGCACACACAAGGTGGGAGTTGGGAGTAGAGGGTGGATTTTTTTTAATTTGTTTCATTTTTGATGTCATAAACAGTTGTTACTATTAATTATTCTTCCAGAAACAAATGGTGAAGTTTTGAATCATAATGAAAATAAAACCAAGAATAAGAACTGATTTTTTATTCTCAACAAACTTGCAACCACTTCACTTAAGAGAAATGTTCTTGTTTGAACAAAAGCCCATGAGCAAAATTCTATTTTAATAAACAGACTCTACATACATTAAACTCTAAACCTTCTACAGGAGTTTCATATAAAAAAAAAGCATAGTAATAAAAGCTACAATATATTTGAAATTGTTTAAGATAATTTGGATATTATGGATTTGATGAGTCCGTTGAAGCCTAAAGCAATTAATGCATCCAATCTGAAAAGTAATGTGTCGAAGTTTGAAGGTTCGGTATTTAGTGTTCTGCCATTCAATATGAAGCTCAATTCAAACATAAAAATAAAAAAGTCCAAGAATTTGAATGCTATAGCAACATTATTTACAGTTGATGGGCAAGAGAGATTCTATAACAAGGAACTGCATAAATGTCAGTTTGAGTACCATCGAGGTGGGAGAATGCGACCTGCACGGCCTAGCCCTTTGGATACTTTGGAAGTGATCATGTTCCAGGTATTATTAACCAGTCCATAAGAACTTGTCATATTTGCTGAATTTTGCAAAAATTACCATACTATAACAAATTTAAATTTAAGTTAATCAAATTCATCCCTTGTAGTGTTATTGTGACGTTTTAACGCTTTTAAGGTTAATTACATACAGACCTTCGTGTATCAAGATTCATAAGATTATGATGTTTAAGAATTTTAGCACCCACAAAACAAAACTAGGACAATTGTATTTTGTGTGCATAAATTGGTGAGCCCATGAGCTGTGAGTCAAGATTTTGTGAGTGAGAACCAATTTGAGCCCAAAATCAATGAAAAAACCAAAAAATCAAGCAAATTTTTCACAAGATAAATATTCATAATGCACAATTGTAAGGCCTTTTATATATATATATATATATATATATATATATATATATATATATATATATATATATATATATATATATATATATATATATATAGTGAAATTTAATATTTTGACAAAAAGGGTTGGGCTCACTCCTCATGGATCCATGCTCACAATTTAGCATTCCTCAACAAAACTACAACCTATACCAAGGCAGAACTTTTATTTGTTGATGCAATACTCTACGGAGACCAGCCAGTCTCTTTTTATTTGTTTCATTTGTTCGTTTCAGTTTCGTGGCTTCAAGAATCTCGTTGAGGCCATTGATTTTGATAAATTTTGGGTTTTTCTTTTTTTTTTAAAATTTGGTAGTTGAAATATAACATTTGGAAATTCTTTACAAGTCATTTTCTAAATTCGGTTAAATACTTGCAAGTTTTTTTTCTTGAAATTTCTTATAAGCTTGTAGTTAGACCCAAAATTAGTGAGAATCTGCCCATATTCAGCTCAAAAATTAATTGTAGCTAACCGAGACCACAAACGCCATTCAGGCATTAAGTTATTGTTTTTGTAAGTTAGTCAACATGATTTGTGATTGTTATTATGATCCTGTTGATTTTCAGGGTTTTGATTGGGAATCGTGTAATCACAATCCGTCGTGGTGGATCCACTTTCAGTCCAAAGTAGAAGATTTATTTGAACTAGGAGTTACAGATGTTTGGCTTCCTCCAGCTTCTCAATCTGTTGATAAGCAAGGTCAATCAATTCAATACAACATCATTGCCTTGCCTTACCATTCAAAACACGTACAGATTTACTTGTAACTAACTATCCATCACGATGGGAAGTTTTAATATCAATAAATAAACAGTTTTAAATAATGCGTATAGGTTGCCCCATAATGTACTAGTTTCTGGACATTTTACATTATATACACATTTATTGCTGCTGCACAATTTTTTTAAGGGTCTCGCAAGTTGCAACAACAATGATGGTGCAGAATAACAAATTAGGGTGTCCATATTGTAAATCATGTAAAATCCAAGTATTTAGAGAGTTGCATATGCCTCCAAGTGATTTAGTGATGAGTCATGAGATAATTTTCTAAGGTAAGACAACCTAATTGTGAATTTTAAATGGAATATTGTCCTTTCGGGGGATAAATGGGATTTTGGGCATGTACCTATGGCTAAACTACCTTGTGTGATTTTTTTAAACGTTTATTGAAGATGGGGAATTCCAAGATTTATGTGGGCATCTAATTTTTTCTTCATACCAACATTCAACAAAGAAGATTTGCAAGAATTTATCAAAACTAGGGGAGGAGGGGAAGTTTGGGTAAGGCCTCTCCTTTGTAAGTGGGTGTTGACTCCAAAGAGGGTCAACCCTTGTGGCACAAGGTGTGAACACTTGGGCAAAGGGGAGTGGAACGGAAGGTGCTGACTTTGGGGGACTCTGAAACCTCCATTCCTTTTGCCCCTTGTAAAATTTGGTGATTTGATTTTTTGAGAGGTTTGAGTATTTTTTTTTTTATTAATTTTTTTCCCAAGTTGTAGTAGGCTAAGAATCCTTGGTTTTCACCGTTTTGATTGATTTGATTTAAATTTTGAATTTTACATAAAGCCTCCAATTTTGGCTAGTATATTTGCAAATTTCACTACTTTTTGGCATTCAATTCTTTTTGAAGTATGTTGTACACCTCCAATTGATCTCAATATTCTCCAACATATACCTAACTTGGTCTTCTACATGGAATAATTAAACCTCAACTTTGCCTTGAGAATTTTTTTTGCTATAAGAGTGGTCAAATGCTACTAAAATTTTGGGCAGCAAAGAAAAAACTTTTTTTGTCACTTCAAATGTTAATAACTCACTCCTCTACATTTAGAACAAGCTAATTTATTTTCCACAAGTACATCCCATAGTCTACAGCAAGATTCTACGATTGGATTTTCAAAAAAGTAATGATTTGAATCTATCTATCCATTGCCCTAGAAGTGGCAGTTTTTAGTGACATTTGCAGAAAAAAAGGAAAAAAGGAAAAAAAAGGCTCGGTCCTTTAGGGGGGCAACCTAAATGCAATATGCAGTGTAGTTTTAGTAATTGAAGAATGATGCACTTAGTGCATAAAAAATGAGCTCAAGAGAAGGCCCCTATACCTTGACAAACCACTCTATTTATTGAGGTAGGAGAAGCATAGGTAAGGTACCTACACAAGTGTCTTTACCTTGAGTGAAGTACTCAAATGTACCATGGTACATAACAAAAGGATTGATGATGGAAAACAATATTATAACATGACAATGACAAATGCAAGGACCTTTAGTGGGATACAAGAATAAACTAGGATTAGAATTTCCAATCAAGCAAGGACACTCATCAAACAAAGAGCATATGATATTGTAAAAAAAATTACTCTCACGAAGTACTTGTAAGTGGATATAGGATATTAGTCTCTTTTTATTTGAAAAAGGACATTACATTTAAATACTTTTGACCCCTCCAACCACTTCCTACAGAGGCCTTCTCTTGAGCTCATTTTTCCTCTAATGTCTCTCTGTATGTGGTTCGCATGTCAATTAAACAATCCGGAATTATTAATAGACTTTGCTTGCTTGATTTCCAAAAGGTTATCTGCCAGGTCAACTCTATAATCTGGACGCATCAACTTATGGAAAAGGGATAGATCTAAGAAATCTCCTGGATGTTTTACACAAACATGGAATCTCTGGAATTGCTGATATTGTCATCAACCACCGTACAGCTGGCAAACAAGACATTCAGGGTCATTGGAACATCTTCGAAGGTGGAGTCCCTGACAACAGGCTAGCATGGGGGGCATGGGCGGTAAGGCTAAGCTGTACACACACCCTCTTGTGAGTTCGGTGTGAGTTCAGGGCCCGGGAAATATTTGAGATTTTTTTTGGTAGATTTCCTTCAATTCATGTACTGAACCAGTTTATCAAGTAGCTCTATTGGTTATTTTCTCTATTTCATACTATAAGTTTTTTTTTTTTTTTTTCATTTTGACCAATTTTTAATCGAAGTTTATAAATTGCAAATGATTTTTTCTCATTTTGATTGGCTAGCAATGAACTAGCGGTCGGTTCTTCCCGGACCTTGTGTGAGTTCCTTGGTTCCCTAGGGAATTCTCAAGTTCTTGCGTACTTTTTATCAATTATATAACTTAAGTTTTTAAGCTTGGTGAATCGTTTTTAATTTCTGATTGCCCATGACGACACATTTTGGTGCTCTTAGAGCATCCTCAATCTAGCAAGTATATAGGTCTTACAACGTCACTCTTATGGTGGGTTTGAAATTTTGAATGGTAAACCTTGTTCAATGCATTTGGCATGTGGGACTTGATCTTAACCCCCAAACATCTGAGCGTGCTGCTCCGACTAGTACAATACGGGATATTTTCCTTGTATTTGGAATGGATCCACACCTCTATTACATTTGAGACCAACAAAAAAGCTGGAGAATAGATCAATGCGGTTCTAGTGGGCTACTTGAGATCCCAAATTAAACTTTTTTATTGGCAGCAAATGACAATTATTCATCAACATATATGCTATGCCCTATGGGCATTTAAGGATTAAAAGAGACAACAAAACCTTGACGATACTTGGTATTTTTAGAAGCACTCACGAGTCATTCAAATTGTTCTATATCTGTTGGTTAATGAAATGATGATTAGAAGTTTGTAATATATACTTCACAAACTTGGAGAAAAAAAAAAGAAAATTCTATCAAATTGATATAACTTAACTGATGTAGAAATATGAAGCTAACCCAATTTTGAAATAGCCAATTGTAGATGCTGATATTTCGATGTTAGAAAATATATGATTGCTTAGACAATACATTTGACAATCCTATGACTGTATGTCTACCAATTTCATATTGCACTAATTTGCAACTAATGAAACCTTAGCATCTAAAGAAACTTCTAGAGTGGTCATTTGAAACTAAAGGCATTCGTTTCTTTTTTTCGCAACTTTATGAAGTACTCGGATTGCTTTAAACAAACCAAAGTAAAATTCAGAGAAATTTTTTCTTTCAAATTTCTCAGGTTGAATTTTATCAACCATTTGTGTATGATTATTTATCTACATTACATACGATTGCATTGATTTCCGCTCACAAAATTTTATTATTAAAAGCTAAAACAGGAAATATATTCATGGAAAAACAGGTAGTTGATAATGACACTTACGAAAGTGGTGGACAAGGAAAACATGATACAGGAGAATGCTATGCTGCTGCACCAGATTTAGACCATACAAACAAGCAAGTTCAAGATGAACTTACAGATTGGATGAACTGGATGAGAGCAGAAGTTGGCTTTGATGGATGGAGATTTGATTATGCAAAAGGCTATGGCTCACAATACTGTGGTTTGTAAGTTTCGTGTCATAAATTGCTCATGTAATAAACTTTAACCATAAATGTGATTACCAAATTACACACCTATGGGATATTCGTTAATTAATCAAGCTTTTCTATGACCTCTTACTTTCTACGTATCATTTTATTAGCTTGTAAAAGCACATTGATATTCATTAGTTTTGTGCATTCACATTCAGTATTTTTGCTTCTGTATTTTTTTGAAATTACAGTTTCAAATTTTTGAAGTTCCTCCTTAATCTCCACGCGCGCAAGTCGTTTTCACCAAAATTAGGGTTAAGGGAGACTTACAACTTTGATGCATCATATTTCAATCATTTGGATGATTCACAAAATGTAACCATTAAAAAAAATGGAAAACCTACTTAGGAAATGGCTTACAAAATTTGGGAACAATCAACCCTGGGGGATGGGAGATTATAGCATTTGATAAAACAAAATGTGATGGTAAAACCTCATTTTTTGGCAAGTATTTTATTTTTGTTGACTCTTTCAAAATTCTAAAAGCCCCTATTTCACCTTAAATTTTGTGAATAGCAAGATTAGATGTGAATATACACATGTATAAATGATTGGTAATTGTGCTTCTCTGGAAATTAAATTTTAAGGCTTTCAATTGTTATTGCACAAAAAACAATAACTGGCTCAATTGATGAAGGTTGCCACAACAAAGGTTTAAAACATGCTTGAACCCTTATCGACCAATCTCCAACCACCACAAAATACTCAAGAAAGCTTGCAACAAGTATTGACTACTTGCAACATGTAAGAGGCTGCTTGCCATCTTGCCTTGTATGGTGTTTCACCCAATTCAAGCTCCTAAGACACATGGACAATGTTTAGCTTGCCCTACCACTACTCCAATTGCATAAACCACTTAGATGTCTTGATAATTGTAGTTTAATACAAAGTTTAAAAAATGAGATCCAATACCTCAAAGAGGCTTGTGAAATTATATGAGGACACTCTTAGTCCTCTGGGTTGAACGCTTTCAAATTTTAAATATCAATCCAAAATCAAAAAGGTGTTAGTGAACATTGCATGGCCTCAAATTGTAACCCTTTTGTCCCTCTTTCTTAGATTACAAAGAATGGAATTGGTTTTTAATTTGATAAAAATTTGACTATACAAAAGGATTTGAGGGAACATCTTTTTGTTCCCAACTGAATTTCATGCTTCAATTCCACAAGCGTATTTACAATCGTAAGAAAAACTAGGTTTGGGTTTCAATCTTCATTGTTAATACTTTTGATCTAATTAGATTGGAAATATCAATAGACTTTGCTGAATTGATAGCAGCTTTTCCAACATAGGTGAAATTTATAATTATCTACATTAAATATTGTATTTAGATTGCCTTAATAAATAGGTTGCCTTACCTTGAAAGTCACCTCATGACTTATTGTTTGATCACTTGGAGACGCATGAGATTTTAAATACTAGGATTTCATATGATTTATGACCTTGATGTTACTAGTTTGTTTTTTTTGCAACGTCATTGCTATTTTCAAGTCCTTATTGTTGTTAAAATTAGTTTATTGCAATAAGTATTGATGAAAATTATTATAATATTGGTAAGTATTATATAGTGTAAATGTTTGAGAAATTACTGTGGGGCAACCTACATGCACTATTCAGTGTAATACATAGATGTCAATAGTCGTCGAACTAGAAGCTTACCCAATGAGATTAAATTAAAACAAGCTCTTGCTCTCTGAGACTATACTGCTGATAAATCTATTTAGCTAATCATTTTTTAATCAACAACACATTATAAATTTGATTTGACTAAACGAACTCTACATGAAGGTATTGTGAGCGCACTAGCCCAACATTTGCAATTGGAGAGATTTGGACTACAATGACATACTTGGGCGCTTTTCTTATTGAAAATCAAGGTGCATCTTCTGTATGTTTGTATTGTAACAGTTTTTATCTGAAATTATATTTGAATAACATATGTATCATATTATACGTTTTAAGATTTTTCAATCTCTATTATGGTTTTATAATTTTCATAGAATGGTTTAAAGCTATAAGCTGTATTCAGTTATATCATGAATGTTAATTTCATTTTCCACAAGAATTTCAAGGTGAATATGATTTGCCTGTTTTTAGAACATCTGTTGACAACCGCAATGCATAGATTGTGGTGAGAATGGTCAAAACTATTAGAAACCTATTTTAAAGATGAAGAAAACCAGCACACATGATTTTTTGTTTCTTGTTTAATAAAAAGAATAAAGAAGCGTACGTGAATACGACCATTTTATGGTATTATAGACCAACTAGTATAGGCACCTGTTTGTGTGACGGGACCTAAATTAATTTCAGTCCAATTATACAAAATATTTTCCTAGCAGGAATTTTTTTTCAATATTATCTCCGCACTCCAATTTCAAACTTGACTCATGCAAGTAAAACATTTGTTTTTGTTTACAAAACATTTCCTTACAGTGGAACAATTTTGTTTTATACCTACAAAGTATTTTACCCACATAGTAAAAGGAACGTCTCTGTTTTCTCACACAAAAAAATATTATATATATTTTGGCCACACATTTTTTTACCCACACAATAATTATCCACACAACTTTTTTATGTTTTTGTTTTTTTGTTTTTACCCACGGAGATTTTTATCCATGCAAATTTTCACCCACATAAGTTTTTACAATTGGATGTTTTTATGCACTCATGTTTTTACCCGTGCGGTAAAAGAATTGTCCATCATATATTTTTATATACCCACTCAAAATTTTACCCACTTAGTAAAAGTATTGCAGTAAAAGGATTGCCAACATTATTCATTTTTATATATAGACATACCCATGCAAGATTTTACCTGCGCAAGTTTTTACCCACGTAGGTTTATTTATCCAATCAATAATAGGATCATGGTAAAAAGATATCCATGCAATAAATTGAGAGGTAGATAGATACACTAGTATATAGGCACACGCTTTGCATGAGTTGGATATGTATGGATAATGCAACATTCAACTTTACAAAAAATCAATGTCTCACTAATTAATTGGTTTAGAATCTAAGCTTGATCATGTACTTCATAGGAAATCAATATCTCACAACTAGTTCAAAATCTAACCTTGATTGACTATCATTTTATTCCTTATCGAAAACCAAAAATAACAATTGCCTTCATCACAATGCTACTTTTAATATTTTTCTAGGGGTAATTGGCATTTTGTTGGTTTTCTAAATCATGGTTGGAGGACATTTGGTGTTTTATATTTGGGACATCCTTTATTGTTTCAACTTCCAAAGAAGAATTCTAGAAAATATTGGAAAATGACATGGATGAAGGGTGCTAGGTGTTCTATATCTAAACCATGTTTTCTTGCTTCATTTTCACCAAAAAGTTCTAGAAGGTTCTAGAAAAGGGCATGGAGTCAGTGAGGGTTATGTTCCCACTTAGTAGTACAAATGATCTATGGGGTAAACTTGTACAAGACAATGCTATTTGGTGAGCATAAAATGGTGAGCCATGAGTTAGGATTGAAGATTCTATGAGCAATAATAGATTTTCAACTCAAATTAATGGAATAACTAAAAAAATAACTAGTTTTTCAAGGAATGATAACTTAAAATGCACAATTATAGGGCCCTATGTACACAATTATAGGTGATTTTTTTTTTTTGACATAAAATCCTTGCGCATGGCTCATGGCTCATAGATCCCCACTCATGAAATAGCATTCCCCGACCGCAAAAGATATTGAAATTCAAGAGGCATGCATCAAGTCAAGTGATATTACTATGTTTCAAGAAAAACATAATTTTTTTAAAACACTTATTGGATTTATTATGAAATTTGACCTTATAGAATTGTTTCGTTGGTTTCACTGTAAATTTGATGAAAAACTTGAATACTGCAAAAACTAGAATACATACATAAAATGATCGGTACGTGAAAAAATCAGTTCCACCATAGGAGGCCGAAGCAATTTTTTTATTTTGTTTCTATTTGTTCTATGGTTTTGACTCTTTTGTAAAAGCTGAACAAAAATGTTTAGGTTGTTGAGTTTGAAATCGTTCATTTATAAATTTAGTTTCACTATTTGTGATGAATTGTTCCACCCAATGTTTGGGGAGAATCACTAGTTAGTGTAGTGTCAGTTGCTTGAAACTGCAAAAAAAAGCTGTTGAAACTTGAAACTACCTGATAAAAAAGCGGTTGATTTTTCAAAAAATATAATTATAGTAAATTGTAGCACATTTATAGAAGCTTCATAGAAAATAACCGGTCCATGCTATTGTAAACCTGGCTGAAACTAGGGAATGCTCAATTTTAGCTCGATTTTAGGTGACGAAGCTAAAACTTCTCCATGAACACTGATTTCACCAGCATGAAAGTAACGAAACAAAGACACCATCTTTTTTTTTTGGCACCATGGGGCCAGAAAGCACGATTTGAAAAAAGCAGGCAAAAAAACATAAGGGAAAAATAAAGAAAGTAAAATAAAAGTAGCCAGACAACAACTTAGGGTTTTAAGGGCTTGGCCAGAAAGCTTCAACATTGGCTATAGTCATTGCCACCTTTAGAGATCATGCAGCATCTCTTGTTTTACTTCAAGCGCCAAACTGCTACAAGTTATAGGACAACCTCGCCTCCATGAATGAAATTTTATATTCTTAGATATTCTAACATGTGCAAATATGGAACTACATTGTTCATTTTCTTACAAAAAATCTACCAAGTGCTAGATGACACCATTCTTTTTAGCAATTTTGCCCTTTTTGCTTGAATAGAATTATCTCTAGTGCTTGGAGAACTCAACAAATTTGAGCAATATAGCCACTTCAGCACAAAAAGAATTCATGTAGTGCTAAAAATTGTCACCAATTTTTAGCACACTATGCCAGATTCACCATATCTACAATCCACTATCGCCACAACAATTCATTGATGGATATGAAGTACTGCCCATGTGGGCAATAGTTCAAAATATAACATAGTCAATCTGGCTTTCTGCCCAAACCCAAGAAAAAAAGGGGTGAAAGACACAAAGGGTACAAGTATTTGACTCAAGGGAGATTTTACAACAGTATGAAAGACAACATCTTAGTGGTAATAGAAGAATGAGAGTATCAACGTTCAATGGCTCTTATGAGACACTAAGAGCATCTGCACCCTTACATGTAATCACTGATGAGCCAAATATTTGCATTTATTTTTAGAGAGTTCTTTATATTATTTGTCCCCCACCTTGCTCTTCAAATGTGTTTTGCAAATAGTAAATTGACCAATTATCAAGTGGAGTATAGGATAAAGCTCACTAAACTTATGATGAGTATTGACTTCAAGGTCCATTTTAGTTCAAGTGTCAAGAAAACATTTTGAAAGGAGCACTTATCATCCAAATATTGAGTGTGTCAAACCTTAAGTGTGTAACAATGCAAATGCTCTCACCACAACAAATATATCTGATTGACTTGTCAAATTGTCACACACTTTATCATCATGTAATTATATCATTAAATTATAGATTAAATAAAACAAATATATCATGCAAGTTAGGCTATTACACCACACAAGTATCCTATCTTCAATGCTTCTAGCCAAGCTAGCATTTCAATTGGTCACTGGATTTGTTGGATGATAAATTGATAATATACACTAAATATTATAGTAATAAGAGACAAGTTACCAAACACTTGTATCAAAAAGAATACGTTTGACTTTAAAGAAAAAATTGAATATTTCAAAGCAACATATAAAGTTTGGGACATACAACTAGAACTTGACCTCAAATGTTTTCCATCTAATCAATTCTTCAAAAAATTCAATTCTAGATAATGAGAATAGAAGATATAAGGTGATGTTATTTTAGGTTTATCAAGCAAAAAAAAGTTGTAGTAAAAATAATTTGAAGATTTTTCTAAGTCTAAAAGACTTGTGAAGCCATTATGAGTTCACCACCACTCTACCACCAATCTACTTCCAACTTATTATCAATCTATCTCAATCTATTACCAATCTACCATCAATTTGTCACTAGTATATCACCAATCTATCTCCATTATACAAGACACTTTGATATTGTACTATTGTAAAATTTTAAGATTACAATATTTTGAGATTATTGAATGTACATCATGAAGCTTAGAAGGAAGCACTTTCAAATTAGAAAACCAGTTTTCCAAAAAGTTTTTGATGTGCATTAAATATTGTGACATACTCATAACTGCAAATTTGCTCATGACAAAAAACTATAATTAGGGTCAAGAAAAAATCTACACCCCAAATTTTAATACATGTTGTTTGCATTTTTCTACTTTTAGAATACGTGCCTGGTCTTAATATTGGTGAAAAATCAGTTGTCTAACAATGAGTAGATTTTTTTGGTGAGGTTGCTATGATTTAGTCAAGTAAAATTATTTTGCAAATGTTAAGGCCTTGTGGATAGGTAATATTTTTTTTCAAACGATTATACAAAAAAAAGAAAAAAAGAAAAGAAAAAGTTCTCAACTCCTACAAATGGTGTTAGTGATATAAAAAAAGAAAAATTGGCACCAAATTTTGTAAACACTCTTCTTTGGAATTATCTTGTTGCTTACTAACCTAGCCTTTGCAATAAATACCAACTTATATTACACTACCCTGTCACTGGCAGTAGACTAACAAAACTTCAGAGAAATTAGCTATTATATTAGCAATTTAGGCTTTCTATGCCACTCATTCATCATTAAAATTTCATTAAGATTTTCACATGTTAGATAGATTGCAAAGTAAATATCTCAATAAGTCTTAGATATGTGATATTACAAGGGACAAGATGTGATATTACATAATTTCTTGTGATTTTAGTGATGTGATTAGCAATTGGTGCTTGCTATACTATGTATCTATCATTAATTTTCATATGTTATATAAAATGCAAAATAAAAATTGGAATAAGTTTTTGAATGTATCTATGTGATAATATCACAGAGATTGAAAATGTGATGTTATAGGGGTGAAGATGTGGTAATATGGGATTGCTATGATTTTAGTAGTATGATTAGGTTTTACGTGATTTGTTAAATACTACTTTTATAAGTGATATGAGTTTTAAAATTTATGTTAGCAATTATAATCAAAACCAAAGTTTACCAAAATTAGAATAACAATAAAAGTACAACAAATAGATTTGTAAAAGGGGATGTTTTGTGATAGACTTGCATCGGCAAAGGCTGTGTGATTGGATTGATGGAACGGGTGGTCGAGCATGTGCATTTGACTTCACTACCAAAGGTATTTTGCAAGCAGCTGTACAAGGCCAACTTTGGCGGTTACAAGATGCAAGTGGCAAAGCTCCCGGACTTATTGGTGATATATGCTTGTACACTATCCTTTTCATTAACTTTTATTTTAACTCTACGTGAATTCCAAATACACGGTGTTGTTTTCATAATTACATTATTTTTCAATATTAGTCAATTTTGTCACCATTGTTGATTTTTTATTATTTTGCATTAGAAATGCAATTTTTTTATGTCTTGGCTATTTATAAGTGGGCTTAAATTAATCATTTATATTAGGTAAAATCTGAGTTGCACATACTTATCAAAAATAGTGACAAAATTTGATGGTTATTAATATGATTAGAATTAAACCATGTCAAGCTCTAAACATTTGATACTACACAATAGCACTATAAGCCACGTAGAATACAGTGCTATTGTTAAATTTGTTCTATCACTATTAACTAAACCAGGATAATGTATGTTGCAATTTAGTTTGTTTTGTAATTATACACCACTAGTATACATGCACACGTTTTGCGTGAGTTGGACATGTATGGATAATGCAACATTTAATTTTACAAAAAATTAATATCTTACAAATCAATTGGTCTAGAATCTAGTTATCATGTACTTCATAGAAAATCAATATCTCATAATTGGTTCAAAATCTAACCTTGATGCATTGTCATTTTGGTCCTTTTTTGAAACCAAAAATAGTGATTGCCTTCATCACAATGCTATTATTAAATACTTTATTAGGAGGCGGTTGGTCTTTTGTTGAATTTTTGGCACATGGTTGGAGAGCGTTTGGTGTTTTATATTTGGGACATCCTTTATTGTTTCAACTTCTACCAAGAAGTTCTAGAAGGTTTTGGAAGACATAGTTGGAAGGTGCTTGGTGTTCTATATCTAGGGCTTCTGTACTACTTCAACTTACTCCAAAAAGTTCTAGAAGGTTCTGGAAAAGGGCGCGGAGTCAATGAGGGTTAGGCTCCCACTTAGTAGTATAGATATTACTACACAAGCTCTTTTGAAATTTGCTACCCACACCAATTGAAGAAAGTGGTGTATTTGCAAGGTGCATCAATATGGTAAATAACACTAATTTAAGTTGATTCAATGTATTATGGGTTAGAGTATTTAAATACTATCTCTAAGAGTGACTTGAATGCCCAAAATAAGAAGAGATCTTGCTAGCACATACGTCAATTAGAGTACATATATGTGTGAAAGATAGTGCATTACAAAGGCTATGTCAACAAGTTTCTAATTGGAGAATGGCACAAGGGTGCAATCATAACTCACAACCCTTTTTGGTAAACAAAAGCATGATGCACGCCATTTCTTCACACTGATTAGACATTATTCACCCAATTTAGTATAAAAGGGACTTGCACTATACAAAATGACTATATGTATATTACACTAATAAATATTATAACTTTATTTATTATATTACATTACCATACCATGCAAGTTACGTAGCTGTATAATTCATCATAGTATTGTGCATTATGCACAATACATACTATCATATTATATTATTTACAAAAATTAATTATATCAAATCCTGTGACAAAAGTTTAATGTTATCATATTGCTTACAATACATGATATATTATTCCATGTGTGAATGTTTAATATAACACATTATCCAAAAAAATATGCTATAACACTATGTATTAGATATTATCTAATAATGTCCAGAACAATACTATTCCTTTGCATTAGTATATTTAGGAGGTCAATCTGACAAAGTAAGATATACAATCAATAATTACAACGTATGTAAAAATAACATAATTTAGAAGTGTTATACTTCTACATTATTTGTTTATACATATATTGATGAACAATGTTATCTAAATTTAAGTTTTTGTATATTATAGCACGACTGAACTATACATCCCATTTAATTGAATGTGATATTTTTTGGTTTAGAATTGATGCAGTTGACAACCAACCAATTTGAATAGTGTGATTTTTCAAAAATTCTTAATTATATGTAATTTTAGTACAAATGAAGTGATGTAAACAATATTATCAAAAGCCTTTAACATCATATTTGTTAATTTGGGAAAAATAGGTGTCTCACTTTGTACTTCACCTTAAACCCAACAAGTCACTTTTAAACTAGATTCAAAGGTATCAGATTCAATTTGAGCCAGTAAGATTTTTTCCCTCACAAATTCCTCCTCTCAAGTGAGGACTTGTATAGGTTTTAGGAGGCCATCTAAAACCTTCATATCAAAATCTCAAAGTCCCAAAATGACCCGTTTTTCCCAAATTAATGAATATGGTGTTCTTTACTATGAAATTGAACGTCTTTTTAATCTACAAGATTTTCACATATTATCATTAAAAAAAATGAAAAAAATGTGAATGAATTGATTCTACAATATAGTTTAAGAAGGATTATAACATTCAACTATTTAAAATAAAGAAGTGTATAGCCGTCTTTGCAATTATGTTCCAATTTTGATAATGTAATTAATAGTTACAATTGAATGTAATTTAGAGTTAAGATCCCAAAATTCAATATGACAAGGAATATTACTTTCAAATTGTTCAAACTTCAAGCATCCAAATTAGAACAATTTTACTTTATTTAATTTTTGATCAATTTCATTAAAAAAATAACATTAATTTAATTTGATAAGCATTTACATTGAGATATTTATATAAACTTTGAACTCAGAAAAGACTCTATCACAAAAGTAGCCCGCTTCAACTAATGTTTATCTTAGTTGTTATCATGTTCTCAAAACTTAAAGCACCTTCACATAGAAATGAATTTTACGTCCATGAAATTTCAACTCATTCATCTATTTGAGTTAAAAAACCCCTAATGTATGTTATTTTACATTTTGACTATTATAGTTGTAGTTTTTTTCCCTTAACCCTTAAATGCTCAAGGCACCACATTTTGGTGCCGGCAATATTTTGGAGTCCAATAAAACCTAACTAAGCTCTTATTTTTAGTATTTTATATTTTAGAATTATTCTTTTTGAATTTTAGTTTTAGCATCAAAAACTTGATTTTGAAAATTATTGATTGTGAATGCTCTATTCAAGATTTTGTGCAAGTGTGTCCATTGCAATCTTGACTTTTTAGTGTTGAGAGCTCTTGGAAATGAGCCTCAAATTAGATCTGGGAGAAAAATTCACACTAGAAATTCATTTTAAAAAATAGCAAAAGAGATTTTGAAAAGCCATAAATGGATTGGAGTTACGTATGTTATGTCCTTTAACATAATATTTTGTGGTGACCAACATTTTAGATTTAATACGTGAAAAGAGGATGGAAAGACTTGAAGTCATTTTTGCAGTTTTAACACCCTTTTGATTAAACATTATAATCTTTTAATCCATAAGTGATATTGTTGTGTTTTCTTTTTCTATGTGATATTTAACATATCTAGTTTGAATTTGTACGGTTACAAGTTTAAAAAAATCGACATAACTTATCAAAATGTTGACTTTTTGTTCAGTTTAGAGTAAATTTGAAAGAAGCTCAAAAAAGGCCTTGGGCATTTAGGGGTTAAATAATCATATGATGAACTTTATAAGCCATTGAAGCATCGTGTTCTTCAAATAAAGAAAAACAATCTACTGAAAATCTTCAAATCCTTAAGCTTCTGATGTTTTTTACCCTTGTACTCTTAAAAAGACATAATTATAGCTCTTTATACATTGAGTTGCACATATAAAATAAGAATTTAGAACAACATATTCCTACTTTTAGTACTAAGTTACTAACAATAAAAAAAAAAGGAGACTCAAATCAATACAGTACTGCTAAATTAAATGTCTTGATATGGACATTTCTAAAATAGTTGTGTTGATCAATACATGTTGTGTTAGTTAAAACAACTTGATTAGGACTTTGTTTTTATTTTTAAAGATTTTTTTTCTATGTTTTTGCAATATGCATGTATTGTTAAACAAACCAAATTGTACGAGTCACACCAAAAGAACAAACCTAATTGAGAGAGCTAGCAAGATATTTGATGTGCTAAATTTGTATGAAATGTAAGCATACCAATACAAGGATTTCAATTCTTAGATTGACAAATTGGAAAATTTGCTAAACTACATTGAAAACTTTTTTTTTTGCTCGCTGATAAAACATGTTAGATTTGTATGATATTGAATTGCTTCAAAGAAGACACATGTAACACCACTATACCTTAACTACATACACCCTATATGGAAACTTTAAAATGTTTTACTCTTAAAGGGAACTGATATGTGCACACCGGGGTTGATATTAGCACACCCCGGGGGTAGATTTTAGATTTCTACCATCAAAAAGCTGAATCTGAGAATTTTGAATTCAGATTTGGACATAGAGACCATGATTTTAGTCTAAAATCGTAAAAATGTTACAATTGAACAACACCCAATGAAAAAGCTTGCCTTTTTTTACAAATAGAAAAAAAATAATAGTTTCCCCCAGTTAAGTTTTTTCACCGGGTGTTATTCAATTGCAACATTTTTTATGGTTCTAGACTAAAACATGGCCTCTTAGTCCAAATCTGGATTCAAATTCTCAAATTCAGCTTTTTGATGGGTAGAAATCTAAAATTTACCCCTACGGGGATGTGCAAATATCAATCCCCCATTGTGCACATATCAATTTCCTTCTTTAATTCTTGAACTTTTCAAAATACATGTGCTTTACAAATCATAACAGTTTTGTTGCTGGTTTAAAATAGATATAAATGTTGAATAAAAGTGTATTAAATTGTATAGAATCTTAAAATTATTATGATATGTTAATGTTATGAAACGGTTATTAAAAGTTGCATATTTTGTGAAAGTATTAACGCTGAGTTTTGAAAATTATTCTAAGCACTCTTGTTCTATGAACAGGTTGGTGGCCCCAAAAAGCAGTAACTTTCTTAGACAACCATGACACTGGATCAAGTCAACGGCATTGGAATTTTCCTGATGATAAAATAGCCATGGGTTATGCTTATATTTTAACACATCCTGGAATACCTTGCATTGTATGCCACATATCATTATGTTATCGTTAAATCTGATTTTCAATATATGTAGATTACTATAGTGACACCCTAGATTGCTAATAGGACACCCTTAGGACACCCTCTCTAAGCATGAAAATGAAAATCTGATTTTTAATACTAATTTTGTTGATTTTTTAATTTGAATCAGAAGATTTTTTTCACCTTTATCATTCTAATGCTATATTGAAAAAAAATAGGTGTGCTTAAATTTCAAACTAAAGACATAAGATATTTGAGTTACATAAAGCAAAAACATATCAAAAAATAGTATTGGTGCAATAATATTTGAATTTTTTTTGTACTTATCATGATTTCTTTCAAGGAGGTGACAATGTTGTGGTTGAATGAATGATGGACCACTTAATAAATCAAAAATAGCATTAAATTATCAAATTTCATGCTCAAAGGGGGTGTCCCATTAGCAATTTAGGGTATCGCTATAGTAATTCCCTATATACATATATACATATATATATATATATATATACACATATATATATATATATATATATATATATATATATATATATATATATATATATATAGGGAATTGATATGAGTACCACACCTTCTTGACTATCTCACCACACCCCGGGGTAAATTTTAGATTTCTATCATCAAAAATTTGAATTTGAGAATTTGGAATTCAGATTTGAACTCAAAGACAGTGATTTTATCTAGAATCAAAAGAAAATTCTAATTGAACAACTTCCAATGAAAAAACTTATTTTTTTTATAAACAAAAGAAAAAGTTATACTTTTCCCCCGAGCTAAACTTTTTCATTAGGAGTTGTTCAGTTACAACATTTTTTTATGGCTTGAGATAAAATCCAGGTATACATATCAATTCCCCTTTATTTATATATATGTCAACATACATATACATTCAAAGATGATTATCTTGAAACAGTAATGAATAATGTTTAGCATTGAGAGACATGGGAATTTTATAATTGCTTTGCTTTGGTAGACTTAAGCGTTTGAGAAGTTACACTATTTTTTAGGGTCTTGATACTACCAGCCTCTTTTTTGATAATGTAACCCCCTTCTTTTACATCATTGTTCAGTTTTTGGTGGTTTTTGAGGACAACTCAAAAAAGAAGAAATATTAAATATGTATAAAACCAAGTGATTTCTTGTTGGTGTTTTTCAAAATGATTTATTGTAATCAAAATTTTTAATAAGAAAAATTAATAGAATGTTGTCTTCTCTTATCAAAAATTTTGATTGCAATTTTTCATTTTGAAAAACATCAACAAAAAATCACTTCGATTGTTACATATTTAATTCTAGATTTTTTAAAAACAATTATTCCAAAAATAATTAAAAATTGAACAATACTGTAAAAGAAGAGGTGGGAGTATCAAAAAAGGGGGTGGGAGTATGAAAAAGGGGGGTGGGAGTATGAAAAAGGGGGGTGGCAGTATCAAAAAGGGGGGTGGCAGTATGAAAAAGGGGGGTGGCAGTATGAAAAAGGGGGGTGGCAGTATGAAAAAGGGGGGTGGCAGTATGAAAAAGGGGGGTGGCAGTATGAAAAAGGGGGGGTGGCAGTATGAAAAAGGGGGGTGGCAGTATGAAAAAGGGGGGTGGTAGTATCAAAAAGGGGGGTGGCAGTATCAAAAAGGGGGGTGGCAGTATCAAAAAGGGGGGTGGCAGTATGAAAAAGGGGGGTGGCAGTATGAAAAAGGGGGGGTGGCAGTATGAAAAAGGGGGGTGGCAGTATGAAAAAGGGGGGTGGTAGTATCAAAAAGGGGGGTGGCAGTATCAAAAAGGGGGGTGGCAGTATCAAAAAGGGGGGTGGCAGTATCAAAAAGGGGGGTGGTAGTATCAAAAAGGGGGGTGGCAGTATCAAAAAGGGGGGTGGCAGTATCAAAAAGGGGGGTGGCAGTATCAAAAAGGGGGGTGGCAGTATCAAAAAGGGGGGTGGCAGTATCAAAAAGGGGGGTGGCAGTATCAAAAAGGGGGGTGGCAGTATCAAAAAGGGGGGTGGCAGTATCAAAAAGGGGGGTGGCAGTATCAAAAAGGGGGGTGGCAGTATCAAAAAGGGGGGTGGCAGTATCAAAAAGGGGGGTGGCAGTATCAAGACCCATTTTTTTAAGGAGTTAAAGATAGCCATAAAACCATAAAGACAAGATATGTACAGTAGAACTCCTCTAAATTGATATCCTCTATAATCTAATATATAACACAAATCTCAATGTCAGACCATGCATTCTAAGTTTCACAAGTAAATCTATTTGCACTTTACAAATTCACAATGTATTCAAGTCATTCTAGATTGCCCAAAAATGATAATTTCAGAAAAATAAGATTTAAAAATACAAGCAAGGGATTGGAAAATCTTTTAATGATGTGCATATTCAATTCAAAGCATGGAAAGAAGCATGCAAAACATTGGAAAAATTATGTCCTTTATCATTGAGAAATAATTTAATGACTTGATACAAAGTTGCAGGATTGATTTAATACTAGCTAAAAATGACATTTCATTTGTAAAGGTTTTCTTAAAAAGATCAATATTATGCACTTTGAACAAAAGAACTTAAAGATGTATAAATTGAAAACGGATTTTTAATTTTAAATGTGAAGGGCTATTGAGTTTACATTGTTTAACCCCTAAAGGACCAATTGTCCCTTTGGGGGACAAATGGGATTTTGAGCATGTACCTATGGCTAATTTACTTTGCGTGATTTTTGAAATTTTTATGGAAGATGGGAAATTCAAAAATCTACTTGGGCATCTAATTTTTACTTCATTCTAACATTTATTGGAGAAGTTAAAAAAAGAATTATTGGAAAAAGGTCCAAATCAAGTAGCCCAAAAAAATCTTGCATATATATATATATATATATATATATATATATATATATATATATATATATATATATATATATATATATATATATATATATGAAATAGGTTCTTTAGACTTATATATAGGTGGACAGTTTTGAATCATTCAATTTTCATTGATGAGATAAAAGTTATGACAAGTTTTTGTTTGTGGATTGGTATGGTTTCTCTCAAAATCACACCTACCCGCAAACAAAAACTTCTCATGGCTTTCATCTCATTAATAAAAATTGAATAATTCAAAGTTGCCCACCTATGTATAAGTCTAAAGAAACTATTTCATATATATTATTATTTTTAATGCAAAATTTAAATTTTTTTGGGTTGCCTCCTGCTTGATCTAGACCTTTTTCTAGAAATTCATTTTTAATTTCTTTAATAAATGTTAGAATGAAGAAAAAATTAGATGCTCGCGTAGAGCTTTGAATCCTCCATCTTCCATAAAAGTTTCAAAAAATCATACAAAGTAGTTTAGCCATAAGTACATGCCCAAAATCCCATTTGTTTCCAAAAAGGGGCTTGGTCCTTAAGGGGTTAAAATTGGCACTAAAAGCTGGTTACAATGAGGATACATATTATATCATTTCTCTCTAAGATACATCTTTCAATACTCATATCTAATATATCTATATCATATATATCTGCAGTTTCATGACCATTATTTTGATAAGAATTTGAAACTTCAAATCAAAGAGCTTGTTCAAGTACGCTTGCGTAATCATATTGATGCTGAGAGCAAGATCAAAATCAAGTTAGCTGAAGCTGACATCTACATAGCCATCATATCTGATCGCCTTATCGTAAAACTAGGACCAAGGTAACTTAATAAATGCAATCTTTATAAGAATGAATGTTGTGCAACTTGATATGGATAAATGTAGGGAAATTTTTATGGATACCCCTAAAGTTTGTCATATTGTTTCTTTTAGATATTCTTAGTTTTTCAGAAATTGCACATATATCTTTGGACCATAATTTTCAAGCGTTTAGTTTATTGTACATGTTATTTCTTTTTCCTTTATGTGTATGTTATTTCTTTTTCATTCTATTGTACTCCTTGCTTTAACATTGGTCATGAAGAAAATAGCGTACATAACAAAACAAACACTTGAAAATTATGGTCCAAAGATATTTATGCAATTTCTGAAAAACTGGAGGTATCTATACAAATATGGCGAACTTCAAGGGTATCCATAAAATTTTCCCATGAATGATTGTTCTTAGGTCCCATAACTAAACCAAGAAATTGTGTCATTTTCATTACTGCCTGATACAGGATGGACATGGGGGCGTTTTTACCTGATGAACAACTTTGGAGGCTTGCATGCTCAGGGGAGAAGTATGCTATCTGGGAAAACATAAAACCAGCAGTGGGAAAGAAAATCCTTCATAAATCACTAGATTACGATGAAAAAACTCATTATGCTGGTCTTAGACATGATGTACCTATCAAAATCCAACTAGTCAATACAATGAGCATGGCAACACAGAAACGGATTCTTGAGGAATATCCAGAGCTTTTCAATTCGAGAGTGCAAGAAAGAAATATCATTGATAAAGCAATTAAGCACTAAAGGATGTTGACGTATTCTATACGCTCTCATGTGTTGTATACGGGTGGAGTATTTGGGTAGCACACGAATCCCATTGGATCTCTAAATTAAGCCAAGTCATAGATATACTACTGGTCAATTAGGATTTTTTGGGGAATTTTTGACATTTGTCATGAAACCATTTCTTCAAGTACTAAATGGTCCTTGTATGAATACATCCAACATTTTTGGTAGGCAACATCTTTTAAGGGTTAACCCTTAAAGGACCATAGGGCATAGTATATACACTGCCGTATAATTGGTATTTGCCACCAGTAAGAAGTTTTAATTTGGGATCTCAAGTAGCTCACTAGAACCGCTTTGATCTATTCTCTAACTTCTTTGTTGATTTCAAATATAGTAGAGGTGTGGATCCATTCCAAATACAAAAAAAATACCCCATATTGTACTGGTAGCAGTTGCATGCTCAGTCCTTTAGGGGTTAAGCACTAAGTCTTGACACACTAAACATCAAACTTCTTGTGTTGGATCCTGTTTTTGATGACAATGTATTTTGTGGTTTGTGCTAGCCCATGTTTCATGTCCTTCACTCTTAATACATATAGCCAAATGTTTTTTGTTTCACCGGTGAAAATAAGATCTAACCAAGAAGCACCAACAATAGGGGGTTTCAGATATCTCAAAAAAACAGTGAACGGATCATGAACGAGTTTTCGTTCACATGTGAACATGAAGTCACTAGAGGGAACCACCCATGAGGACCTCCAGGAGGTCCTCATGGATGGTTCACGCGAGAACAACATGAAGGAGTGAAGCCTCTTCCTCTCCCTCTTGCTCCTGTTCTTGTCGCCGCTCCCGCACCTATCCTTGTCGCTCCCGGTCTCTAGCTCTCGCTCCCAACCTCTTGCTCTCGCTCCACGCTGCCAGGCTACAAGCACTCCAAAGGTTCAAGTGGAGGGGAATTGGATTAGAAGCGACAATGGTGGAGCTCAAGGGATCCGGATTAGCTTACGAGATTGGTGATTTTGGGCAAAGTTGAAGGGGTGGTTTGTAGTTCACTAAAATATGGATATTTGAATGGGTGAACAAGAGGACATGAACGGTGGTTTCACTAAGTTGTTCACCAATTTCATTCACGTGAACAAAATTGATGATGAACGACATATTTGAAACCCCCTAATGTAGATGCTTGAAACCGTTACAAGATGGTTTAAGTGCATTTTTTTATAAAATTGTATTAAATCTGGAGATGGATTTCTTCTACCTTATGGCAAGTCAAAAATGTAAGATTTAATGTTTAGTTGCAAATCATGTACACAAATTATTTCAATTAGTGAAAGACATTTTTACAATATTTTAGAAGATTTTTATTTAATCAATGTGAAGGAGTGACATGCTTCCTACTCTCACTTTCTTAGTCAGATTTCGGGCACAATTTTTTGGTGATTTTTAAAAAGTAACTTGGTGTGTTTCTTACTTGATGCAACATCTTTCATGCACTCTCTAGTTGGAAAGTGTGATTGCAAAATATTTTCAAGATTTAAATCACTTTAGCCACAAGATACAAGATAGAATTTAAATGTTGTGCCCCGTAGTATACTAAATTAACATGATGTGAACTATCTTGTTGATGCCATTTGCAAATTCATTTATTTCTTAAAATAGTGCACATTGCCATTGTTAGTACAAAAATTAGTAATTGAAATAACTTACTTAGTAGGAACAACCTTTGTTATACTTAGGGTAATTTATGTGTTATGTACAAAGCACAATAGCAACATGCCAAAAAAAGCAAATGAATTACTTTTGCTACATATTGGAAACCAAGCCATCAACAAGAGGTTTTTGTTTGAATAGTCACTTGAGTAATTAATAACCATTAGATAAAAAGAGATAAGTGATTCAAAGCTAATAGTTGGTGTTTGTTGATAGGTATATTATTACATTGTTCATCTGTATATCACAAACCCAAAAATAATATATTATAGAATAAATAAACTAAAAACCTTGATTATACAATCCAAAAGGGGCAATCTTGATGAAGTGTCAACTTCAATCGGTGTTGCTGTAATCAAAATAACCGACTCAATTGTACAATACCCAATTATTATTTTTTGCAACTCTACACGCTCAGCTCTATACACTATAGTGTATTGCCTAAAGACATAGGATACTCTAGGATACAAGATTCTTAAATAAACATGATGGTCACTATTAAAGAAAAGTACTACTATGAGAAAAATAAGTAAACACCACCAATGTCAGAGGGCTTGCGTGTTGATCTTAAGAGCAACAACCAATACAACATAAAGTGCAACTCATGACATTCTTTAGGCCATCAGAAGCACAACAAAGTTGATCCTAATCTAGTTCACTCATGCCACTTCAAGAACTCAAAAAATTTGCTTGGTACGAATGCATTCGCTACTTCACCTTTTGTTTACAAATTGAGCCCCATGTTTCTTTTAGCAGTTCTGAGTGGTCAGACAGTAAAAGCGATACAAATTTTGGTTCTGTATGAACCAAAGACACAATGATCGTTTTCAGGGGTTGAAAAGTGTAAGAAAAGAGCTTGAGTGGACCGCAACTCATTCAATAAAAAAATCCTCAATTTTTTTGTCCTAGTTATCATGCTTGATTCTCACATTCTTTCCACCGGTACGAAGTCTATGTAAACATATCCTGTACTACTGAACAAGTTACTCAATAACATACCCTCTGCACACGTAGGTCAGAACGACAACGACAATATTAATGCCGAACGTGACAAAGCGGGGAGCAAAACCAGAAGCACCAGAGTATGAACCACAGAAGACTCAAACACAAGGTCTGACACTTAATACAGTGTAGTGATTTTAAACAGTAAAACACGTAGCGTGAAGACAGGAATGGCATTAGGGGCTCCATCAGACTAGGCAGAGACGAACTCAAATCCTTGTCCAGGTTTACAAGAGACGGTCTGCTTGGAGATCCTGTAGCCACCATGTCAAGCTACTAATGATTTCCAACAGCCCTGATAGATAGGTTACAACTAAAAGATTTCTACGCAGAAAAACTGACACCGTTGAACTTGGGAAACTGAGGAGGGCTCGAGGAGACCAGACTTCAGGTTTACAGTAGGTTTTTCCAAGAGCCAGAATCTGACTTCTGCATGACTTAAGTCGACGTTGTGACTTTATCCAGAAAGCTCATAGTGATGGGCTCTTTGACAGAAATCGGAGAAGAAATGTGCGTCACCAACGTAAATATGAAAGCCAGGATGAAAGGAGTGAGAATGCAATTTATTTTACCTCAGCCGCCCCTTTTGATAGCTCTTGTCGATTTATTGAATCTCTCCTTTGGATATCAATGCGCCTCGCTACTGTTTGGAGAGAAACATTCGTTCTCCACCATCGAAATCTGCATATCTGTTTTTTCGGAAATTGAGTCAAGTAGAGTTTTAGTATATTTCAAAGACTTCCCGCAAAGACCATTATATGGAAATACTATTATAATTTGAAACGGAAGGAAGAAAAGGACTACTAGTTCCAACGGATTAAGCATAGAGACGACGATCAAACCCGTAATAAATACACTCGGATGCAACTACAATGGCTGCGAAGTACAAACCGTGTACGACGAGAAGAAAAATGACTCATTAATTTGATGGGAATGCACCCATTACCACTTTTGTGGACTACAGAACTGTGAGGTGGAACCACGGGCTGTGGACCTCTCTAGCGGCAACCCTCTTTGTGAACATGAACCTATTCATTCAATCAAACAATTGCTCCTAAAACTAGCCAACGTATTTCAAACAATTCAATATCATAAGGGAGAACTTCCTCACGTGATAAACTAGCTAAATGACCGCAGTGCAACGCCCCCCAAAAATACTCTATATAAAATGAGTAGAGTTGTATCACTATTGATGAGCTACCACTCCACTAGCAGCTGCGCCACCAGCAGCCTTCTCGGCTGCCTCTTTTTCAATCTCTTTTCGCCTCTCTTCAGCGTGCTGAGCTAGGCCGTGAACCCAAGCCTGGTGTTGGAAGTCCAAAGAGCCCGATAAGGCTTGAAATCTTGCAGGATCGGATGTTGAAATTGCTGTATATCGAGGGGAAAAACACGGTCGGATAAGGATTACAAGAAAGAGAAGCTTTTAATAAAGAAGACCTGATATAAAACTAGCTTGCTGTAACAATATCCCCTGGGTTTAAATGCAGAGAAGTACAGAAACAATATGACCAACCTTTCATGGTATCAGAGAAGAAGATGAATGCATCAATGTCGTCAATAGGAGCCTGGAACTCCTCGTCATCCGTGAAGTCTTCGTAGTCGGAATCCGAATCCTCGTTATAAGAAAAAACTTTAGCCTGCAAAAGCAAAGCAAACCATGCAAGCTTTGAGATCTAATGCAAAAGTAGTACCTTAAAACAAGTGAGAGAAGTGTGAACTAGGAATTTGGGACTTCAAATACCGTCTAATTCACAGAAACTTAGACTTGAAAAGTGCCAAATTAGTTATTCATTTAAACAGACACCTGAGCCGCCAGTTTTGCCAATTTCTGTGTATCTGCTTCGTCATCGCCCTCATCATCATCGTCAATCTCTTTGTCCCATTCCCCATCGTCAATTTGCCAAGGTTCCAATTCCTCATCGTCATCGTCTTCTGCTTCCTCAACCTTTGCTGCCTCTGCAAGCCTCAACAGATACAAGTTACTGTGAATTTCATATCTTAAACAGAAAATAACTACCAATTGATGTCCAACAAAATTGTATATTTCAAACACTTAAAGGGCTTCTCAAAACTCACCTGCACACTGCTCTTTGTAAGCAACAAGCAACTTCAACAGAGCTTTGTAAACCTGATCTAAGCCAGCTTGTAGTTCAGGTAGCATTGCTGTAGTTGGAACTGCCAGCAATGAAGCCAACCCTAGAATGCAGACTTTCTTGTCATGCTCCCTGAAAAATAATAAGTCTAAGTTACATTCATACGCTTGCAATCGTAGCAAATAGACCAAATTAAAACCATACTGAGGTAAAATAAGGTACAAACGGATGGAAGCAGCAATCTAAAAACGAGATAGTAAGATAGAGATAGCACCTGACAAAGTGCACACATTTGCCTGTTTTCTTGACCTCATACAACATCTGAAACCATACTCGAAAGATTTCACTAACCACCCCCAAATGTTGTAAGATGGTAAGGCACATAGGGGCGTTATAATAGAGTCCATTTGCAACCTGAAACAAATCAAATAATGGCATAAGGTTCCAAGTTAAAAGCACGTTGATATCAATTTACAGGCTAGGAAAATCACCAATATTTAGAATAAGTTTCAAGAATGTTAAATAAAGTAAATCACATCAAAATACAGTAAAAAGAGAAATAATGCTACAGCGAGAGGCACAGAAGAGCGGAAGGAGAGGGAGAGAGAGAGAAATAAAAAGAACTGGTCCATACCACATTGACAAGTAAGTCCTTCAAGTAATTTTTCTTGGTCCTGCGAAGCCTTTCAACGCTAATACGCAAATATGGTTCCAACCACTGATCCACCCTTCCTCGACAGTTTTGCAACACTGCCTCGATCAACTTTGGAGCTGATTCTATATCACTATCTTCAAGTTTTTCATCTGACAATAACTGTCAGAAAAACAATAATAAGCACTCAGCGAAGATAAAACTTCATGATAGCTAGGTGAGAGAGCAGTAAATCTGAACAACCAATGGGGTCTTTGAGATGAGTCTCACTGTTGATATCACTTTGAAGAGGCTTGATTGATAATCCGGTTGTGTACACGTAAGATAATGCTCTGTACTCCTTGAAACATAATTATCCAACGGCACCAAGATATCTGCCCAAGGATAACACCAGGTCTCTGTAAATACAAGAACCAAGAACACAAGAACAAATCCAATTCATTAATGTCCTAAGATATCATTTTACTAAAAAAATGGGAATCGATCATTCATTTCATGATCGGAAACAAAGGCTTCCAATTACGTGCAAATTCGTGTATACTTAAAATCATAAGAAAAGCAGATGTTCATTCAGAATGGTTTCAGATACTCACTCTCAAAGTAATCAATAGCCCAGTCCTGGACAGCATCAACCATGAGTGGCCACAAGCTCCACATGTTCAAAGAAATTACAGGAGAGAAGTATGTCATATATGAAACTATCTCTAACACCTCCTCAAACACATCTGCAACACCATAGAGCACAAGTCAGTCAGTTTGATATGAAGCTGCAGTTCAAAAGAGTCATTAGAAGCCCAAACAAACATAGAATTTCCAGTTTAAGAGCAGGTAGTTGATAATAATAGCTTCAAACACATGTTTGTATCGTCAACAATGTAGGTCATGATATCTTCTATCTTATGGTACACTTCATTAGCTTCCTTGATACTTCCTAAATGCATTACTTCAAATCCTAAAGATATGAAACCGGTTGTTATTTGATTGTCTGCGAACTTGGAGGATAATCTCGAAATCGTGTTTAGATAGTAACTTTCAAATCAGTTTGAATGAGCATCTGTTTCTGGTAAGCCCATCTTGGGCTAAAATGAGAGAAAGTACGTGTATGTTTTAAGACAAGTGCGGATCTGTTTCAATTCGAATTTTAAAAACTATTTATAGAAAACTACCTCAAATACAATGAATGGAGATGTCTCCTATGAAAACCAAAGAGCTTATCAATAGTGGTTTCCCTAAGAAAAGAGCTTTTCAGATGGATTTTTTATTATTATTTGCAACACCATGCACACCTTCAGGAAAACACAGTGTACATCGGATTTAAAACCTAGGCTGCAAGGATTGGTGAGCTCATACTTAAAGATTCATCGCAGAACGTTTGAACGCCATCCTAGAAGCTACAGTTAAGGTCCTATCATTAGAACATATCTTAAACAAGTATCGGTGCGCTTAAATGGGCTTCACTTTTCCGGTTCCGCAGAACTTCCTGAATGTTAAACATACAGATTCTGAAATGGAAACGGACCATCTTCTTTTATACATTTAAGAGGAAACTACTACTGGGGTAAAGAACTCACCTTGACCATCAGTTGTCAGCATCCGCTGCATGATTGGGAGGAGTGTCGGTTCCATTAAGGGGAACAAATCAGGTAAACGACTCACGGACTCTAAAATTGTGCCAATAGCTCGCAAGCAACCCACTGCAGCCAGAGCGCCAGAGTCATCTTCATCTTCATCGGTCTCTGAAGACTCTAGACACTTCCAAAATGCAGCAGCCTGCCCATCATACCCACGAAATAAGAACAATTCCCACATAACGCAAAGTATTACACCTAAACAATTGAAAAATGTGGCAGTCTGAATCAATGAGACAGGGGCAAAAGTCATAAATCACAGAAGACATACCAGACGTTGGCAGAGACCGAGAGCATAAGGTGCCATTTCTTCCCCAAACTTATCCACAATCGTCTCCAGTGTGAATACAAGGTCTTCATTCTCTACTTCGTTCATCAACTTGAAAAACTCTGAAATATGGCCCCAAAGTAGCTCCAAATTCAGAACATGAAAACAGAAACAGCAAAGTATGACACTGCTTAAATGCACTCTTCACAACATACATGAGTGACATACTGCAACATCCCCCGAGTAAAACATGAAAAATTAAGCAGTCACAATACATCTCCCTTTTATGGCGAACTCACCATCGAGAAGTCGAGGTAATATTGGTCGAAGTTCATTGAGATCTGCAAAATTCAGGGCAAAAGCAATGAAACATGAGAAATTTATGTGCAAAGGCCAACAGTACATACCACGACATTTCAAGGCTAAATGCAAAATTCTGGTTAACATTGCAGTATTTCGTCATTCACTTCAACGCGCTGCACATGTATCAGTCTTGCTTGCAAAACTGGAATGATGGTGATCCCTTAAAAAATTAGAAGTATTCCAAAAAAGAGCAGACTAGAGAAAATGTAACTGTGCATCTCATTGTAGAACAGAAAACCACGAAAGTGAGAACACACCTTTACACGCTTCTACAAAAGTCCGAAGTGCAACCACTGAATCAACCCGAACCGGGAGCTCCGGATCAGTAAGGGCTGATACAACACAATGTAAGGCAGTCGTGAAGTGACGTTGATCCGTAAAGGTGATATCTGCATATTGTCCTGACACCCAAGAAGCCTGCGAAATTGAAAACGGCAGGAGTAAGTTGAGTTTATCGGTTCTGGTGCAAGATAATCCCCAATAAATTAGCACATGAATGGCATCTTTTAAATGTTAAGGAAAAGATATATCTACTACCTCAAGAAATATCAATCATGACTTTCTCATATCGTGGCAGACGCAAACCTGAGACATCTAAACCCCTTCAAATCCATGCAAGCAAACTGCACCGTGTAATACTCAAATAGGGATCCCCTAGGGTATTCAACACAATTACCTTCGCTCTGAGATGACCCGCAGGGCTGCTGAACTCGGGGAAAACATGAGTAACCAACATGTGTTCGAGTTGAGACTTGTATGGTTCAGTTTGCTTCAACGTATCATTCAAAGCGCCAACAGCTAGCAACCCTCCATCTTTTTGACGATATGGTTTTTGGTCCAACGGGGCTTCATCATACCTGCATTCAGAGGATAAAGTTCCATGAGCCAGTTCCTGAAAACACGTATATATCAGGATACAAATCCGGCATATTGAAGGCATATTTTAAAACATCATAACAAGTCCCAAGATGCCAAATCTACGAGAAATCGGCTTGCACCACGAAGACAATTACTCGATATTTCACTGTTTTGCAAACAAGTTTCAGTGCACATCCATTTCCGATGCTAGTAAGCAAGATAAAAAACAAGGCTGTAGTCATGTATGTCAAGAGATTATGCTCCGACCTTTAGAAATAAAGTGTAACATGCACTAGCAAAAGCTAATTGTCCCTCCCATACTACCTAAGAGACTTCAAACAATGCATGCTTCCATCGAGAGAGAGAAAGAGAGAGGAGTAGAGATACCTCCTAAAAACCTCGACAATGAATCCTAGAAACTTCTGCAGATTCTCTTTCCCTCTCTTCCTGATCAATTCGGAAATGAAGTTAATAGCTGCAGTTCGGGGACTATACATGTCTTCGATAATATCTGTAGAAGAAAAATTTAGTAAGTATCTGCAAGAGTAGAATAAACTTAAGCTAAAACAAAATTGGTCTCCAGGGAATACTCTTAGAACACAGTGTCTAACAAGGGGTAAAAGATATGAAGTGTTCAGTGTACTAACTAACATAACCACAATATAACCACCCACCATATCCTTTTCGAACATATTCATGTGGATCCTCACGCCAGAGTTGGTCATCAGCATCATTGTAGCACATAAGTGGAAATATGATTTCGAAGAGGACAACATCTAGTTGGGGCTTTAAAAGCTGATAAGTCACATTCTTGGAGACACTGCAAGGTAATTAAACATCACTGTCCTCAGATGCTATCAATGATGAATCACACGACATATCTGACTTCAACACTCCAATAAACCATACAGGTAAAGAAGTTGTGAGCGTCCTAAGAAAGCTATTCTCAATCTTAACCTTCACAGCATAATTTTACTCAAAGTGCAATGCAAAAAAATGAAGCTGAATTGAATATGCAAGCAATATGCTACGGAGTAATAGATATTACAATACCTGGTGCTGAGATATTGTAGAGCCAAATTGATGACTCTATCAGGCAGATACCCATTCTCCCGCACAACACTCAGAAGCTTCATGTAAAGTTCCAAGAACTTTCCAGCAAATTGCTTTTGAAACATCTGTGCAAATCCCTTGTTCTCTGGTTTAGACATCTTTGGGTCACCGAATCTGTAAGCCGCCAATACAGACTGATATCAAAAGGGTGGATCAAGAAACACCAGAGTTCAGACGGTGTTAATAATCCCAAGAAATGTGTGTCTATTGCAAACGGTGCGGTAAATACACTGTTTGTTCCGAAATTCCCACCTGTAGTAAAGTCGATTCATGATATGCAATGTCCACTTTTTCACTTTCCACCAACCCCAAACTTTCCGCATCTCGGGATCGGTTGGTTGACCCTCGATAGGCACAGGTCTCTCCAAGATAATGTGAAAGCTGGACATCCATGCAGTAAAAGTGTTGACGTCATGCAAGACCTTGGGGATCTCCAGCTACACAAACAACAACAAAAATAATACGTTCATCAGCGAAATTTCGTCCATCGAATTATCTCAGAAAAGTTCATGGGCACAGCTATCTCAAACCCACGAGTAATGAGTTGGAGATCAGATACGACTTGAACTCGGGTGAAATGGAAAAGATAAAAATACAAGAATACTCTTGTTGAAAATGACGTCTAGAAATAATAATAAAAAAATTGATAGTGCAACGAGTTCATATAAGTTACGTCACTTACATAAGCTGATGACCAAAAGATCTTTAAAATCAGCTTGATGAGGTCTGCAACTTCAATAGAAGGATTTGATAGTGCTAGAAGGTGATTCAATATTTCCAACAAAACTGGAAAGGTTGTGTTAATAATGTGATACACTGGCGTTCTCTCTTCTTCATCCTTAAACCTGCGCTCAACCAACCGAAAACATGAATACCTCTACAAATCAGCAACAATATTAGTGCCAGTAACTCTCCCACCGTAAGCACAACAAAGAATTTATGGCAATACCCAGTCAGAATGAAGGCCACGTTCATCCTACTACATCATGGAATTCCTCACTACATACTGGTTGTAGGAAGCAACATACTCAAATTTGTGAGTTAAAATGCGCAAGGCGTAAAGGGCACCATAAACTCGCTGCTGGTTTTGTGACTTCAGATTGTTGAAAATTGAGGGTAAAAGAGCTGGCCACAATTCCGGATAGTCGGCATGAATGACAGTCTTCAGGCACTCTCCAAGTTGGACTCTGAAAAACATTCCAGACAAAACATGTATCTTTTCAGGAATGCCTAGCCTCTTAGCTCACAAACGCCATATTGTCGGAAGCTATAAGAGAAGAAATTCTATTGGTTTGTTTCGGTCGCATAGTAAGCAAAGAGATTTGACGAACCCTTTCGACCAATAGAAAAGACGAATATTTTGCACTAACGACAAATACCAGACTAATACTAGACCATTGCATGTCATAATTGGAAATGTACTGGCTCTCGATACTCGGACTCATCCAGTGCTTATGGCACTCCACTCGTCATGTCAGATGATGTGCGGCGCGATAACAAGTGAGATAGACACAAACTCAGACGGCGTGGTGGTAAACTGTGGACTGAAAGAAAATGAAACTAAAGGAGCACATGCAAGAGAACTTAAACGAATCAAGGGCATCAACTGATACAGCATCCAAAAATACTCACAAGGGCCGATACTCATAATGGTGTGCAAGGAAACTTTTGGTGTTGAACAGCATATTACCTTATAATGTAAGGTGCGTGTACAATAGCCTCCATGAGATTCTCTCTTACGGTTGCTTTATCAATGTCGGAAATTTTCGGTGCCTCGACTGCAATTGACGAGCAGAACCATGACATCAGTAAGCTAATCACTCTACCCCCAGTCACAATTCCTTTCTACTAAGCGTAAGGAAACTGCAGTAGCACCAGTAAAAGATCTCAAAGGAAGTATAGAATGTTTTACCGGGTTCACGAGGCAGCCAATCTCTTGCAATGACATTCTTGAAATAAATGCTGGCAACTTGACGAATGGAAAGATCCACATGTGTCGCCACAGTGATTTGTAGAAGACCCACGAGGTGCCCCTGAACATGTTGATACTATACACCCGTAGAAAAAAAAAATTCATATCAGAACAATAACATTCTTCGCAAGTTAACTAGCTGAAGACTACTACCACACAGCTCATCCTGCACCAACTCACATGAGTAGCAGAATCCAGGCTTAAAACTAGCAAAGCCAACGGAGATATAGAGCTGCGGCATCGTATGCACCTAGAGTAAAGAAGGAGTAGGCTACCCACTGAAATTACACAATTTTTTTTCAACTAAAAACGATCTTGCAATGTGAACTAATCCAAGTCACTAGATAAATGAGTATTGGCTAATTGTCGCTTACAAAGTTCCGGATAGCGGCTACCTACTGAAGTAAGACCAACTGAGGGTCAACGAAGCAGAACCAAAGTAAACCATCACATTTTGCAATTGTTATCTCAACACCAAGCGAATAAACCACGTCATGAAAGTGCAGCAATTTTCATTCTGACTAATGAGAGCTAGTTGTTGAATGCATTAACTAATATGAGATGTCTAGTTAATCCCTAGTCGCTGAAGCGGACGATTTTGTCCTCATTTCCCGTGTATATACTAAACCGCCGGCGAGGAGGGGTTAATGTGTCCTGTTCAAGAACAAAAGCTAAAACCCTCACTCTACTGTAGAATTCTCGTCAGGTTTTGATCCAAATCAAGTTACGAGACACTGGATCTACTTAAAATACATTCGTTCCGCGCCTGTCCAACCACCACTCTACGCTCTCGGAGGTGTAGAGCCTGATACATGAGCTTTCTTTTTACTAAAACCAGAGTCAACCGAAGCCACTCAAAAAAACGAAACAGAGTAATAGCTTGGACTATGAATTAAAAGTGTAAAAAGCAACCTGGTTAAGCCGCTCCTCGCCGGCCTTCCGCTCCTCTGGATTGGTGCTGAGAGCAGATTGCAGCACAGTCGCCAACATCGCCAAATCCATAGTGGCCGTCTCGTGCGTGATCAATCCCAGGCCCTCTCAGTAGGCGCGCATTCCTTTCGCTCACAAACTATACAAAACATCAATCAAACAAAAAGCGAAATTCAACAGTAAGTCAGGTGAATGCTCATTAGGCCAGCCACCGCTCAACACAAATCCAGATAACACAATTCACGGATGGTGATCGACACGCGCAAAGACAGGCAAATCCAGAAGATTTTCTGAACATACAACACCTAGATCAACGCACTCAAACACTAACTAGCACTCCTCCTCACTCCGCCATACTCTTCGGCCGCTAATCGTAAAACCCTACCCCCTCACCGACAAAGCTCCCCCGCCTCATCCTTCAACCAAACCGATCAACAAAGCCTAGAGAAGGCCATCGCACTATCTAGAGCCACATTCATATGGAAATGTCCCAGCAACCTCACCTCAGAAGCAAAGAACAAAATAAAATGACCAAAAGTAATAAGAGCAATGAACGGCGAACTTACGATTAAGATCACCAGAGTGAGTGTTCCGCGTCTTCCGAAGAAGTAAAGAAGCTAAGCTTGACAAAAATGAAGAGCGATGACGAGAGCTGAAGGCCTCCCCCTGAGGCCAGGCTCCGGCTGAAGAAGCAACAGGACAGGGGTCACAAGAAAGGCAGAGTAGGCGATGCTGGCGACTGAAAGCAGGTCGTCATATTCCTCCGTTGCCCTAATATTCCAGCTCCGCCACTTGAGTACTGTGGTCAGTAGAGTAGAGAGAACTCCCTTCCCTTCCCTTCCCTTCCCTTCGACGACGGTCCTTCCGTCTGTTCCGTCAGTCGGTTCCGTCTGCTGCACTTCCTTCCGTCACCCCTCGCAGCACAGGCACGGCCTGGTGATGATGTTTTCCAAGGGAATGAAAGGTGTGACGACTAAGGTAGAAGGCTCGAAACCCGACCATCTAAGGGCTGAAACTGAATTTTGGGGAGGTAGAACTTCTTGAAATATTTTTCAATAAAATTTTCTTGAAAAGAAGAATTGACATCTAACTCAAGTTGTTTCATATTTTTTGGAGTTTTGTAGAATTAGTTATGAAATTTTGAACTGAAGTGGCATAGGGCTCTATAACTGCTCACCTCCTCAAATGTACACCATCTATACGTTTTAGAAATCTTTGAAAAAATACATGTACAGAATGAGAACATTTTGGAGGGCGAGCAATTTTAGAGCCTAGACGGTTCTTGAGCCTTTTACCTTAAGCTAAGTTATGGTGATGCCGTGAGGACGATGAAGGAGAGTATGCCGTGCAGCCCCGTTCCCACAGCCACCAGCAGTAGAGACATGTACCAAGGGTTTGGGTTTTGGGGTTGAGTTGCGGCTGGCTGCTGTGGTCGCGGCTGGAGTGGCGGGCTCTAAGAGCATCTCCACCGGTTCTCCAAACACTGGCAATGAGCATGCTCAGTGGCTCTTGTCACCGTGCCGGAGCTCTACTAGTGATGCACTAGCACAAATGGGTTAAGCGGCCTCAGTGAAAACACCCCCAGGGACGTGAAGCTCTTGCAACTTCGACATTCTTGAGTGAGCTTGATTTCTACTTCAAATTGTCCCGGTTCCAATAACCTCATGATCGGGCGTCTCTATGTTGGCCCATTCAGCTTGCTCAATCCTTTTGCAAAGAGACGACAGCCTCCTCATGCAAAGACCACTGTCAACTTTCCAATAAACCGACTCATGAGTCCTTGTTGCAGGGCACCAATGGCCTCCAGCAACCTCACCATATCAAAAAAAAATTTATGGGCCCGCTCAAACCTTCCCGTCCCAAGTCAACTGGTTTGGTGGAGATGCTCTAAGGCCTAGTTCAGACTAGCGGCCGGCCAAAAAATTATTGAACGTGATTGGTTGAAATTTGGGTTTCGACAGCTGCAAGGTTCATACCGAGGAGTTCAGACTGAGAGTTTGCCTGGTACTTTTACATCCATCTTAACCAACCAATATAGCCAAGTCAACGGTCAAGATAGTGAAGTTTTGGGGCTTGCTCCAAGGATGGTACCAAATTTGTCCTGTAGAGGCACACTCTTGGATGACACACAATTATATGGAAAAGTTTCTATTAGACGAAACATCAGACACAATACCAATTTCAGTGTCTCGGCCAATTGCTAGTTTGAACCAAGCCTAAGGCTTGGTTCAGACTAGCAACCAGCCAAAATTTTCTCAAACGTGATTGGTTGATATTTGACTTTTGTTGGCTGCATGGTTCAGACCGAGAGTTTGTCCGGTACTTTTACATCTATCTTTACCAACCAATATAGCCACGTTAGCGACAAAGATTGTGAAGTTTTGGGGCTTGCTCCAAAGGTGGTACCAAACTTGTCCAGCAGAGGCACACTCTTGGATGACACAAGATTACATTGGAAAAAAATTATGACGGATGAACCATCGGCAGGGGTGCCAATTTTGCTACTTTGTCCGGCCGCTAGTTTGAACCAGGCCTAAAAGTACCTTGCTATGGGGCTCATGGACATCCAAGAGTTGGATGGCCATTGACCGACTCCTGGACGTCCAAGAGCCCTATGGCTTTTCTATGGAGCAGGAGTGGAGTTCCGTAGTCCTCATAAAGCTATAAGAGCATCTCTTGCAACACATCAAAACAGCCTCGCGCTCCTTAGCTGTAACGGCTTTTGGGTTTCAAGTCTCCAATAGCACTCAATCTTGGGGAGATCACTAGCCTATGTTTTAGGAACCATGTGAGTTAAAAGATAGGGTCCATTTTATTCAAAGGACAAAAAATTATGTAATATGTAGACCTACTATAGGGTTCATGAAATACTATACACTTTAATATATATAAATTAGGGTATGTAAAAACATTAGGTAGTAGGATTTTGTTATTAATAAATTAGCCTTGACAAATAGGGATTGTAAAAAAAAATTAGTGTTGTTTGCTGCTCTCCATGTTAAATTGTTTTAAATACATGCCTTAGAATTGAAAAATATTAAGAACTTGTTACTAAATTTTTTCACTTGGACAATAGCCCTCTAATTCATATGCTTGTTATTGGTTTCATAGTGAATACCCTGTGTGTATATGTAATAGAAAGTAAGATTTTTTTTTGATGAATAATAGAGGTAGGATAAAATTGGACAAATAAAATTTATACATAAAATAGCCCCATTTATAAACTAAATGAATGAATTTATTAAAAAAAATAGGGTACTAGAAATATGATCCGCGTAGCTTTTTATATAAAAATACAATCACTTTAAGTACCATATTTTAGATAAATAACCCTACATCAAATATCCTCTTAATTCACATGTATACCATAAAATCGCAAGGAGTGATCTCCCCGAGCACTCAATACGTCCATGTGCAGGTCAAGGGGACTTCAGATTGAGCCTTACTCCCGTCAAATTCAAGCTTTCTTCAGGCCCCCTTCACAGTCCCTCCTAAGCACTGTTCACAAAGGACCCCACTCCATAGCCAAGTATACCTATGCAATTCGTTGTAACGCAATTGCAGGTTTAGAAGATTTGGGAGCTACAGGAGAACTTCAAGCCTTGCCGTGAAGGTTCATGTCATTTACCTCGTGAAACCTCATTTTTCTAAGGCTTGGAAAGCGTGCTGCAAGAGATGCCCTAAGTGCAGTAAAAAAAAAATTCCTTATTAAATTATTTCACCCAAGGCCCAGATCCAAGTTGTTTTAAAACAAACCTAGCTTGTATTGTATGCTCTTGTGTTGTATACTTGATAATTTTGAATTGTGCATCTCTCTTAGCTAATTTGAGGGATGTGATCTCAAATATGAATTCAAAATTTTTAAATTTCAAAACTTTGCAAAGAATTAAAAACATTTGATATTCTCACTGTTCAAAATCTTCCATATCTCATATAGTGTAAAGTAGATGTTCATTAAAAAACAACTTCTTACACAATTACAAATGATCATCATGACATGGTAAATAATTTAACCTCTAAAGGACCAAGTGTCCGTTCAATGGACACTTGGATAGGGTCAAATGAAGTTATTTTTTATTGGATGTTCTCAAAATTGTTATAGAAGGTGCAAATATGTATCTCCTGAAGGGAAATATTAATTTTTCTCCAATCCAATGTCTAATTCAAAAAATTTGTTGCCCAAATTATTTTGGGCAACTTGAGCAATTTGGGCATCTTTGGAGAATCTTATGCTAAAACTCTCATCAACTTTTGAAACTTGGCGTGTATGTAACTAATAAAATATGGTATATAATTATTAAAAAAAACCCTAGCTCTTAAATCACATTCTTAGAGGAGTTAAGCTTTGTTAACAATGTTCAAGCAGTTTCAAGAAAATTTAATTTCTTCTGGTCTCAAGCCCTATTATCTTGCAATCTATAATTTCAAAGCTCTTGAAAACAAATCACATATCTCAAATGTTTGTCTCTAACTTTTCACTAGTTAGATTTCAAATAAACAAATTCTTCATTGCACAAGAAATCATTAAAAAATGATTAGTGTGTTGCCAATTCATTGAACCTCCTTGCATTTTAAGGTGATATAAAATAAGCTAGATTCTGTATTTTCTTTTGAATTTTTTTCATGAGTTGACCTAACATCATAAACTTATGAACGGTCAAAAACCTCATTTTTGTGTAGAGCAAAAAATTTACTTGAGGAGGGCTCAAAGCCTGCTGACCTTGTTATGCAAGAATGAAAAATAGTTGTTTTTCACACTTTGAACATTGTAATCTTAAAATTGACGTGGTCAAAGGGGCTGTAATTTTTTCACATATTGATTTGTTTGTCTAACACAATTTTTACAGTTGAAAATCAGAAAAAAAAAATGATTTTCAATTTTGGGCAATGTACTAAAGGTTGGCACTTTCTAAGATTTTTTCTCAAAAAACACCATCGGTCCTTTAGGGTTTAAAACACTTGCACCTCCCTCTCCAATCCATTTAAACATAAAATTTTCTAAAACAAACATACCTAAGCTTATTGCATTGACTAAATAAGGTTCATTAGAAGAAGCCTAGGGCAAGGGCAATGTCTTTGATGTAAACTTAACCCCCGAGCGCCCCACAAGCCAGAATGTGGTCTCTCCATATTTGATGGTTTATTGTTTTTGACCATTATAATCCTTTGATCCATGCAACAAAAACTTACCAAATTTTTCATACATATGCAGACCCTAAGCCTCATGCAATATCAACGACTAACTCTTCCAAATGTTGTTTTTGAACTTATGGTGCCAAATTGTTTGCAATGAGGTCTAACATTGCACAAATTTGGGTTGTGTGCTTAAAGGTTAAAGCTTAACAACCCAAGGAGCCTCTTTATCATGTGCTTGACTTTGGAGACACGCCAAGGGATGATGGAATTGATGTTGTAGGACAAGCCTCTTGGACCAAAAATCAGGTTCCGTTCAAAATGAATGGATGTAATCTTACAAGAAACTGGTCTCATCACTAGAAGAAAAACGTGTCCTAAATGATTGGTTCACAATGACTGCAAATGTCATAAACAACTACATAATGACTCAATTACAGTTGTTTAGGACATTTGTAGTTGTTTAGGACCAGTTGTTTATTACTCATTTTCTTCTGGTGATTATGCCCTAGCACTACAAGAAAAAGGGCATTTTTTTACTAAGGCAAATAACTACCAAAACAACTAGGACTTTTTGACTAGTCAAATGTTAGTCAAGTGTTAATTTATGACTATATGGAGTCATAAATTAAATCTATTTATGACTAAATGTGGTCATAAATTCAACACTTGACTGACTTGACATTTGACTAGTCAAAAAGTCCTAGTTGTTTTGGTAGTCATTTGCCTTAGTCAAAAAATGACCTTTTTCTTGTAGTGTAGAAAATGAATTAATAACAAATGAGTTTCATTCAGAGCACAATGACACTTTGAAATTTGAAAGAGGCAACTATAAATTGTTTCATACTAAAATCTTTTCATTTAAATAGAGAAATGAACACAGAAGTGAATTTTTCAGAAGAACTACAATAATTTATTGCATTTGTAGAAATTGAATTACAAAATCATTAACCTTTTCTACTGGGCATACAATAAAGTCCATTTGTGCGGTTTTCAACAATGAATCAAGTGTTCAACAATAGATTCCCTTATTAGCTCCGCATCACTTGTTACAACTTCTCTAGATATTTGCTGACGGCCAGGAGGAGGAACATCCTCATCAACAACTTCATTGTGCTCCAAGAGAATATTGTGCAAAATACAACAAACATAAATGATCTTGGGCACCATAGCTTTACTGGGATTCCACATGGGTAGGTATAAAATCCTCCACATACACTTCAACCTTTCAAATGCTTGTTCAACTACAATACAAGTACTGCTTTGCTTATGATTATAACTTTTGTACATGCCTTGCAGATCCCTCCTAGAAGAGGAACCAACATCCACTCCTATTGTGTGTATTCAACATCTCCAACAATAAGCTTAGGAATCCATGTACCTCCTATTCTTTGTTTTTCTCCATTCAATTCCTGACCTTCTTCCACCATTTTGTAGAACCTTGAATTCTTCAAAACTCGTAAATCATGCACTACACCTGGAAATTCAGCAAATGTATCTAAAAAATGCATCTCTAAATCAACAACTACTTGGACCACATAGCTATAATTATGATTTTTATCATAGAAATTGGCTGACTTAGCATTATTGGGCAATTCAACCTCTACATGTGTGCAATCAATGGCACCACAGACTTGGGGTATACTCCATAAATTCTCAAACTTCCTCTTCACAATGTTTATGTTTTCATTGCTAGGTTGCTGCAAGTGAGTTTGGGACCGTAAAAGTATTGCTGCTATGAACTTCTTCAAGGTTTTAGAAACTGTTGATTTAGAGACTCCAAATAACTCGAATATACTTAACAATGAGTCCCTAGTAGCCAATCTATGCAAGGACATGGATATTGGTTTCTCTACTTCTAAATTATGACCTTGTATAGCTTGCAGTGACACTGGTAGATTGCAATGCATATCATTAATTAATAACTCACTTAAAAATGAAACGTCCTCATAGAAACCCTAAATATTCTTCAAAATCTCTCCAAATCATCATGCATTACTTGATTGCTATAAAGGTCCCATCAATGCAAAGATCTTGGTTTTACATACTAAAGTCCTCATTGAATACCTAACATATCTCTTGGTTGCAATTTGGATTCAATTAAAACAAGTACTATGGCCTCCAAGCTAGTTTTGTTCACTTTGTTTTACTCTTCAAAAAAATTGGTATTTTATAAAATAAAATTAGCATTTTAGAATCTTGTACCATTATTGTTTTTTAATTCTTACTCAATCTCAATCAAGCATACCATATTTTGAGTTTCAGAAAACCAAAATCCTATTTTTGGTGAATTGTTTTACATAATATTCATGGTTTTACATATAAATGATTAAAAAAATTAGTAATGAATTTTTGAGATTTGGTTGCATGGATGAATAGGAAACATCTACACACACATCTTTTCTTCTAACAAGCATCTCTAAAAAGTTTTAATTTTCCTTCTATGTCAATTTCATCAATGAAGAGATTACAACCAAATCTTGTAAATTAGATATTTCTTCATGGTAATCAATTTTTTTTGTTTGATTTATACAATATAGTTGGGTTTGAATCTTTGAGCATAATGATATGGTTATTTTGCCAAAAACCAGTCAAAAATACATAATTCTCTATTTTACAAAATTTGATCATGATCACTCTAAATCTAAAATCTACATAGAAGGAATTATGATATTTTTTGGAGATGCTTGTTAGAAGAAAAGATGTGTGTGTGGATGTTTCCTATTCATCCATGCAATCAAATCTCAAAAATTCATTACTAATTTTTTTAATCATTTATATGTAAAACCATGAATATTATGTAAAACCATGAATATTATGTAAAACCATGAATATTATGTAAAACCATGAATATTATGTAAAACAATTCACCAAAAATAGGATTTTGGTTTTCTGAAACTCAAAATATGGTATGCTTGATTGGGATTGAGTAAGAATTAAAAAATAATAATGGTACAAGATTCGAAAATGCTAATTTTATTTTATAAAATACCAATTTTTTTGAAGAGTAAAACAAGGTGAACAAAACTAGCTTGGAGGTCATAGTATTGTTCTCCTCTTTTATAGTGAAAATAATGCTTTTAATAAAGACAATCCAAATTAAAAGGACAAAAACTCTCCATTCCATCATAGAGCTCTTTCAATTGAAAACAATAGATTATCATTATTATCTAGGGAAAATTTCATGGGTACCCTTGAAGTTTGCAACAATATCATAGATACCCCTGTTTTTTTAGAAATTTCACAGATACCCCTAGAACTGCAGTGCTTCTTTCAGCCTTTTTGATTTCTTCATCTTTCCTGGAATTCCTGCCAATCCGTGGACCTAGGTATTTCTTAGCATCCCCCTTGAGCTCCAGCATGGAGCACACTCATAAACTCATGCTGGTCTTAATGAGTCTGACACCTCGTTTGTGGGGCCAGGCCGGGTAAAAGAGCTCCTTTTTCTTACATGCCAAAAGATGTAAGCGTTTCAAGAAATTAGCATTACGAGATTGAATTTGAGAAATTTGAAATTGCATTTGAATTCAAAGACCATGCTTCATTGAGAAAATCTTTGAAAGCAAATAAAATGATCGACTCCAAAAAATGGGCTCATTCTTACGTTTACCCTTGTTCATAAAATACTAGATATATTTTGGGAAAAATATCAAAAATGCCCTTCAATTCTTTCAAAACATCAAATATACCCCTATATTATTTGAAATATAAAAAGGAAATGACTAGGGAGACACCTTGAGTTGCTAGGGAGACACTTTGAGTTGCTAGGGAGACACCCTTATAGCCCAACCTCTTAAAGTTGAGATTATTATTATGTTGAAGTATGAAATAAAATCAAAACAATATTTTAGCACATATTTGCATCTACAAGCATTCCAAACATAAGACAAATATGTCTCATTTGTGACATGATTGAGAGCTAAACTCAAAAATGAAGGAAACAAATAGTAATGGTGCAAGTGCTAGTGACCTATTGTTAACGTCTAGTAAAGCACATAAAAGAGATTCATAGGTAATTTTACGTTATTCCATTTATAACTTTTCGATCCTAGTCATGCCCAACCCTAACTGACTGACACTGTAATCAATTATATATAGAGATTATTATTATTATTATTAGTCTTTTACATGCTTCCTTATTATGTAAGATTGAAGATTAAAGATCTATCATTTCACAATTTTCAATGCTATTTGACCCAAATTACAAACATAACTAATGTTGCATTGTAGAGATGGAATAAAATTTGAGAAAATGTCAAATACATCCTTACTTAGTTTGAAGTATGAAATGCACACGCATGTTACTTAAAACAATAGTAGACAATACCTATGTTTATGTTTGAGAGCATTCTAAATACCCTAGGTAGTTTTTGGGCACCTCTTTATTGCAATTTCTTGTAAATACTAAAATGATAATGGAAATCACTATACAATCAATACAACTTATACAATGTTGTTGTACACAATATACTTACATGCAGAACCTTATACAAGCTTGAGGAGCTTGCTTCCAAGATTTAATATGCATTTAATTTGCATATACTTTTTGTGATTTCCATTGTCACTTTAGTAATTACAAAAAATTGCAACAAAGAATACAAGAAAAGTAGATGTAGTTGTGATATACTCAAAAACAACCATTTGTATAGTACAATTGCTTTTCTTACACAAACGCAAAGGAACCCGTGTTCTTTTTGGCGATTTGGTGCTCAATTGCACCAAAAAAAATTGACTAAGAAACATTAAAAAATTTGCCAAAAAACTTGGATGAAATTGCCAAAAAAGTTTCAAATTAAAAAAAATCTTGGATGAAATTGCCAAATTGTGGATGAAAACCAAATTATAGACATGTAATATGTGCTAATGTGATATTTTCTATCCAATATGTGGATGAATTTTGAAATTTGAAGCACCATTGTAACATTAAAGTTGCCACTTTGACTCTTCTTAAAAAATGACAAAATAAATCTTGGTGGGACTTCACTCAAGGTTTGGGTTAACCATTTTGCTAGACCCAATTTTGAGCCCAAGTCCTATCTATTTTTTGTATATAAACAAATATCTATTTTGCAAATTTTGGTTCTACCACATCCCACATTGAAGTTGTTGTAGATTGTAAGTTTGTTACTTAATGGTATTTGTTTTAACAAACGCCATATTTGTTAATTTGGGAAAAAACCTTGATTTTGGGAGTTTAAGGTGACCACCTTAAACCAAGCTCTAGGTGTAAGGTGAGTACAACTTGGGAAACTGATTTTCCCAATTTAATGAATACGGCGTTAACATGAAAAATGTGCATATGAATTTTTCCTCCATATCCATGCAATCTTATCTCAAAAACTCATCACCAACTTTCTTCAATCAATTTTCTTGTAAAACCACAAATCTAATATAAAATAATTCACCAAAATTAGGATTTTGGTTTTTATGAATCAATATTTGAAATATTAGATTGTGATTGCATAAGAATCAAATATCTATGATTCAAAATATCAAAAGCCCAATTTTAGTGTGTATTATGCAAAGTTCTTTGAACAACAAAACATGCATGAGGGTATCAATACTTCCAAGTACATACTTTACAATCTCTATTTTGGGCATTCCAATCATTTTTTTGGAAAAATTATTTATAGAACCTATTATGTTTGAAATTTTGTTTTCTACAAAGATTAAGTTTGTTTGGTACAATGATATTGTTGTGGGAGCATGGTTGCTAGAACATGAGCATGAATGCATAAGCTCATGAGCTCATGAGCTTATGAGCATATGAAGGGCAAATAATTTTAGGGATTCTTTAGGGTAGAGTACCTATGACTGTGGAGTCTAAGATACAAACGTGATACAATGACAAGGTGTATGGTGAAAAATCCATTAGAACAAATGCAATAAAGACAAAAATTTGAACATTCATATATCAAATTTTCTTAGAGTTTACATGAATTGGAAATAATTGAACAATCATGTAAGTGCAAAAAGAATAGATTTAGTCATAAAATACAAAAATCTATATAATATGAAATCAAAATAAAATAGACACATCAATACAAACATGTTTGTTGAAATGCTAGATCATATTAGACTCCTTAGCTAAGCCTGAAGTGCTAGAAGCCTCTACGTAATCTTCATCCACAGAAGCCATGTCATCTATATACGTACTCAACAAAATCTGGATCATAAGTGACAAAACTAGATCTTGGCTTAGTATAACGAAATCTAGAATATGCATCAGCCATCTTCAATGCATAAGATGGCATAACAAAATCATCCTAATGGGCTAGTTCAAATGTCTATACCATTTGTGGAAGTAACAATACTTTTGGATATCAATTTAAAATGGCTGCAAGAAAAAATACAAAGAATTAGGTTTAATGAAATGAAAAAAATCAATGTTAAAATGAAAATGAGAAAATGAAAACTTACTCACATGGCTTTGTCTTCCGTGCAAACTTTCACGGAACAATTGTCACAACATCTTAATCCTATGTAGAAATAACAGTAGCGTGTGCCTCCATCTGTCCTTTGTTTGGCATAGTGTAGATTCGTGGTTGGAGTAATGCACCAAAAATGTCAAGGTCATGTTCAAAAGCAAGATTATGGCACCCTATTGCATGACAAGCAATAATAGCAGCTCCTACAAAAACAAAACATAAAAGGAATTGGTTATTATCAAAAATAAAACAAGTAATCAAGAATATAATTAAAGGAAGTAGTTTGAAATTGAATTTTGACCTGTTGAAGCAATACAATTCAACACAACATCTCCAAAAGCAGTTGTCAACTGCTACAATCAAAAGATGGTAATATCATGGGTCTTTTTCACGAGCTTCTCTCCAAAGAATCATCCCACTCAGTGCTAAATATTTTGCCCTAGTGTAGTTCATGAAGATGTTGTTACGCTCAACATTAATATCAATCTCCACCATCTTGGCCATAAGATCACACTCTTAAAATATTCTCAAATTTTTTTGGTTACAACGTGAATGTAATAGTCAATGCAACAAAAAAAACTAGATTCACACGGTTATAGGTGCACCTACAATTCTGTGGTATTAGGTCTAATATTTTATTACTAGTGGGCACGTGTACGCGCCGTCCCGGCAAAGGGCCATCACGGGAGAAAGTCCCTACAAAAAAATTAACATGAAATTTGATTTGCATTTTGAATTTTATTTGTAAACTATCCAAACTTAGCTTGATCTTTGGTTCATATTAAAAAACATTCCATGGAATAATATAAAATCAATTTGCCTCTTCATCTCCCTCTCCACTCTTTTCTTTCTCAATTTCAAATTCAAGTTGGAAAAAATTCAATAAATTCCATCAAATATATCTTTTCACACCTAAAGCCCATATTCATCACTTTGCCCCTTGGCTCTTGACTAATCACAATTCTTTTACGTAGCCCTATATTCCATTCCATGCCCATGACCCATCCTATCCCATGCCCATGATCCATCCCATCCCATGCCCATGATCCATCCCATCCCATGCCCATGATCCATCCCATCCCATGCCCATGATCCATCCCATCCCATGCCCATGATCCATCCCATCCCATGCCCATGATCCATCCCATCCCATGCCCATGATCCATCCCATCCCATGCCCATGATCCATCCCATTCCATGCCCATGATCCATCCCATCCCATGCCCATGATCCATCCCATCCTATGCCCATGGTCTCTCATCCAATGCCTGTGAGAGTCCCAGATTCAGCACTAGATGTCCTAAATTTATTTTTCATTTTACGTAGCTTTGAAATTGCATTAATATAAGTGGAATAGCCATATATGTTGATTTAGATTAATTAGACCAAATGGTTAGCAGTACGCTATTTACCCCCCTCCATATGGTAAGTCATAAGAAGTGATTTAGGGAGATTTAGTAGTTTTTAGCTAGTTTGAATGACACACCTACATGGAGCTTGGGATTTCTTCCAAAAGTCCCCACTAACCTAATTAGAGAGGGTTAGTTTAGGAAATGTTACATGGAGCTTGGGATCCTCTCCAAAAATCTCCACTAACCTAATTAGAGAGGGTTAGTTTAGGAAATGTTACATGGAGCTTGGGATTCCCTCTAAAAATCCCCACTAACCTAATTAGAGAAGGTTAGTTTAAGAGTAGATTAGTAGAATTCCATGGCCAAGGGCCACATTACCAATTCACATTTCTAATTACTATATCATTTGGTGCGTCTATACCCAAGGTTTCCAATACCTTTCGCTTCTCAGAGGGCGTGATTCCAAGCAGTCAACTCTGCTAGACTACTGGTCAACCCCGGTCGAAGAGGTTGACAAAGGGCAGTAAAATGTGACCAAAATTTTTGGAAAAGTTTCTCAAGGATTCAAGACACTTCCCCAAGTTTGAAGTCGTTTCTATAGCGGCAAGATCTCTAACAACAACATCGAGCTAAAACCGAGAATTAGTGTAATGACAAATTGCAAGAAATCAACCATCCGGAGTTCAATTGACAGAAGCAATGAGTGCTTCCCAACTCCCCGTCAACTTCAGAAGACCTCAGAAAGTCAATCTCATCATTTGGGATGAACTCCCACTTTTGGGTTTTTCATCCATCCACCCCTAACCCTTCATTGAAGATTCTTGATGCCTTGTAGCTTGGAATTGGAAGTGTGAATAACCAAAACTGGCTATTTTTGGGCCAAAGAATCTAATGGCACCGTTCGTTTGTTGTCTGGAGCTACGCTCCAAAATTTATTGGAATTTCATCTAGATTTCATTCATTTTGAATTTTTCTTAAATTTTAGGTAAATTTCAAGGGATCTATGGATCTCCTAAATAGAGGGCCAAGGTGTCCTCCTCCAAATGTATAAAGGGAGGCCCGCCTCCTCCCAAACCATCATTCCCATCACTATCATTTGTACCCCATTTTTCCCTTCATCATTTTCCATTGTAATCAATCATCACATTCCCCTCCTTTGGCCCTTTTTTGTGTCTCACCTTAGTAGAGCTCCTCTCCTTGCACGTGTTAAGAGTCTTTGAGCTTAATGGGGGTTGGCCTCCTCAAGCTAGAGGTAGAGGCCAAGCGTTGGTTGTCAATTGCATTTGGTCTTACTAACCTCTAGGGAGTTGGATTATGACTGGCGATGCCGCTTTTCCATACTTCTTAGAAGTCCTAGTTTAGTCTTGTGCTTACACCTCATTAGATTAGAAGAAGCATTTTGCCGCATAGTCTTAGCTTACCATTCTGTTACCAAAATTCCACCACTTTACAAGAACAAGCCCTCCTAGCAATTCCTGAGAAATCTTTTTAGCTTAGCATTTACCAACTATCTCGATTCCCCTGGCAAGCTCTTTGAAAAGTCACATTGCTAACACAGTCTCACAGCTTGAGGCCTAGCCTCGCTCACATACTCTCTTGGCACGTGGCATGACAAACCATCCACCATCATCAACCGCCTCTCACTGATTTGGAGCTTTGAGGCCCTCGAGCTTCCCTCGAGCATCCATCGGCAGCCGCAGCCTCTGTTTCACTCTCAAATTCGAGTCTGGACCTCAGTTTCACTCTCCACTCTGAGTCTACGCCCCTATCACTCAGCCCTTCCCTGCAGCTAGCCCTAGCATTGTTTCAATTACTAGTCAGGATCTTCGGTCACTCTCAATTCTGAGTCTAAGCCCCAGTATGCTCCCCAACCTCTCAGCTAAGCTCTCGGCTGCCGTAGCCTCTGTTTCCCTCTCAATTCCGAAGTCTGAGCCCCTAGTGTTTGCCCCGAGTCCTCACCCTGCAGCTGGCTTCCGGCATTGTCTCAATCACTAGTCAGGACCTCTGTCTCACCCCCAATTCCAATTCTGAGCCCCTAATGTGCACTCCAACCTCTCATCCCCGCCAGTTAAGCTCTCGACAGCTGTAGCCTAGGTTTCATTCTCAATCCTAAGTTTGGACCTTTGTTTCAGTCTCAATTCCGCCGTCTGAGCCCCAAATGTTCACCTCGAGCTTTCACTCCGCCAGCTACAGCTCTCGGCAATCGTAGCCTCTGTTCACTCTCAATTCCGAAGCCTGAGCTCCAGCATTCACCCCGAGCTCTCATTCCACAGCTACAGCTCTCAGCAGCCGAAGCTTCGGTCTCCCTCTCACGTCCCGAAGTCTGGGCCCCTAGTGTTCACTCCAAGCTTTCAACCTCCAGCTAGATCTCAGCAGCCGGAGCCTCTATTTCCCTCACCACAATTCCCCACTGACCTGCCGGACCTCCACGTTCCTCACCTGTTGTCATGCACTCCTCTCTGCACTCTGCCGTCGATTACCTCGTAGCCGCATCCAGCCTTGGGTATCAGCCGCCCCGGGTACCAGCCAGGCCGTCGGGTATGACCAGGTACCAGCTAGGGTACCCCCAGTGCTCCGAACCTCCGGCCCCCCAGACGCTCCGGTGCTCCAGAGCCCCTTCAGACCCATGAACCCCTCCCAAACTCAAAAAACGTGAAGGAAGAAAGAAAGGAGAAGGCAGAACTTTAATGTTCCACCAACTCGTTTGTCTTCAAGGGAGGATTTTCTAACCGAAGGCATCAAGGCCTAGGAATTTGATAATTATTCTTAGAATTCTGCAAACCACAAGATACTTTGTTGAATTTCTTTAATCTGCATCATAATCTGGTATGTTGAATAGCGAACCCGTCATACCTAGCATGTGAATTAGATCAGAAGTCCACTTACGTCATTTTGATACTATTTTAGCGGACTAACAATAGTTAAGGACATTCCTAATTTCCTTTCCCGGCACCGGTTGATGTTGTGATCATTTGTCACACATCCGTAACCAAGATCGGTCCACTAGTGGGTGTTGCCCAAATAACTCACTAAAGTGTTGTGATCATTCGTCAAGACCAAGAAGAAATGGAGGTCATTAACAACCAAGCAGTAGGGTATGTGGGACCCCATGATGAGGTATGATAATTTTCAATCTCTATTTTCAAGTAGCTCATGTTGATTTAATACTCGTTTCCTTAGAAGAGTTACTTCATTTTTGCTCATCATTGTATGTTATAACACCATTTGTAAAGATCCATTGCTTGGAAGGCATCTTTTAGTTGGAAATCTACAACCAAAACCACCCTTGTGCTATTTCCTTGTGTTTAGCTCAATTGCCATTTCTATTAGAACTTGGTTGCGCTTGCGCTTACTTCTCGAGGGTGAGGTTTGAGCACTCATTTGGCTAGTAAAGTAGAAAATTTGGTTACAAAAAGTTTAGTTATTAATTAGTTTCTCAACCGCCTTACATTCTATCATTTTGACACCCAACTACCCAATTAATAGAACTAAGTCTATTATAGAAATAAGATATATAGTAAGTTCTTCTAGCTAAATCTTAATTTTAAATAAAAACACAAATAAAAATATTATTTTTAGAAAATTCTCAAACAATGCTCTAGGCTCATAGACTTCCCGCTTGGTGCTCACAAGCTCATTGCTCAAGGCTTGCATTCTAGCGTTGTTGGAAGGCAGGGACCAACAACAAAACTTTAGGCATCAAAGCCATGATTTAGATTTGGTAGTAAAGCCAAGATGAAGTAGCAAATTTTCAAATTTTCAATTTGTAATTTGCTTGCAACCATCTTGGTACAAATTGCTGCTTGCAAAATTCTTGGCAATCTATCAAAAGCAATAGAATTGATCTTGTGAAAACCTAATTAAGGACTTGATAAAGGACTGGAAATTAGGAAATTTGTAGGATGTTCAATTTAGGGATTCCACAACCATAGAGTAAATCTTGCAATCTTAGGTCAATTAGTCCACAATAATAGAGATTTGCTCATAAGATCCTATTCTATTGCCATATTTTAAGTATTTTTACCCATAGTATATAAATATAGTTGTGTATGTAGCTTTAGACAATGTTTGGTATGAATTAGATTTATATTAAACATTATTTTAGCAATTCATGCAAACATATAAAAATTAGTATATTGTGCATGTAGGTACTAATGTGTGAAAACCTAGATTGATTACTTAGAATTAGAGATACAAATAAAATTGTAAGAATACTAAAATTATTTGATTGTGCAAATTGAGTTCAATTGCGTAACTGAGATAAATTGCGTAACTGAGATAAATTGTTGTAGCAAACTGACACATTAGGCACAATTAAATAGGCTTCAAAAAGAAGCTATGAGTATGTGATTGGATTTATTGATCAAAAAATATAAAAATGAATAATAAAATAACTATGTGCATTATGTAATCAAATACTTTCTTGGTAATTTGACTAGGTTACAGAGCATGCATAAGTCAAACTGACCAAACTTGACTTATTGCCCAGACTATTTGACCATCTTTTAGAATACTAGATAGGACTATGACTTCATACACTGTGTTTAGAGCATAAGTGATGGATTGCAAACAAATGTAATTAACCTGGGAATAAGATTGTTGTCCTTTTATTTAAATCTTTTTAAATAAAAATCTATTTGAAAGTGACATTAGTCACAAAACAAAAGACTTATTTCACCATTTCCTTGAAAGAACCCTTATAATATTGTTTCTTGAGTTTTGTGAAAAAAAAAGGCAAAACCTGGTTTACAAATTTTCTCTAAGCAATTGAGGCTTTTTCTCTTGATGCGTCGATTGTATGTTGAAATTTTTCTCCATTAGCAAGAGATTTTTCTTTTTTGCATCTTTTGTACAAATTCATGAATAGTTTTCTTTTTTTCTTTTGTTTTTTTGCTAGTTGATAAGATTTGGAATTATTTGAATGCTTTGTTCTCTCATATACTAAAAACATATCTATAAAATGATGCATTCAAGAACTCCACACAATAATGATATCAAGACCTTCCATTTGGTTATACAATGTTAAATAAAATATAAAGTAAATTATTTTTTGTACTCCACATAATCTATATCTTAAACATTTATTTTCAAAGAAATAAAAAGTAATTTATCATTCAGCCTATTAAATCTTGTTGTATGGGACATGCATTTTTAGCATTAGAAAATGCTTTTATGCTTACAAAAAATTAAAAGAATATTTATTTGTATTATGAAAGATTGCCTCTCCATGCAATCAAACTCTACATCTCTACATGCAAATTTACTAATTATTAAAGAACATGTATACCTTAAAAAAGGAGACAATATATCTTAAGAATGAGCTTCAAGAATTGATTCTTGGTTTGCATAAATTTGTCCTCAATATTGTGCTTTTTGCAAGCATTGAAATCTTCTTCTTCCAAATGACCATTGCCCCCTTCCAAATTTATGGATTCATAAAGCGTGCGCTTAATAGCCCTCTTCTAAGCAATACTTTCATGAAGTCCTTTATTAGTAGAAGTACCAAATAACAAGTTTTTTTTTTTTTTTTTTTTTTCGTTCATGCTCATCTCACCAATGTATGGCAAGTTGATAGCAACACTTATAGACATGAAGAGTTTGAATTGCAAATAAAATAAACAAATGGAGATAACCTTCTTCTAAATGACAATAATTTCCAATTTCTCATCATTCATTATTAATCCTTTACTTTTGTTTTGCAACTTTTTTTTTGCTTTTTCAAACTTCTTTTCACATACCTCATCTTGCTCATTACTTGTTTAGAGGTTTTTGTTATATGCAATGTGTCAAAAAATTCAAAAATTAAAGAAGTTATTGCTATTTTGGTGAGACCAATGGGCTTTGTGGATGCACTTGAGCTTCTAATTCCAATACTTTTATATTTTTGATAACTACCAAATAATTCCAACTACTCAAGCAATTGAGCTTTAGTGGCATTGATCTACAATTCTACATCATGTGCGCTGGCTAATCAATATTTGTAAGGCAGAAGGAATTTGTTATGTCAAGTGCACTACCAACTTCTATGTAATGAAAGGAAGTTGCCATGTCAAATATTGGAAATGCCATGGAAGGACTTTGAGTTTGCTAGCATGGCTATTTTTGATGTTTTGCAAAAACAAAAGATGTTGTACTAAAGGTCTCACAAAATTAACAAAATTCATTTGCAAATGTATACAAAAAAATCATAAAATAAGCTCAAATTAAAATAATAATAAAACTATGCAATATGTGGCATTAAATTAGCTTTCACATTTTCAACTTACAAATGCAAAGTAAAAAATTAAAAATTAAAAAAAAATGCAGCCTTGTTTTTTTAGTGTGAATCTTTAATAAATTTTTAGTATCCAATTGTATTTAAGAGGTGGAATGTGAAAGTGGATGTGTAGAGTTGAAATTGATGCTTCAAGTGCGGATTCTTGCAACTCAAAGTCAATTAAAGCATTAAAACCTGAAAAAGTAAAGAAGTACACAACTTCAAAATTATCAAAAGCAATGGTACATTATCTCCAAAAAAATAAATAAATTGTAAGCTCAAATTTTAACACCAAAAAGACTATAAATCACTGAATTTTAAATAATAGTTTGATGGATGAAAATGCCAAAAATAAAACTCATGTGAAATTAAATTTTATAAGACTAAAAATTGGCAATTTTTTATATGTGCTAATAAATGAAAAATGAAATATTAAAATCCTTGTTGAAATGCTTTACACCAATTGCCTAGTGAATTACACAATTGCAAAACATTGTATATTTTCAATTTACAATTTAAAAAAAACACACTCTTTTTTTTTAATTGATTTATTGAAAGATCATAAAATAGAAAACATTATGAATGATAAATAGCTTGATACTACAATATTGAGTGACAAACTTTAGCTTATGTTACATTATTAGAAAAATCAAAATTGAAATCAACAAAAATTTAATTGAAAATTGCTGTTTATTTCTGTTAACTATGTTATCCAAAATATTTTTGAGCAAAGATTTGTTGTTTTTCTAGGGTTTATTTTTTAATTTTTGTTGTTTATCTGTAGTTTATATGTTAATCATTTGTTATTCATTTCTTGTTCTTTTTATAAATAAAAAATTAAATAATAAAGTATACTTACAAATTTTAAAAACATCGTTCATTTAAAAATTATTATGTGACAAAATGCCCTCTAAATAAACCAATTGCCACTTGGTACTTACCACATGTCATTGAACACTTCACGCGATGTTGTCACTTGTCAAGTACTATATAGGCAACACACGACCTAAGCATCACCACCAAGGTTTGAATCTTAGATTTCATGGATGAGTTTAAAGAACTCTTACCACTACACCACATGTATGTGCCCATGTACAATATTGATGTAAAATTTTATTTGTGTATTTTGTTTCCATTTTTTTGATTTTTCTGTAAATTTAATAAATTATGGAGGCAATTTTATTCTAGTAAATTTTTTTTGAATTATTTAAAATAAAAAAGTTAAAAATGAAACCAGCTTTTATCTCCAATAATTTGTTTGAGATTTTGATATTTTAAATCAAAAATTACAAGCAATAGTTAGAAAAGGTATAAACAAAATTTTTTTAAATTGTTTTTTTCTACCCCTCCAATATTTCTTTATAACTTTTTATTAGAGTATTAAAATCTCAAAAATATCATTGAAATTGAAAGTTGGTTTCATTTTAAAACTTTTTTAGTTCTAAATTTCTTGTATTGTATTTTTATTAGGCTAAGATAGCCTCCAAAGTTTGCTAACTTTAAATGACACTAAGATTACAAAAAGTTAAGGAAAAAACCTTTAAAATATACAATTAAAATTCCAAAATATTCATAAAATTCTAAAAGATTTTCTTATATTTTCAAGAGGTTGAAATTTCTAAAAAATTCTAAAAACATTTCAAAAGACCCTAAAATTTTGTGTTGATTTCATCTAGGAAAAAGTTATTGCACTTATAACAACATATCATAAAACTTGCTTTATAGAAATTTGTTAAATTACTCAAGCTAGGTCCACAAATGTTCAAATCAACAAAAAATCATTGATTTTTTGTTATTTTGGTCATGATTTTTTTACTAGTATTAATTAAAAACATGTATATTTGAATAATCTAAATGATGATGCAACATATGAACTTCTTTGCCTTTTGTTGCTATCTTTATCTTTAATTCAGTATTGTAAGATAGCACTCACCATGAAGCCAAACTTGATTTACCATTTTACCAAAATGACATTAATAAGTTTGTAATTTCTTAGATACATTTGCAATCACAAATTCTAGTTTCTCTAATTTCACTATCCTCTTCTTCAAAATACAAAGATGATAATGGCCTTACTAGAATTTTGACATGTTTAAAATTTATACCTATTTAATACTTCAAGACATATATTTGAATTCCACTAATTACAATAGCACTTAGAGGAATTTCATGAAGCCCCTCATTTATATTTAATAATAAAATATAATCAGAAAAAAAATCTCATGAACTAAAAGGGATTCCATGAAATATATATTTTTTGAATTTTAACAACAAAATAATTGTAAAACAAATTAACAATTTCACGAGAATAACATGGAAGCACCTACATTTGAGTTGTAACAACATGATAAAGAAGATATGGTAAAAAAGATTCTCCTCTTCAAATTCAAAACAAATGTTAGTATAGATGTGTCACCATTCCCAAAAGGTTAGCAGTGCAAACAACCACAAAAATCCACAATTAATATCCCGCTTCAAGCTGCAAGTGCTCCATTACACCTCCAACATGCTACTATGAGCTCCAAATACTAGAAAATAGAGAAAAAGAGGAAAAAATAATGATTTATTATACAAATTTGAGAAAAAAACATTATTTCAAAAAAGTTTCAAGAAAATTGATGAGAGAATGATGATGGAGGGAGGAAGAGAGCCTGTAGTCTAGATATTCTAATAAAAGCTTTATTTAAAACTTTATAACCTTTTGGAACTACTTTAGACTTGAAATTGAATAAAAATTGAAGAAAGTATTTTAAAAAGACTAAAACTAGCTTTAAAGTAAAAAGTAGCTTAAAGTAAAAGTAAAAGTATATGATAGGTCACATCTTTTTGGAAAGGATGTAACCTTTCAAAGTAAAGTAGTATAAATAGAAGTAAAAATATATGGGAAAATGGCAATCATATAAGACCCATTTATTATTAATGTTATTATAGTAGTATGTTTTTTGTGGCATTGATTTGACTTTTGAGTAATCTTGCTAGACTAGTGCATGAATGTGAAAGTTTATGTTGTGTTGTAGTTTGTAATTTTGAGAAAGGAATGAAAATTTGTAGAGGATTGTGGAAAGAAAAGAAGAACAATAAGAATAGTTCTAATAAAAAAAATAAAGTAACACATTGTGAAAGAAAAGAAAGAAAGAGAATGAGGCTGTGAGAAGAATTGTGACTGCTGCATTTGAGAGGATTTGCAAGGTGAAGCACTAGTATGCAAATGCCAAATTCTACAAAGAGTGTGTTCATTGTGGACAATTTGGGGCAAAATTCTACTGATTATCTACCAAACTGAGGCAGAGGAAGGATTAGCAAGTGGAGGACTAGCATCAAATTTCTGGACAAACAAAATGCTAAAAAGACAAATGAGTAGCAGCAGAAGGTGATTCTTACTGATTGTGTTCATCAAAATTGACCATAAGGTAGAAGCTCTCCATTCTTCACCTAGCAATAAACGCACTGGTTGACTAACCGTGCAAATTTAATGCATACAAAAGAATCTCAATCCTTAAGCCCTGATTCTTCACCAAGATTTGAAACTTGGATATTTTCAAAAAGAATGTTATGAAAATTGATTGAGTACATCTTTCCCTAATAAAACAACCAGCAATAGCCAATAAGCATTCGTGAGCAAAATTTGTATAAAAAGAAAGAAGAATTTAGAAGGACTCGATTGTCTTGAAAACCCTAGATCACCTTTCCTCTACTGATTGAGTTCTCTGGTCAAAATTTTGAATTTCAAATCAAGCTGTGAAAATTGGACCTTGTAAGTTAGATCTTAAGAGTGATTGATGTTGATCAACATCAAACTTTCAATTCTTTTTGAAAATCCTTGAGATTGAAAATCAGAGAGTAAAAACCAGAGATTGAAATCCTTGAGATTGAAAAAACAAAGAGTAAGAAATGTTGAGAGAGAAATGAGAAGAATAACTTATTGAACCAAAAACTCATGAGAGAAAGACAAATTCAAAGAGAGACTCAAAATTAGGGATTCACAATCAAATTAGGGATTTTAGCTTGTGGTTATAGGGTAAAGTGCAAACCTTTGCGACCAGTACAATACAATGTATTTTTCTTGTATTTGGAATGCATCCACACCTTTATTATATTTAAGATCAACAAAGAAGCTAGAATATAGATCAATACTATTCTAGTAAGCTAGTCAAGATCCCAAATTAAAACTTTTTGTTGGTTATAAAATAACAATTATATACCATTATGTATACTATACCTTTACTATGGATGTTTAAGGGTTAAACATATACTAAATTCATAGTATTAATTGATTTTACACATTATTTTTAATATACAATTCTTGAATATAAACAAAAAGAATTGTTTACTAACTGTTGCATGTAGATGTTAATGTGTACAAGTGGACAATTGACCAAGAAGCCTAAAATGCGTACCACTCTGTAAGTCTTCTAATCTATTTAATTGTGCAAACTGAGAATAATTGCCAATTGTGATATTGCCCTAAAAGACTGACACATTAGGCATTTGCATTAGATAATAATGAAAAAGAAAAAAACTTTGAAAAGAAGCGGTGATTGGATTTATTGACTAAAAACCTAAAAAGGAATAATAACAAAATTATAAATACTATAAATTCAAATATTATCTTGGCATTTTGATTAGGTGTATATAGAGCATGCATAAAGTCAAATTGACCAACTTGACTATTTGACCAAAATTATTTGACCTCCCTTAGAACACTAGATAGGACTGTGACTTCATTCATTGTGTCTAATACATGAGTAATGGACTGCAAGCGAGTGCAACTAACTTGGGAATAAGAGTATTTTCCTTATATTTAAACCTTTTAAACTAATTTCTATTTGAAAGTGACTTTAGTTACAAAACAATAGACTGTTTCCACCATTCCCTATAAAGAACCCCTATACTAGTGTTTCCTGGGTTTTTATAGAAAAAGACAAAATCTAGTTTACAGAACCTATTTGTACTTTGGTCCCACCACTAAATTCCTTTTATTCAACACAAGGTGTTAAAGTATTAACACATAATCTTCAAATGACAATACAAGGTGTTTTTCTTGTATTTGGAATGGATCCACACCTCTACTACATTTGAAATCAACAAAGAAGTTAGAGAATAGATCAAAGCGGTTCTAGTGAGCTCCTTGAGATCCCAAATCAAAACTTCTTATTGGTAGAAAATGCCAATTATACGGCAACGTATATACTATGCCCTATGGTCATTTAAGGTTTAGATTACTATTTTGGATCAAGATCTAACCTATACAATTTAAAAGATAGACCTTCTCAATACTTAAAAAATACTTGAGAAATAATTTTTTTATTTTGCTAAAATCAAACCTCGAAGATACTAAACCAATGTTGATTCAAAACCATAAAAATTAGGATAATTGGAATTGAATAAGGATAGTTGCAAGAAACACTTCACAGTTTTGTCTCAAACACCCTTAAAACTGGTACTATGTAGTACTATGAGCTTTTGAAATAATTTTTTAAAAAATAAAATAAAATAGGGACAATTTGTAAAGAATTTAAAATAACATATTCAAACCTAGAAAAATTTTATTCTAAAAGTTATGTACAAAACAAAATCACCAACAAAAAGCCAATTTCTTTCTTGCTTTTTAGAAAATAGTGAAATAATTCAAAAAAATAAAATAAAAACTAGTCATTTGAGAACCCATTAAACACATTCACATGGTACAATTGCTTTGTTGAGGAATTTCTTTGTATTTTGCCAATGAAAGGAGATAGGATGCCCACTTTGAGACAATGTAGATGTCATGGAATTTATAATTTTGCAAAATCCTTCTATAAATGCATGTAAGCGTGCTCCGTAAACAACATCCTTGATTTATAGCCCTAGAAAAGCTTTCTTGCACCCAAAAATAGTACTAAAACCCCCCAAAATGGCCAAGGTAGATACCTATTTGGGGGATGTTCAAAAATAATAAAATAATTTAAAAAAACTGCAAAACTTGTAGAAGGTTTACAACTATGACATGTACCTTTTTCTGAAATTTTAGCTCAAAAGAACTTGCTGCGCAAAAGTTACAAGCCAAAAAACACTTGCAAGAGGTGAAGGGGACAAAAGTAGTACAAGTGTTTCTTGCAATCACCTATAACATCTTTTGATTGCTAAGGAATTTTTCAAACCAATTTTGCTATTAGACTACTAGGATAGTTTTTAGTCGAAGGCACCATTTTTTATATTATTGACTACAAATTTACTTCCTTGTTTATTTTTTAAATTATAAATTTTTTTTTGCTATATTTTCCATTTTAACTAGGTCACTAATAAGATTGAATTTGATGACCAATGAAGAAAATATAATCTTCCATTGTGGTAGATGAAGTGGCCACTTTTGAATTCATAAATCTCTTGTTTTTGCTTAGATTGCCTGATGATATTAAATTTAATTAACAAATTATGGACTTGATTTGTTTTGTTTATTTGTTTAGAACCTATTTTTGCCAATGATCTAATATTAACTTTGGGTGAATTATAATTAAGTTTTTCTTTTATGCTTTTTATTTTGAATAATTAGAATCATAAGAAAATTAAGTTACAAATATTATATTTGATTATTTCTTCCAATTCTATCTTTATGCCTTTCATTTTTTAATTTTGCTAATAAAATTTATTGAAATTTCTTTAATCATTAAAAAAAAAAGAATTATGAGTACTTAGTGAATATTAGGAAGTAGAAACTTACAAAACAATCATAATAAATCAAATAAGCTTACAACACATTTTTGCAAATTAACATTTTAAACAAAATCACAATGAACCTACCAAATGACTTCAACAAATTTACAGCAAAATAACATTCTATGATAAGTTCATAGTAAACCAAGCAAACAGTATCCTAATGGAGATCCTTCCTTAATGCAGGCATTTGTTATTTATTTATATTTGTGTTGATTTCAATAAATCAACAGTCGAGGCAAAAGGGGTAGTTGTGGTGAGAACCACAGTTTGGTGATAACGCAGCAGTTATAGATTCTAGTATGCTGCGCTGTCTTCTCACATGCACAACTCAGGGAAATAGATAGCGGGTTAGCTGGGCCAATTTCTTGCCTCACTAGTTGCCAAACCGTGGGCCGCTATCAATACTTGACGAGTCCAATGGAGTTCAAATTCGAACTGGCGGATAGTCAGAGACGACCACTTCACTAACGAACCAAGTCCACGACTTGGCCACTGAAGACAAATATTTGACGCTATTATATGCTTGCAAGGGCACGTGGCCATTTTACGATGGTATTTATTTTGTAGTTTTATTGTTTTTATATGTTTATCTAGATGATGAAATGTGTGAAAAAAAAAGGATTTAGCATCTATAGTGGAATTATAATGGAGAAAGACATGGGTTAATGTGCTCCACCTCTCCACTTTAGATAGGGTCAAAATTAAAGAAGAGAGATTCATTAGTTATTGGAAGTTAGTATATAAGTGTTGGTGGGAAGATGGAAGAAATCTTAAAACTTTGATGTGAAAAAACTTTCTCTGTATACATGATTTTGAATTGAAATTTGGAAAATTTGTTCTTTGTGTGATTACCAAAATGAGTTTGCAAGTTTGATTTAGAATTGTGATGCAAAAATTATGAATGTTTGAATTTTGGAGTCAAAAAGTCAAACTATGAAGAAAGGCTGAAACTTTGATAAGCTATAGTTTATGATTTGTATATCCTTTTGCAACAGAATTTGGCAGGAGTGTTTACCTAAACTTAGTTTTTTAAAAAGTCCTTAAAATTGAGATTTGAAGCTTGAAAGAGAAAGTTATAGAGGTGTGAAAGATTGAAGGTGTTTGCCTTTTTGTTAGGAGAAGGCCAAAACTTTGAAGAGCTACAACTTTTGGATAGTATTAAATTTTCTTTTTAAAATTTCAAAAATAATAGTTTGTTGTTATAGCTTTCTAAATTATTTTCAATCATTTCATTTGGAGTCTTATTGAAGAAGTTATAATGGGTAGAAGTTAGGGGTTTAGATGCTCTCTAAAAAATTGAGACCTACACTTTGATTGATTAGAACTTTTGGACAGAGTTTTATTTTGAAGTGAAGTTTTTAAGAATTGTAGCCAGTGGTATCATATTTTGAAATTAATATTTTATTTCTATGGGTGATGTGTAGAACAAATATTATAGAGGTTTATAGAGGCAGTGTTTAGTTTACAAGGAAGAAAAAAAGTCTCTACTTTGAACTAACATAACTTTTAGAAAGTAGCTTAAATTGAATTGAAATTTGAAGGGATGTTAGAAGGTTAAAAGAGCTTTTCAAATTGTTATTATACTTAGCATTTGGATCTTTGAGCCATCTGTGGCACTAGATAGAAAGTTGCAGCCTTTCTAGAACTTGTTATTTGTGATTTTTCCCATTGTTTTTATTAAAACATGAAGACTTAAAGATTTGAAGATATGAAGACTTCAAAAGGAATGTTTTGGGTTTAATTTTTATGTATGTATGAAATTTGGCTTTGTTATTCTTAGCCGATTTTGAAAGCTCGTTTGTTAATTCATTTCTATTATGTTTTGTAAATCTTGTTGCGGGCAATTTGGATTAAACCAACTTAACCCCATTTATTGTTGTGCTGACAAAGTGGAATTGATCATCTACATGATTGAGACTTGTTTTGTTCTCACAATCTGTAGTTTTGGGCAGATCGTGAATTTGATTTTAGGATCCCGTCATATGAACGGTAGCTTGTGTTTGCTGTCTCAATCTATCCGTCCTGTATTTGATGGACTTTTATCCCTACCTTGATCTTTGTACCTCTAGAGCCAGCCACAGAATAGGCCAACGGAAGACTAAAGACTGAAGATTTGAAGAGTAAAGGTCAAGACCGACAACAATTTTAGTCAACAACGTACGATCACAGCAAAACACCCTACGTGTTTTCAAAACGTGCTCCTCTCAATCCGATAGCGGTTATGAAAAATTCACGTCAAATTAATCAAGTCCATAGAAAATTCATGCAAATGAACATTCCATAGTAAGTTTACAATGACTCATGGCAAACAACCAACCATTGTGCTTCATGAAGATTTCCACTTTCAAATCAAAGAAATAGCCATTGCAGACAAATGAGCTTTTCAAAGGTACTTCAACCAGCTGAGCATTTATTTGTTGAAAGTAAATCAACATCTTGAAAATTTACATAATTTGATAACTATGTTGCAAATGCTAGCCCATTTTAGACAAGATTTCATTACAATCAAAATTCAAGGTAACACTCAATAAAAATAGCTAAATTTGACAAGAAATTGCATGAATTTGACATTTCATAAAGAGATGATGGTAATCACTATAAAAAATCCATATTTTTTATAATAATTTTTTTGGATGTCCACTTGTTTTTAAGTTAACAATGACATCAAACATAACATCAAGATGTTAATTTTAACATCAATTGTAACATCAAAATAAGTGGAAGTCCAAAAAAAATGTTATATAAAACATGAATTTCTTATGTTTTATAAAAAATATGAGCAAAAAGAATCATGCTAAGGACATATTGAGATAGCATAATTTTGTATATTACAATCTAGGAACAAAAATATGCACTTTTTTGTGGATGTAACAATTATGAGGACAATGCTAAAGACTATGCTAGAAAAAGAGGAAGGAACTCCTACAAAATGATTTGCTGACACATTAGAGAGCCACATGAATAAAAATGAAAGCAACAATATTATTGCAGAATTGTGGGATATTAATGAGTTGCCCATGTAATAACAATAATGATAAATATGTGCTATAGAAGTGGAATATTAGAGAATAAAGTTCTTCTTAGAAGCAACAAGCATAAAAAATTTATTAACTATAATTTATGACAAAATGTTGTTTCAAAGGATGCATAGACAAAGATAAATACAAAAGTAATTGATGACATTAAGCGTGTTGTCCAAATTTGTTTTGGTAGTTATTTGCAAGGATACAATTGCTTCATTTTTCTTCTTAAGTGTCAATTATTTACTAGTCACAACTCTTAAGTGGAAGTTGCAAAGTAGATGTTTGATAAGAAATAGTTTTCAAATGATATTTGTCATTAGTAATATAGAGGTAATCAGTATTGTTCATATAGACTATAGTGAATGATAACTTTATCTACATTTTTGATAGAGATGGGAGGAGAAATCTATCATAGTTGTTGGTCATTTTACTAAGATTTTTGTGAATATAAAAAACCAAAGCATCTATCATTGTCATAGGAATTTAAGAGCCTAGTGCTTCTCTTAATACTAGGGTGATACAAAGGTATAAATAACATAATTTTGAAGTGCTCCAAAACATCCAAGAAAATGGGTAGTAACTAGTAAGCTTGTGACAAGTGTAATGAAAATATTAGCCCACAATAAATGGTTGCATTTAGAGAACCAACAATGAAATTTTGCCAATTATACTAATAGAAATTGCTAGAAAATATTTGTTAGCAATCACATACAATATCACCTTTAGCCATAAATAGCATGATGGATATTTCTCACTTGTATATTGTGTGACTATGAATCCACTTTTGTCTTTTTCAAGCACATTATAAATTATGTAAGCAACTCATGAAAAATGGATTAAAGCAATAAAAAATTCAGTTGTTGGTTTGAAATCTGATTGTTAGACTGGGACACTTTGAGAAAACCAACATCCCACATAGTAACAATCAACACACAAATTGTTGTTTGGTGTCAGTTATTCAAATTGACAATTCAAAAATCTATATGTCTATGTTATTTTGTGGATGACTTGGATACTAGTTTTTCTACTAATGACTCAATCATGAGTAATCTTTAAATATTTTGGAAAGAATATTCTTTGGTATGAAAATGTAAAATGTGTATGAACAAATTTATTTTGATGTATGTCAACAGATAACTAACAAATTGGATGCATCTAAAGAATTCAACAAACGCATTGACTATTGATATCATAGAAAGTGTATGGTTTGGATTGTCACCACTTTTTCTAGCAATGTCATGAACCAAGGATTCAAAGTAATTCACAAAAAGAAGAAATGGGAGATGCTTATCGATGAACTAAAGGATTTACTTTAAAAATTTGGAAGTAATTCAAATTGCATGCCAAAAATGTTCTACATCACAATTCAAAAAAATACCATGGCATGGTGTTACTAAAACAATCATTCACTATTCCAAATTGAGACATACTAATTAACATAACACATCTCAATTAGCACAATTTTGTCAAATTGTGCAAATTAAGACGTTCAAATGTATGTGATAGTGTTGATTAGGTCCCACTTTTAAGTAATGATTGTGAAATAAAGTATAGATAGAGATTTCAAGGCTAATCTTAAAAGGGGATATGGAAAAATATAAAAGGTGTGGTTGGCACAAACAAAGAGTATTTTGAAGAATATTTGTTTACATTTTCCATCATCAATCTTTAAATATTTTCTGGCAAAATCAAATGAGATTTTGATTGAAAGATTGCTGGTACTTGTCTTACACTGCATTTGGAGATTATACATTTTTTCAATTTCACATCTATACTCTGTGGAGGAATATAATCTTTAGTAGAATGGTAGATCCTTGTAGATTATTTGATCAAAGTATGACTATTAGGTATTGAAAGCCTTGAGAAACTAGGAAAAAATATTGCAAATGTTCACAATGACTATTAGATGACTCAATTTTTGTCATTATGGACATTCATAATCATTGTGGAGCAATCATTATGGACATACATATCATTGACTCATTGTGGAATAGTCATTAGGACAAGTTTCTCTCATACTCAAGTATAGTGAAGTAAAAAAAGCATTTGATTTGAGCTCGGATGATAAGGAACACACAACAATGAATACATGCTGCAAGAATTCATTTGCTCATATTCTCTTTGCTTGACATTATTAATAAATGTCATCAACACAACATCCTCCGCAACAACGTTCATTGGCAAATGTCTAGCACCATTTCAATTTGTAAAATGAAGCACATTCTATACCAATACTCATGACTAGAATCTTTGTAGCCATATGAGGGAAAAAAACCATCCAAATATATTTATCAAAGAATAGTAAAGATAAATGAGCAAAAACATGCAAGATACCATGTGGCTTCAATTTTTTTTAATGTATATGAACTTCCAAGCTCAATGACCTTGTCAAAGTTGTATCATAGGTTCTTTATACTCTACAAATACAAGTTCATACTTTATTGTGCAACTTGCTAAAAATATTGGAATAAAAAATGAGACGAGTTGATTTTACATTTGACCTTTTCTCTCATACCAAATTTTTGGTGAATTTAGATCAATTTGTAAGAAAAAACTTGACAAAAATTATAAATTTTTTAGACATTTTTTCAACATTAATAACTATACTCTACATATTTGGTTGTATTAGATTCAATTTCTATTATGAAGTGCAAGTATGTTTTATAGATATGCAAACTTAAATCATGTAATATTGTAGTTAAATAGATATTCTTAGAATTTCAATTGTTTAAGGCTTGTGTTTTAAAAGCTTTCTTGGCAATTGCCATTTTCTATGCATGTTTTGTATTGACTTGACTAGAAGTCATTCTTAATCTTCAAATTATAAAACATATGTACAAGGAAATTGACTCTTGTTTTTTGACTCACAAAAGAGACATGTTTTTTTTGTTGTTATTATATGTTTTTTTAATTTGAATCCATTGATGTATGTCTATGGAGATGACATTACTTTATAAAATAACATTACTTTACAAAAATGACAAAGCTTTATTTCACATTTCTTTGTACTTTTCTTTAAAATATGCATTCCAAATGCCTCAATTTACTACGCTCACTACATTTCTATAAGATTATTGTTTTGTTTTCCATTATAATATTGAATCCAATTTAACCCCAAGAGGACCAAGCTGCTTTTTTTTTGGCAACATAGCAATTTTGGATAGGTACTTGTGATTGAAGATTTTCATATATTAAGCTAAAGTTTTAATAGGTGGTGGGAACAAGGAATATCTTTCATATGCACTAAATCTCACAACATATGGAATTATGAGTAAAAATTCATGGCTTAATATGTTGCATTTTTTTCTAAGTAGGCAATTCAAGGCTGGGCAAATTAAAAAAGGTCATTCTTTCTAGCAACAAAAACTTGAAATTGGTTTAGGAGATTTATGTAAATGTGGAAAGCTTTGAATCATTCCATTTTGATCAATGAGATGAAAGTTAGGAGGAGTATTTGTTTGTAGGCAATTATGGATTATCTACTCTAAAATAAACTTTGTTAAGTCTTTTATTTTACTCTGTTTTTAGTATTTCAAAATAAAATAAACACCAAAGATTGTAGATTGTTTATTACAACATCACAACCATTGGAATTGGCATTTTTAAGTTCCATAATTAAAATCTTAACAATTTAGTGTTTTGAATCATTCTTTACTTTTTATTACTTACTACTTTTTTCCCATGTGTTGTACAATTTCAAATGATTTGAAAAACTTCAAATATGTATCCAACTTGCCTTGAAGAAAAAATCCAAAGAGTTACAATCATTTTGGAAATCTTTTCATACAAATAAGACCTTGTGAAGTGCAAGTGCCTGAGTTTTTGTAGGGACAAAAAAATCCCTTTATGTCAATTCAAACTCAAATATCTTACAATCTACACGGTGGAGATTTTTGAATTCTTTTTTGTAATATTTGAAACTAGTGTACTACAAGATCTTATGTTTACATATGTACAAAAATGTTTCTATTATGAAATTTGATACTTGTACAAGAAATGGTAATTTTGGAGCAATTTTCAGAAAATTTAGCTCCAAGGTCCTTTATGGGTGAAACAAATTGCAAATCTAATTTAAATGCTTTTCATTTTTTGGAATATTGTGTTGCAATATCAATTTCTTGAGTTTGGTATAGTGACTAGTGAGGTTGTGTTTTATTTTTGTTGCTCTTGCATGTTATTTAATGTAGTTTTTCATTCACTAGAAGAAACATGTGTTTTTTATAACGGATTTTTTTGAACATTTACTTGAATTATGTTACAATAGATGTTAAAACTAACATCTTGATGTCATATTTGATGTCATTGTTAACACAAAAACAAGTCTACTTGTAGTTGCAAGAATGACCTCTCTGTTTTGTCTCAAACACCCTTAGTACTAATTGTACTAATAATACAACCGAGCTTTTGGAATAGTTTTTTTAAAAATAAAATAAAATAGGGACAATTTGTAAAGCACTTAAAATAGCATACTCATGAAAATTTAGACATAGAAAAATTTTATTCTAAAATTTATGCACAAAACAAAATCACCTTAAAAAGCCAATTTTTTTCTTGCTTTTTAGAAAATAGTGAAATAATTCAAAAAAATAAAATAAAAACTAGCCATTTGAGAATCCATTAAACAAATTCACATGGTACAATTGCTTTGTTGAGGAATTTCTTTGTATTTTGCCAATGAAGGGAGATAGGATGCCCACTTTGAGACAATGTAGATGCCATGGAATTTATAGTTTTGCAAAACCCTTCTATAAATGCATGTAAGCATGCTTTGTAAACAATATCCTTGATTTATAGCCCTAGAAAAGCTTTTTTGGACCCAAAATAGTACTAAAACCCCCCCAAAATGGCCAAGGTAGACACCCATTTGGGGGTTGCTCAAAAATAGCAAAATGATTTTAAAAATCACCAAAAAATTACTGAACATCAATAACTTGCATGTTCATTTTACTCTAAAAGGACAAGTCTAGATGACTTCTTTTGCAAAAGTTACAAGCAAAAAACAAGCCGCACAAAGTGAAGGGGATAGAATGTAGTACAGGTCATTCTTGCAATCACCTGTAGACGTTCAAAAAATCCATTATAAAAAACAGAGGTTTCTTGTAGTGATTTGCACTGACGCATCTGCTAAAAAATTATGCATTCACCTGTATTGTAGCGCTTTTGTCTATATATTAAGGGCTTTCAAATATGTAATTTGACCAAATCACTATGTGAACAAGCCATAATGACCTCATGAGGTCGTGATGGCATATCCACCAGTGAACAAAAACTTGTTCACGACCATTTGTTCATCGTTTTTTTGAGATATCCGAAACTCCATATTGGTACATTTGCATGTACTACTGGTATGGTGTGTTTACTCATAAATTGGTGCATTTGCTTGGGCATGTGCTTTAGGGCATCCCTAATCCAGCCACAACACAGGTAGGCAAAAGCTTGTGGAATGTGTTAAACAAGGCTTGAGCAAAAACATGGGCTCCAATGCAATAGTTAATTGCAATTGCATTTTTTAGGGCTCCTCACATAAGAGCCCCTCATTTGCATATTTTCACTAATTGGAGAGTCCTACATACCACTCTAGCTCTAACTCTAACGCAATTTCAAGCAATTTCAGATATTTCTGACATGAATCTCCTCACACAAGGTAGCACCACCCATCAGCATTACCGCTCCCATAAGCATTACCTACGCCTCTCACAAGCTGACAACATGTTATAAATATTAAAAAAGTGGTAGGTACTTAAGTGATGGTTTTGGGTGACAAAGCGATGGTTATGAGTGACAAAGTGATGGTTGTAGGTGACTTGCATGACGGTTTTCAGAGCCCCATCACATTGTTTTTAGCATCTCCTACTCACAACCATGGATTTTCAGTGATTTTGGACTTTGAAAAATCTTTGTGAAGAAATGTTTGCAATTGGAACTTTGAAATTGATGCCAATATTTTTCATTCCTTCTTGCTAATCTAGCAATATTACTTTCAAGCTTGTTTGATTGGGGTATATATCCTATAATGCTTAAACTCACGCTTATGGATGTTCCTACCTTAAGCACTAAAAAAAAACTATTAAAACTCATGATTAGTGAGTGTCACAACTTGTTTGCATTAGGGGCTACTTGACTAGGAAATGTCCCTATTTTGCAACATAACCAAAGTCAGACACGGTCTGACACAGTTTACCCAACTCCAATCCCAGCTGAATTGGGGATGCCCTTAGTTCTACCAGGGAAACAAACAACTTGCTCACACGTAGTTAATTACGTGAACAAAGTAAACCCATATTTACTATGTCAAAAGATCGTGAATCCTAATTCAATATTGGACAGACGAGCGCATAATTAGATGAACAAAGCAAGCGGATGGACAATTATGTGCTTCAATGCCTAGTATCATGGTTGTCATATTCGACTTGATTCTAATCATCAAACTTGCCACATTGTGTACGTGAGTGATGAGACATACAATTAAGACATATGTCATAAATTGGAACGATCAGGGTATTCCAATATAATCTCCTTGTCTCACTTGTATTAGTGAATTTGGATTATTTATGTTTAGGGAAAAATTTGAATGTGCAAGTGATGACAAAGATATTTTTCTTAAGCTTTCATTACGTTAAGATATTCATTTAAACAGTGTACCCTACATTAAAAGGGCTTTTGTGATTTTTTTTCACATCATAAAAGTGATCAGAATCCAAATGTCCTAATCCGGACTTTTATTGGCTTGTAATTTGTAAGGGCTCCCTAAGTAAATTATTAGCATTTTAATAATTTTGATTGTATGTGCACCTAGAAACAAGTATATGTGTATGTTTTTGCCACTTAAAAAGAAAATTTACAAATTTTTAATGTTCTTTATTGGGCATGGAAAAACTCACATGAAATTGTTGTTTAAATAATTCACCACAAGTCCACAAGTCATTATAATAATGTGTGGACTAATACACTTTAAATTTGTGTACCATAGAAGCTTGCACGACTATAGATGCATTTTCCTAAATCCTACCAAACAAACTTGTAGTCCACAATTCATGGTTGTTACTTTGGGCAAGTTTCGGTTATAGGATAGCACAAGTGGACAGACATAAAAGACAGCACGGATGGACATATCCGTCCTCTTGTGTTTTTAAGGCCATTTTCAGGGTTTTTGACCTAAAAATGGAAGAATCAAATTATCATTTTTCATTTTTAAGACGTGATATGGCTTTGAATCCACATTTTGACTTCATGTTAGCAACAATGAATGTCACTAGCATTCACAAAGTAAGTTTTTTTTTTTTTTTTTTTTTTTTTTATCAATTTGTACAATTTTTAAAAGTTAACTATGAGTTGACTTCATCAAACGGACCGTGACCTCAATCAAATACTTTGGGCGTACATGCGGGTAGGCAGACAAGCAGCCCAATGTGACAACTCCCCATAAGTCCTTTAGTGCATTTTGATGAAATGAGAGAGTTACAAAACTTCTCACAAAATCACTAATTTAGACATGATAACATTCATCATTTAAAATATAAACAAATCTTTCTACTAATCTACAAGTATAAGCATGTTTTTGCCAAAACTTTAATATCATAGCACTATCTAGTAGGACGTAATTAATATGAAAAGTATCATAGGTAAGCCCAAATTAGACTTAAGCAATCTTTTTTGGATACCTTGATCATGCCATCACCCCATATTTAGTGTTTTCTATTTTAATGTACAATGCCCTGTACCTAGTTCTGAAGTTTTGAAGTTATTTGAATCTCAGCTAGCTATTACACTACAAGAAAACCATGGTCAAATTTACAAAAAGTTGACAAAGATTATGACCTCATCTACAGTATACTATAGATTAGGTCACAATGTTTGTCAACTTTTTATAGATTCAACCATGGTTTCCTTGTAGTGTTATACTATTATTAATGCCATATTCATTAAAATGGGACAATGCTTACAAAGTGGGACTTTTCATTTTTTTTAAATGTTATGTTTAACATGAAAAGATATGCCCACAACCTCTTCGCTTCCACAGCTTCCAACAAATCCATTTTTGAACTCAAATTTTGGTCTAATATAAATGAATGAGGCTTCTTCCTTATAGCGGTGATTCCCCACTATGAATACAGAGCTCACCCTAGACATGAACAAAGGCGTGTAACCAACGGATTGTGCTTTGGCAAATAACATATGAATTGGTGGGTTTCATAAAAAATGGGGGTTGTAGGATGGCATACCTCCAAAGGTTTAAAAACATGTTCAAGCACTTTTGGAGAACACCCTAGTTGCAAAGTTAGACTCCCACATCATAAACAAAAGGACTCTAGTAATTTGTCACTTGCCGATGAAAGTGACTTTTGCCATACAAAGTGAATGAATACTATCCATTGACAAGGGGGTGAATTTGCACTGGAATTTCTAAGATGGAAATGCAAGTGGAGCACCTTAATATAAAATAAAGCATATGAGACTGGAGAATATAGCTGAAGTGCTGAACATTTGCAATAACTACATGAATAGGCACTTTGACAATTGAATATAACGCGGTCATCGAACTTTTAAAATTTCCATTTTGTTTGCTTGGGGCACATGTTAATGTAATGCTGTTGCTTTTGGATGATTCGGCCAAAAAACTCCACAGCACACCTAATTCAAGTGAGCTTGCGCCTATAAGAAGTTTGGACTTGTCGGGTTCTTCTTGAGATCGTCAAGTCCAACATAGTGACACAAAAATCATGCTCATGAGTATGGAAATTTGATGAATGTCTCTGTGGCCTAGAAATATGGGCCTCCAACACCATCTTCAAACTCAAAATATGAGCGTCTAAGCTAGAAGCAAGGCTCTAGACAATCTAGCAAACCTTGTTAATTCATAAGTGTTCCAATAACAAGTCTAAGTACAATAGGTGCTTGCAATTTTCCAAACCTAATGTGCTAAGCTAAATGAGATCAAGATGCTGCAAAGTTCCACAAGGTTGAGTCATCTTTGACGACAAGGTGGTATTTATTCAACAATATGTAAATAGAGTTGTACACAAAATGTTCCTAGGTGTGCGGACGGCATCCAAATTAAGGCGATCTCCTAAATTTGAGCACACTAAGGCAGCAACAATCAGAGTGTATAAATTGAGGCACTACTTCCAGGTCTAACATACCTGGGAGATATTTCTGCAATCCGGTCTAAGGTACTACTGAGATCAAGTGGATTTTGACTCGTCACTCTGTTCTTGTCCTGCTCTAGTAGTAGTTCAACAAAATGGGGAATAGAAAGCTCAGACCTACACATGTTTGTTACCTCCCCTAGCACTGCCTCTATGTGGCAGGAATTGTTGTTTGACTTACTCCACGGATGTGGAAACAAGCAGCTCTAGCGTGGATTCAAAACGCATTTCATCGAGCTGTTGTCCACCAATAGGGTGTTCTCACTTGTTGGGATGAACCCCCCCAGATTCAGCCCGCAGGTCATTCCCCAAAGCAACTCCAATTCTTTAAAAAATTGCCTCGGTGCCCCACTTTCAACTCACAGCACACCTCCCCTCCCGTTTGCCAAGGCTGTGCAATGTTGCTGGGAAAGCACAAAGGCAGCTTTACAGCTTTCAAACAACCACAAAACAATGGGAACAACAATTTCTTGTGCCATACGTGTCCACACACCCACATGTGCAAGAGATGATAGCTGCTCCAAAAAAGGGCGCACCAGTGGGCGAGCATATACAAGCCTATAGGCCTCCTTTGTGGCTGCTCTTATGAGGGCAAGTTTAACGTACTGGAACTTCTCTTGCACTCTTGTGTACTGATCAAGGGGTTCCCTTAAAAATTTGAACTAAATATATTGAATGTTGCATAGGACCTCATTAAGGTAAAAAATGATGAGGCGTCTTTTAGGAGAGCTTGCTAGATCCCTCTATATAAGGCCTTCACTAGCAGCTTGTGCAATGACAACATAAACAATTTCAAACTCAAATGTAGATTAAATTATCAATCATTGAAGGCACCATTGCACTAGTACACGGACAATGCTACCAAGCACTTCAAAACATAAGAAGATTCAAGCAACGTACATGCGATGCACTTGTGCACTTGCCTTCAGTCAGAAGCAATAACCGCTATTGCAAGCAAGTGGGTACTGCTTCTGTGTCTCATGCCAAGCATTACTTACACCCTCCACACCATGAATAGGAGGGGTACTTGCATAATATCATAGGGAAACTACTCTTCTTGTTTTCTAAAAAGAATTGCCATCCAGCATACGAAGATCACGACGTACTCTTGCAGATCACAAAACTTGGTATGTAACAAGCATATGCATTGACATTGCATAGCATTAACGCTGGTGACATCAACTTGGGGTCTGTCCTTCTTGAGAGAGTACTTTTGAGGACTCCATGATGCATTATACTTTCACATTCTCATGATGAGCTTAGGTCCGCGGTCATCACTTTCAATCCGGGCGTCCGGAACGAGCGAAAACAAAAATCCGACATGATCCATGCTAAAAACATGATAAAGGTGACAATATCAACTGCATTCTTCCTAGGAAATTCATGCACTTCAACAAAGCGCGTACCCACCAGAAGAATGTATAACCAGATTTAGGTGATCCCCTAAATCCATATTCTCAGAGACACTGCTCTTGGGTTATTGCTTGTACAAACCTAGCAAGACCTCCCACACTCCATAACCTATAGTAAGATTAACTCTTTCAAGCCCAACTCAAATTCAGCAACTTGTCATTACTATTTGGAGGAGCGCATGTACTTCCTAGCAATGATACAAGTGGTCATTGGTAGTACAAGGGCAAGCACCTTAGGTTGCTCAACCCTTATTTTGTAAACTCTGTTGATTTTCTTCTTTGGTCCTTCACCTGCAATGCCCTCTGCCAATCTTCATGGACTTGGTACCCCCCCTTTTACGACCCCTTGAGACTGACTTTCACATTCAATCAGTGCCGCTTCCCCATTATACTGTGCCTTCAAAAGCTTATTCTTGAGGACCATACCCGTCTTATATGGGTTTCTCCAATGGGAATAGTGACGGAGATTCCAAGGACAAAGTGCTCATCTCCGGGTGATTGAAATGTAGGTGTAGGCTCCCCATCCCTCACCGCTTGGTCTTTGCTCTTTGAATCAATGACCGGTATTTCCTCCCTCCGTTCCTTATCGTGGGGTACTTCGTTCAGCTCCACCTTCTCAGCTTTATCTATAGTGACATCAACTAAAGTATCCAGAAGTTGCTTTCTTGCATCCTCCTCTTGCCTGTCCATCCCACTTTCAACACACGCGTGGACTTGTATAATGTTGTTAAAGATGCAGTTGCCCTTGTGCACTTTAGCTCCTTCCACCTCAGAGTTTGTCAACAAACTAGCCTCATCAATATCTATACAATACGTCAAACTCTTGTGGATTGCATCTGGCTGGGAGTTCAGAGTGGACATTTCAATGCCAGTATTGGCACTAGAGGGATTATCAATGTTGGTGAACCGCAAGTTGTCCACTGTAGCATTACTATTGGTGGTTTCTGGGTTACAAAGAGTGAAATTGTTAGTCCAAAATCAAACATTGCAGACTGATATTGTCTCAACAATAACGCAACCAGATTTTAAGTTCTTCAAATGACATCAATGCTAAAAGCCACTGTGGTATATGAAGTTTACCTAAAAGAATACGTGAGCAACCTGACACTAAAGGTGGTGGAATCCTGAGATATAAGCACTTTAGACCAAAATTCTACTAGGTTGCCTTACTCTTAGTTTGTCAGATTAAGGTGGTCATGTTAATCTAGCATGTAGGATAGTTTGCGAGTCCAGCTGAGCGTGGGCGGACAATCCTTTAGGCAAAATAGGTCCAGACATATACAATGGCATCTGCAGACTATGCAATTCAAGGACCCAGCTACTTGACCAAACAATCCCTAACCATTTGAATAGTTATTGAACCAATTTGACATCTTAACCTTGATTCACATGCAAAGACTTCATACAACTCATTGGTTTACATGTACTTTCAATGGACATCGCAAAACAACAATATTGTTCCTCCAATCTCAATGCAGTAGTATAGATTGCTACAAGTATGACCAAAAAGAAATGAGGACATAGTTCTGGCAGAAACAGAAACATCAAGTGGAATACAAATTAGGTACCACAAGACTATTGACTTTCATTGCATCCGTTGCCTATGCTTCTGAAATTGCGACCTACATCATTATTTGAGCATAGCATCTTGTACTCTCAATGGCACGCATCATTGGCCCAAACCTCACCTTGGGCTAACACATTATCTTTAGCTAAAGATGGTGTGGCCGCCTCCGCAATTTCAGCTTTGTGAACTTGGGGTACAGCGTCCGTAAGGGAAGCCACTTCTGCAACTATTGCAAGATCTGTTGCATCCTCAAGAGTCGTGTCCTTCTGTGTTTCTTGTTCCATCCCGACGTCTTAGACCATGTCCACTTCAAGAATTGCATTTTCAATATGTGCGTCAAACTTGTTGGCCACATTGCTTAGACCGACGATCATTCCATGATCATTGCCAATGCTGTCAACGGGACCTTCTACAAGGAGGGTTTCTTTAGGACGCGCCAATATGCCTTTAGTGCTACTCAGTGTTTTGATGGTGTCTTGCACCCCTAATGATGGCACCTTCTCCCTTGTGTTTTCTAGCCTACCAGCGAGTAATTTTCCTTCCGCCTCTTCAACTTCAAGCCGTAACTTTGCAAGCCTCAATCGCCATTCCAATGCAACAACTTCCAATTTCTCAGCGTTTGCGACAACATCAAAGTTCCTTTTTCTAGCTATGGGGACTACCTGGCCGTGATGAGGACCCTCAATTTCTGCAACGGGTGTCACTAGTTCATTTGACAGCGGAGAAGGCAAACTAGAGGAACCTGCTTTGTGCTTGTTCTCAATGACTCCTTGGTACATTTCTTCATCCTCTTTTGGTAGATTCTTATAGAGAAAGTCATGGTAATTGAGAGTAAATTCCAAAGGTATGAGACTCCGATAGTCTTTGATGTCGTCTTCATGCACAAAGTTATACACATGTATTCTCAACATCTACATGCAAGAGACAGTGTCATATAATGCAACGTCACTGAATGCTTCTCATAGTCGGGCTCGTTGCTATCAACTTACCCATAAACAAACCAATTTGTTTGATGACAGAGTAAGGCAAGCAAACCACTAAGAAGGCACTGAATGTTGAATTAAGGAGACCTCCTAAATTCAACCTCAGTGGTCACAAAACATGGCAACTGTAATACTAATAAGGCACTGATGGATGAATTAAGGGGACCTCCTAAATTCACACTTAAAGGTTGTTACTGCTGATGTACTTGATAGGCAAGCATAACCTTCCTTCCTCCAAGAATGTTGAGGACGATTTTGTAAGGAGCTGAGACGACTTGCAGCATGCAAATGTATGTCTCCATTTGCAATTCCCCACATAGTAGCAGTACTTCCCCTTGGTATATGACAGCAATTTCTTGCATCAAAAATTGTTTTGGTACAGTTGGTACGTCCTAACTTGCCTTCACAATATAGTAGATAGTCACTACTTTGTCCTTCACCTTAGAATTGCTATTGAATCCTTCTATTTGATCCGGGTGATAGAACCCTTCAATTGGCATCTGGTGAGTTGTCGCCAGCTTCCTCGCATACAGAGCTTGCACTTGCTCCTAGTGGACATCATTGCAAATAAATATCCAAACCTTTGTCTCATGCCACTTCAAAAGTTTGAAGTCCTCTAGCTTCTTCAAGAAGTCTTGGTAGAAAGGAGAGTCAAGGCTTGATCCTAAAATGTTCTTGGGAATAAAGCGGAAGTCCAGAATGGATGTCCATTTGTTACCAATCCGTGTTTGTAATTCCGCCTTTGTCAGGTCCTCAAACAGAGCAAAGTTTCCGGCTGTGACCATCTGCCTTGTAGATGTGACGTAATCTCTTCTCACTAACTTGCAAAGACCTACTTTACTCTTGAGGCCGTACTGGCTAGGAGTTCTAAGCATTTGGTGCAGTGCTTCTTCAAACAAAGCTGGGTTCTTGCCTTTACCTTTCCTATTCCTGCCCATGAAGTTGATAAAGTGCCGTGGTCTAGCAGACTCGATCAAATTTGCCATTGTTGTCTCGGAGATTTTGTGGGCCTTCTTGAAGGTCCTCCAATTCTTTGAGTGTACATCACATAGGGCATTGTCCAATCTTGTACCCGTCCTGGGCTCTAGAAGATTGTGAACTCCCACTGTCACCTTCTCGATTTCACCAACTACTCTGCGCTTCATCCTCTTTTTGATAAACTACTTTGATGCCAACAAGGTGTGCTGCGCCTTTGCCTTTGCCTTGGAGATGTAAGGTACCACCTTTGGGTACATTGGGACGGGCTTGCCAAGGTTGCCCAACTAGTTCAAGAGGTATAATACCAACTTTTCAATCTCCCTCTGCATGAGGGATTCAACACACTTGAACCAATTTTTAGAGATTGACATCACAGAGGTGGAGTTGGGTCAAAAGCCGTGCGACATATTTATTGGGTGTCTAGTGTCTGCCGAAATGAGGTCGCTGGCACTCTGCTTGACAAAAAAATCTTCCCATTTGCTCCAACAACTTGGACATGAACAAACAACGGACCATAGTTCCTTCACCTTGTTGTGATCCAACCATTTAATTGTGTCATCCTTCAAAATGTTTTTGTTTTGTGTAGTAGAAATGGAGGACAACGTCTGCATCATTGAGGCCAGGAATCGTTGCAAGAACAGGAGGTTTTAGTAATATGCACATTTAGGAGGGCACCTAAATTTGTTGTCAACAAGCCAAATAAACTAAATTTCAATTACGTATTTATGAAGATTAGCGTACTTTCCTCAAGTGAAAGCTCCAAAGACAGGAATTCAGGTGCACACCTTAATTAACATCCCGAGTCGCTGAAATCCAAATACATATTACACTGAAGAATTGGAGGGTCCACTTATTGCCCATGCGTCTCGCTTTTTTGCCAATTCAGGAATAGAATTTGTGGCATTGAGGCGTGTTCTCTTAGGACACCCCATGTCTTCCCAAATACGCCAAATGTGGATTACGTTTTTTGCAAATGTGGGCTTGAATGGGTTGATTGCATTTGACTGGTTATAGTATTCCAAAATTGCCTTGAGTTTCCAAGCATCCACGTCCCACACTATTTGAGCTTTCCACTTCAGCAAGTTCACTTGCAGTTTCTTGTCTAGTGCAATGTTGAGAAGCAGTCATTGGGCAACCTTCACTGTATGTTGACCATTTATAGCATAGAATTGGCCGTCCTTCACTTGCTCTCAACTCGTGGGATTCTTGGTGCACCCCTGAAGATGCATGCAGAGGCATTGCTAAGTCAGGTTAACTTGAAGGAGCATTTGGTTCATGACAGTGGCCACCCTTGCTTCTTCTAACACACGCACAATGAAGCTCGGTGGCGCGATGTCCACCATGTTGACGTCCATGCTGTAGACCTCCGCATCTCCAAATGGATAGTACTTGCCAAAGTCTTATTCAAAGTCTTTGAATCTCTTTGTGCACTCTTCAGTTGCTATTGTGCTATCCGGATTGCGTGCAACCAATATGTCGTGGTTGCGGGGGCTGCCAATGTTGTCTTGGTCGTCGTTTGATTTTGCGGAGGCATTTTTGGGAGTGGACTTCGGTTTCCACCTTGGTTTCTTAGGCAATGATTTGGGCACTCATTTGGGTGGTCCATGCAATCCTCTTGCTGCTGCACCTGGACCTTGCAAAGCACCTCCGGCAGTGTTGCCAGCACCTTTTCTTGGTTGACTCAAGATCACTTTCGGAGGCAATTTTCTCGCTCTTGCTACAATTTTCTCCATATCGTCGCATATAAGGCCCGCCAAGTCCGACTCTTCCTTGAACATCTCCGTTATGAAATCCAAAAGTGTCAACCCTGTCCACGCTGCCTTCAGCTCCTTGTAGTTTAAATGTTAATCAGCTGTGTTGATCAGGAGAGCCTCAAAAATAGTTGTGTCTCTACATTTTAGCGTCAATTATAAGTAGGAATTCTTGTCTTTGCAAGCTATGATGTCATGTCCAAGTATAGGGACGTGTGACTCTAACTCTGAGAGGCGCACAAGCAAATACAAGGCTGACGAGTCAACCGAATCTCCTATGAAGGCCTAGCTAGCATTGATGTCCACGATATCCTTGTCTATGGAAAATAATTGTTCTTTTGTGCGGTTGAACAATGACTAGTCATACTCCTCTGGACACTTGATTAAACTTGATGCAATTCAGTACATGAATGGCATAGACAAAGACATCTTGCACAAGATGATGTTTTCCATTAGATACTCTATTCCATTCCTCAACGTTTAAGAACGTGAATGTTTTACTTTCATTGCGAGACTTTTGATTCAATTTGGACGATTTGCATGGAGGTTTAAATTTCATATTAGACAACTTCATCATTAACAGCAACTCTGAGATGGCTGACATGTGCACATAGCTTAGCAAGGTTGGAGACGTTTTGCAAATAAGGTGGCCACCTTAATGTAGAAGATGGAATCGTCTCACCTTCCATGTCCACTAGATTAAGGAGGTATCCTTAATTCAAGGGCTTGGGGTTGTCACACAATTCTATCTATTGAATTAAGGTACCCACTTTATTTTGGTTGATATAGGCCTCAACAAAGAAACAAATCCAACTGAGGGTGGTATGTTGTTCTTGGAATATGGTGGGCTCTTTTATTCAAAGGATGGATCAGTGTGAACAATGAAGTCCGCTAGATTAAGGAGGCTACCTTAATCCTCAGGATTGGAGTGCTTCAGGAAATCCATCCATTGAATTAAAGTGTCCACCTTAATTCTAATTCATATAATCGTTCATGGCAAAGCTCAGCTTGCGAACGCATACCCCATCTCAACAACAAGCCATATTTAGGGATTAAGGTGCACACCTTACTCCAATAGATTTGTTTGATCAACTTCTGTCACTGGACTAAAGTATTTGTCCGGAATTTGGGTGGTTACACAAATCTAGTATGCCTATACTATGCTAACGTTAACTATTATGACCTATTCTACATTATATTTGTATTGTTGCTAATATAACTTGCATTCACAGGCTTTAACTTGCAAGATATTGATTCACGTTTGTGCATGCATAGTCCTACTACTAATCTACCAATGACATTCACTGGATATTCGGATTGAGTGTTCATATCTAAGAAGCAGTGCCGCACGACCCACTATCCACTCTTCTCTTCAGCCAAAGTAATCCAAAGCTACTTCACTTCCAACTGCTTTTGTCCTTGCAATGCAAACAAGTTCACAACTGTCAACATTGCACACGTTCAACGACATATAGCAACGCACTTGTAAACAACTTGCCCACTTGATTACACCAATTGCATTCATCATTTGACATTTCAAGATGTCCATGACTAACAGATTCAATTCTTCTACCTTGGATAATCACATACTACTATTGGATGATACAATGCCTTGCTACAAAACTTAAACCTACAATTGCACCATACCTCCATGTACATCCGCATGGAAATCCTTGTGATTTGTGCTACTACGTTTCTCTCTCATGCAAAATCCATGTATAAACTACGCAAAATTCACATCAACTTCATACATTGCATGAGAGAGTAACAAAACTAGAATAGACCGTCACTCACCAAACATCCAAAATAATTGAACTCCTCTCAACATATTGCAACTTTTGGTACAGGAGGACTACAGTGTCAAATTCTCTTTGGAATTGTAGGTTATTTCTTAAACCTAACTACTGATAGGATTTGTCTTTTGTTGTATTTCAAAGACTTGCTCTCCCATTTGCTGAGTTCTTCCATGTTCAATACCTCGATGCATTACTTTCCCTTATAAGTTTTAGGTGAAGGTCCCGAATTTAAGAAACAATGGATTTGAACATCACCCTTGCACTGCCCACGACAATTCCCATGTAAATCCTAAATTCTAAAAAGCAAACACACTCTGTGGTTATCACTCTCCAAATCAAAGTCCTCAACCACATGCATAATATCTAGCAGCCCATGCCCTCTACCAACCATTGACAATTTCATCTACATCTACGGGTTTGCTCCCAAATCTCCACTCTGTTTGCTGCATGATGCATTCTATTACCAAATTACTCTTGGTGTCTAGCGACACCTACAGTATTTGCCATTGCCACATCCACTACACCACCAACTCTTGAACTGCAAATTACCAATCTCGGCTGAGTCCTGAGGGCCTTACTTGCACATCCACTGCTAGTCTCGTTGCTTGATCACCCCGATTTGCTTTCAATGCTGCAGATTCTTCCCTCCCCTTCACAACCCTATAGCTTGTGCTCCTCCATTCCTATGCACGGTCCTTTCTGGTTTTCTGGTGTTCATTTCTAGGTTCGAATTGCTCTCCGCAAGTAGATTGTGCACGCCTCAACACTCGTCTCACCACAAGCCTTGTACCCTCCGCACTAGCAAAAGCAGAATTTAAAATTTTAAGTCCTTCTATAGCAACAAAGCATCTCCTCCACGACGCGGCAACCTCTTACATCGGCAACAATTCACCCAAGTTCACCTGCTTCTACCAAAAACCCTATCTTAGATAGAAGCCGCGGCCGCAGCTTCCATCGCGCAAACTGGCATGCCTCCCTCAAAGTTGTTCTCCAAGTTTTGACTTCTTCTAGAGCATCCTCCAACCTCCCACTCTCCCTTCACCAGAACTGCAATGCACTAGCAACATCCACTCACTGTCCTTTTAGCAAAACTATGGCGTGGCAACAAAAAAGCGCTTCAAAGCACATTGCAGCCTGGAAAAGAGTACCAATTTTTGCAACAAGCTCTGTAATTCAGCAGCGATAACAACACCCTACCACAGCATTGAGAGAGCAAAAGGCGGCTCCCTTGTAATGACGGATGTGATTGACGGCCACGGGCAGGATGGCCAAAAACCATTGACCAGTCCTTTCAATTAATTTGCCTATCGTTTGCCCAAAAGCCCAACTGCCCAATTGCAGAGGCAGGAGATTAATGCTGTAGTTATATGGACCCTTCTAATATCCCATCTGCCAAATTATTAATATCAGAAATTGGATTCTGGTGTAATCATGACACTAACCACACCACTCAATTTGCGGTGACCTTCTTAATATCATTTGTTCCATTACCTATATCATGTATATCTAGAGATTATGATATCACACAATTCAAGACAAAGTTCTCTTTTTGCTTGTTTTTGTTTCACATGTTGTGTGGCAATTTCTAAGAATTTGTTGTAGATTGTGAGATCCATCCTTATATTTGGTACTAGATTTTTGTAGCATCAAAGGGTTTCTTTAAGTTAGAAGGTACTCATTCATTCATTTTTTAAAATTCCCAAATAACGTTGCCATTAGATAATTTTGCACTGAATTGGGTAACCCAATACTTCAAATATTTTTAACATGCTTAAATATATGTATACAATGAATGCATCAATTCCCAATTTCATAAGAATTTTATGAAAGTCTAGGCCACATTGCGATTTCCACAAATGCAATTTGGCATTTTTGGGGAAAAAATCCCTCCAACACCATATTTGTTATAATGAGGGTTTTCCAACAAAATGAGAGTAATTTAAAGGAAATACAACTTGAACTTTAGAAAAAAGGGCAATTCAACAATAGGTTTCAGCTCAATTGAGCTAAATTGACATAAAACCTTTCTAATTCAACCTGAACTTGAAAGGCTTTATGTCAATTCAGCTTGACTTTAGCTAAAAACTAACATCTGAATGTTTGTTTTGAGAGGTCTTCATTTTCTCATTATAATGATGATGTCCCATGATTCTCTAAAGGCTTGAAGTTGCATCTTTCTTTTGAAGCAACTGCGCATTTAATTGCCCCCCAAACATACCCATGGTTCAAGTGCTAAGGACTTATGTTACATCATCTTCATGTTCCAACAAAACCAAAGACCTGGTATCATAACGGGAATTTGTTTTTGTTCTTCTCATAGAATGAACTCAAGGAAAAAATAACCATTCCAAACAGATTTAATGGAAAAAACCCCGCCAATGACTATATGGAATTCACCCTTTCCTCAATGCTATACAAGATGTGAAATGTAACTATGTCTGCGGTGATTTTGAAGTTCCCTATTGTATGATGAATGTTCCTCTTCTTGCTACCAATTTATAATAATTACATGCACCAATCTTTTTTAACACAACTATTTTATAGTACAAGATTGAGTAACATTTCAACTAGTGATTTTGTTAGTTTCTTCAGCTTCTTTGATGCACTTCTTGTTTCTAAACTCCCCCACCTCATTGCATGGTGAAATGGATGGTCTTTCAACATTGACACTTTCAAGGTAGTAGGCTTATGAATCACCAATCTAAGGGCTAAAACTAAACTTTTGGAAAGATGAAACTCCTTGCAATATTCTTTAGTCAATTCACCTTCAAAGATAAGATTAATTGGCAGCTAACCCAAGTGGTTCTATAATTTTGGAAGCTTTGTAGAGTCAATTTTGAGATTTTAAAATTGAAATACCATAGGGCTTTGCAATGATCCCCTCCTCCAGTGTCCATTGCTTATACATTATTGAAGATTATGTAAAACGGCATGTTCAAACATGATATGTTTTAGGAGATTGTAGGTTTCATAACTTGATTGTTTCTACAACCTCTCAATTTAGAGTAGCTCTAGATGTTTATGCATTCTTAAAAAGAGGCTTCTTGTCTTCATTTTAGACAAACAAAAACGGATGCCACATGTATCACAATTTCTTCCCTATCTTTTTGAAGCATGAATGAATAATTATTTATGAACTTTTCAAGTTCTACATAGCACGTAACAATTTCTGAATCCGGGTATCGCATGAAATTTCCACTTGCAACTTACAAACTTGCAAAGTAAAGAAGGTAATTATGAATAACTCTTGCAATGCATTCCACCATCTCTTCTATGTCTTGCAAAGGTCCATTTGAGGAGAAATTCATAACCATTTTCAAGCAACCTATGGGACAGTTTACAAGAGAGGGTCGCTTTTGTATCACCTTGCCGTGGTGCAAAATGCTTAATTTTCATGTACACCTCTCACTACCCTACATCAATTATTTTTTTGCCTTTCATTGCATCAAAGTGAGTCACTTAACATTGGATGGGTTAATCAAAATGTATATAAATGTCCCATATTAGATATTCATAAATATTTTATGCAACATTTGACTAAACATAGATACCAATATTACATCTACTGCAAACAACATAGTACAATTCCTAAGAAAATGGTGCAATGATTGTGGGGGGTTTCTATTGCACTGTGTTGCATTTGTACAATTCAATTTCACTAAAGTTATCTTAGAAAAGCATGGATGATACTATTATGTGAATGGCTTGAACTCATTCAGTAACATCTTTTGGGTTTTAATTCAATTTTTGGGTATTATTTAGGAAATTTTCCATTTAATTTTGCAAAAGTATTATTTAATTAAAAGAATATCCAGTGGATTGGACATCATAGACATACTCTTTATGCATGTGTGATTGCTACTACTCAAGTTGTATTAATCGCAACCAATTTTGAGATAGAAATTCTATGTAGTTCTATAGATTAATTATTGTTGGTTGTGACATTGGGCAGCCCTTCCGCTTGCCTTCATGTACGCCCAATGTGCCCAATTGAAGTCATGGTCCGTTTGATGACATGAATTTGGAATTCACTTCATAAAATCATATGAAATGTTAAAAAAAAACACTTAGTACATGCTAGTTACACTTGCTGTTGCCAACATGAAGTGAGAACGTGGATTCAAAGCGATATCATGTAATAAAAATGAGAAATAGTAATTTGATTGGTCCTAAAATCCAAGAGAGGGCGGACACGTCTGTCCATGTTGGTCTCTTTGTGTGTTTGCATGTGCTATATATGAAAACCAAAACTTGTTCAAGGTAATAACCATGGTTAGAAGCTTACAGAATTAAGTAGATATCTTGCCTTCATTGAATTGAATATGATCCCTGTTTTGATAAGAAAAATTATAATATGCTCTAAAAGGCCTAATTTCTAAAATCATTAACTAAACCACAAGCAAATTCTTAGTTTTTATCACATAAAAAGTAATCACAAGGACTTACTATGTATTTTGAGCATTTGAATTACTAAAACTTTAATGACAACATAACCTTTACTAAATAATTCTCTTCATACTCTTAATAGAGAAACTCATTCTTACATTATTGGTTTCTGTTGAGAATAAGGAGGAAAAACCATGGATTAAACAATATTACATATTTCAATGATTACTGAAGAGAAGGAGAAGGTGTGTTGTAAAGATATACGTGAAATTCATGTGACTTTTGTTTTGGCTTTAGCACTCATTTTGAGGTGCAAGTGAACCAATCTTTTTTTTTTGGCAACAAGATGTTGATTCTGCCCACCTGATTGGAGCATATGTGGAGGAAAGACATACTAGTGGGTAAAATTGACATCTTGTTGCCAGAAAAAAAAAAAAAAAAAACTGCAAGTGAACAAGATCCATAGAATTGTGTACAAGATACATGTGAAAACCATAACTGACAAGCTATGTCAAGGAAGCCAAAGAATCTATTAGATGGAATTACAAAAAATAATTTATTATTACCTAGAACTTTGAAATTAGTATATTTGATGTTTGTAACATTTTTTTGTCTGTTAACCCGTGAGCGCTCCATAGCCCCAAATACAGCCTCTTAACAGAAAAAGTTTCATGTTTGACTATTATAATCTTTTCATCAATACATACACATCATGTGTCCTTCTTTCCTATACTTATGGGTCAATGACCCCTACCAATCAGTACGGCTGCATTTTATAGATCTAGTTTGTCATGAGAGATTACTTGAATTGAGTGTGAGTAGGTGTGCATTCTGGTGAATATAGCTTGGGTGCTCAGAGGTTAATCATCTCTAAGCCAGGTTAGAAACAATCAAAACACGATCGAATTTACTCTTTGATTGTTGTTACTTATTGTTTAATTTCCTCAATTTTTTTAAAGCCATATTCAAATTTGATACAAAAAAATAATTGGAAGAACCTCAAGAGTGAGCTTACAAATATTTTTATACTAACGTCACTTTGTGGACACCTTCCTAAGTAACATCAAATGGAAAGACACCTCGGTAATATCAAATAATACATTCAAGAATATATAGCACATAACAATTGTTTTAGAATGACATGCAATGTATAAGACGGTTCAATGTAATTTAGTTTTTCTCCACATATAAAATTTAGTCACATTTAAGTCCACAAAACAATCCTTAATTATTATGCAAATAGTTTGTGTAAAAATTAGGGTTTAGAATGTAAGCCAAATATTTTTTTAGGCATTTTCTAAACTTTCCTCTACTAATGTTCTTCACTGCTTGTAAACATTAAATTGTTGATACATCACCTTCTCATACAGAATACTACTTACAAGGGCTAGGATAGTAAAGTAGATTACAGTCTAATTTTATTTATTGTTGAATTGAGTCCAAGTAAAAAAATACCTAGGTAGCAATTCTTTGCTTGCCTCAATATATACTAGAGAACAAAATCAATGTGTAATTTTGTCTATAACATGACACTACTTCATAGATGATTTTGTTTGTACCCTATTTATGTGTTTATTAAGATATTAATATATTTAGGAAGTGGCTAAAGCCACATCCAAAATTGCTGACGCCACACCCTTGTCAGCATGTAATTTGAGAATTGAATGATGTTCTTTTATTTGAAAAGAATCATCATTCATTGAAACACGGCATTGCCACTTCCTTCGAATAAAAAATAAAAAATATTAATTTCTAGTGAACATTTATTGGGTTGGTTACTGTAATTTTGCTTAAGTATTTCAAAAGTTCTATATTTTCAATATAAAATTCAAGCACCTCCAACTCTTTTGAATATAGCCTTGTCATTGTAAACGCAAGACAAATATTTTTATCCAAATTTGGTAGATCAACATTAAACTCTCATATTTTTTGCTCAAAGTATATGTATATGTATATAAATAAATAAATAAATAAATAAAAGTAAGTATATGTATTTATTTATTTATACGCATATATTTATATATATGTATATATATATATATATATGGAATTACAAATGGGACACCCTAAATTGCTAATAAGACACCCCATCTAAGCATGCAATTTGATAAGTTAGTGCTACTTTGGATTTATTCAATTGGTCCATCATTCATTTAATCATGACATTACCACCTCTCTAAAACAAAGCATGACACATACAAATTTTGGTTGAAATATTAATGCAAAAACACTATTTTTTGATGTTCTTTTGCTATATGTAATTCAAAAGTCCTATATTTTTTGTTTCAACTTGAAACACACCTATTTTTTGAGTTTACCTATGGAATGGTAGAGGGGAAACCAATTTTTTATTGAAATTTTAAAAATTAGTATCACAAACAAGATTTCATGATCATAGTGGGTGTCGTGTTAACAGTTTCAAATGTATAATGTCAACAATTGTGATGTGATGCCAATCAATAATTGTACCAACTTAGTTTGCTTCTTCGAGCGGTTTATTTTATTTACCTTGTGCTTTTGTAACTGAAGGTACAAATTCAATTTCATGACCACGACAATATTGTTGAAGAAGTACAAAAATATTCCCTAAATGCATAATCAGTTATTGATGGTGTGAATAATAGTTATGGTTTTCCACGTAAACAGATGGATTGTTTCATAGAGTAAACAAGTTGACTTTGGGACCTTTACCCTTGAGGGCCTTGCAACCCAAAATGTGGCCTTTCTATATTTGATGGTCTCTTGCCTTTGACCGTTATAATATTTAGATCCGTGCAATGGAAACTTACCAAGATTTTCATACATTTATGGACTCTAAGCCTAGTGCAATATCAATGGCTAACTCTTCTAGATGTTATTTTTGAACTTGCAATGCCAAATTGTTTGCAATGATGTCCAACCATGCACAAATTTGGGCTAACCGCTTAGGGGTTAGAGGTTGATATTACAATTGATGTTATGGACGTACTAAATACAAAACATCAAAGATTTGTTTCCAAAGAAGTCTGAGGTAGAGTATATGACAAGATGTATGAGAAATAAGATTAGAATTGATAAGTCAAGAGAGTACAAGAGTAACACCAAAGAGATGAGCTATAAGCTCTAAGAGTTGCATTGTTGAGACTGAGGAACTCCTCAGTCCCAACCTCTATATATACTTCTAAGTATGAATCCTTCTAGCAACTTCTACTAGAGGTTTCCGAAATACTCCAATATTTTGTGCAAGCTATTTCTATCTAAGAAACTTCTTGAGAAGCTTCCACCTATTTATGAGTTGTTTTCTTAAGTAACTTCTATATTCTTCTAGAAGGTTCTATAAGCTTCTACAAGCTTCCAAAGAGTTCTACAAGCTTCTAGAGAGTTCTACAAGCTTCCAGAAAGTTTTATAAGCTTCTACAAACTTCTAGATAAATCTACAAGCTTCTAGATAAATCTACAAGCTTCTATTGTATGTTTGTGACATCACCTCTCCTTCTAACTTTGAGGTTTCTGAGAAGTGTGTTATAGAGTTTTTTCAAAGGCGTAGAAAATTAAAAATATGTCGCATAGTTTTTGCAATATATTCAAGTTGTCTTTGCCGTGTCAGATGATTCATAGATCTCTGCAACCAACAATAGTGACCCACGCCTTCTACTTTAGACCAAGCATGAACTTCCGTATCTTCATTGTGAAAACATCCTTAAAATAGTGCTTCTGCACAATCATCATGAGCAGGCTCAACTTCAAAAACAATGACCAATGATCTATTGCTAGGTATCCTCCGTTGTCTTTTTGGTTCAGCTGGATTTTCTTTTCAAAGTCAGCGGCAAGAGTTACTTGACTGAGATAACATGGTTGGTATAGCATCTACAAAGTGACTATCCATAACTAAAATCAAAATACAAAAATGACAAATTAAAAACTAAAATGAATAATATGTAGTTTCTCCTTCCCTTTTAAAAAGATTTAGTTTTTCTAACTCTTCAAGATTATGCGACCGTGTTGGCAACTGTTCCATTTGCGGCTACTTTTTCTTAGATGGATGTTGTTGATGAAATTCTCAAACTTTTATTAGTGAATTGGCAAGATTACTAGCTGGTTCCCATGTGCGTTTATTGATGTCATATCCACTCCAATGAATCAAATACTCAAGTTTTTTTTGTTTGATTCTTGAGTCTAATACCTCTTCAACTTCAAATTCTTGATGGTTGTCGATTTCTATCACTAGAAAAAAGGATTGTTTTTGTCCTGATATAAATGATTTGTTATAAGTCTCTAGAAGTGAAACGTGAAAAATTGGATGTATCTTCATAGATGTTGGTAGTTCCAAACGATAAGCCACTTCATTTATTTGTTTTTGAATTGCAAAAGGTCCCAATTTTTGATAATCCAACTCATCACATAGTCTACTAGTCTTTACATTGCGTCAAAAAATCCATACTTTCTCACCAACTTGGAATGAAGGTTGTTCTTTTTTTAATACATGTGCTGCCATTTTATATCTTTTTTGGGTTTTTTCCAATTGCATTTTTGATACTTCTTGGAGTTCCGCCATTCTTGTAGCAAATTTTTTTGCTGCAGGATTTTCAGATTTTGGTGGTTGTAGCATGTCTAATTTTTAATGATGCCCATAATTAAAGTAGAAAGGTGTTTGTTGTATAGAAGTATGAATAGTGTTATTATAAGCAAACTCCGCTAAAGGTAAATAAGATGTCTAGCTGTCTTGTTGATAGTTGATAGTACATCTCAAATATTGTTTTAAAACTTGATTGACTTGTTCTATTTGTCTATCAACTTGTGGATGAAAAGCAAAAGATAATTTGATATTCACTTTTAATATTTCAAAAAATGATTTCCAAAATTTTGAAACAATTGTGGGCCACAATCTGAAACAATGTCATCTGGTAGACCATGATAGCGATATTTATTGTCCATAAAAATTATTGTTGTTTCTTCACCTGTGATTGTCTTTTTGCAAGGTATAAAATGTAACATTTTAGTCAACTTATCCACAATCACAAAAATAGTGTCAAAAGTATTTGATGGCAGAAGATATGTGATGAAATCTATGGAAACAGACAACCATGGTTGTTTTAGAATTGGTATCGGTTGGAGCAAACCATATGGTTGATATCAAGGATTTTTAGATCTAGAACAATTATCGCATAAAAGTACAAAGTCTTTGAGTGCCTTCCATAATTTAGGCCACCAAAAATCTCAAGAAATAAATTCTATGGTTTTATTGAATCCAAAATGTCCAGTCGCTGGAATATCATGTCGTGCTTGAAAAATCCTAAGTCGTGTTGGTCCTTCTAGAATATATAAACGTTCTTCAAAATACAAGAGATTATCTTCAAATTTAAACTTAATAGAGTCTTCTGAATGTTTGTTGATTTGATGTTTAATGTCAAGAACAAGAGGGTTTGATGCTGATGCTATATAGATTTGATCAAAAAATAATGAATCCATTGGCATTGAAATTATAGTTATTCAAAGATTAAATTATTTAGACTTCAATAATGTTGTCCGTTGTTGATCATACGCTTCTTTTCCTTCTTTTGGAGCAAGATATGCTCTTCTTGATAAAGCATCTGATAGCCCTTGTTGTTTTTCAAGTCTATAAGTAATATTGAATTCAAATAAAGACAAAGACATGCTCCATTGCGCTTGACAACAATTCAAAATATGTGCTAATATAAAGTATTCAAGATTTTTGTGATTTGTATAAACCGTAACTAGATGAGTTGCTCCTTCAAGGAGGTGGCGCCATTCTTGAAATGAGTCCACAATAGCAAGGAGTTCTTTGTCGTGAATCTCATAGTTAATTTCTGCAACTGAAAATTTTCTTGAATGAAAAGCAACTAGATGTAATTTCCCTTCCTTTCCAAGTTGTGACAATCCCACTCCCAATGAAAAGTCTGAAGCATCAATTTCCATAAAAAATAGTTTATCAAAACTTGTATATATCAGCACAAGAGCTGAAGTAAAAGCTGTTTTTAGTTTTTGAAATGCCAATTCTGCTTTAGTTCCCCACTCTAACTTCTTCTTGCATGTTAGTCGACTGAATGGAGCAGCTATTTGAGAATAGTTTTTAATAAATGTTTTGTAAAAATTTGCAAATTCAAGAAAACATTGTATGTTGCGCATTGTTTTTGGCGTTGTCTAGCTACTAATAGCGTCAACTTTTTTAGAATCCATTAATAAGCCTTTTTTGGAAATGATATAGCCCAAAAATTTCACTTGGGGTTTATGAAATACACATTTTTTCAACTTTGCGTATAGTCCGGCATCTCGTAATTTTTGTAAAACAAAGCGTGCATGTTATTCATGATCTTTTGAATTCTTTGAATAAATCAGAATGTTGTCTAAATAACATATAACAAAATCGTCAAGATATTCTCAAAAGATGTCGTTCATCAAGTGTTGGAATATGGCTGGTGCGTTGGTAAGTCCAAAATGCATAACATTATATTCAAAATGTCCATACTTTATTTGAAATGTGGTTTTCCATTCATCTCCTACTTTAATGCGTACTAGATTATAAACACCTCGCAAGTCAATTTTGGTATATATGTCTGTTTTACCAAGCTGATCAAAAAGTCCTGATATTAATAGTAATAGATATCTATTATTCACAATGAGTTTATTAATGCTATGATAATCAACGCACATTTATAAAGCATAATCTTTATTCTTTACAAATAATAATGGAGCGCCGACAGGAGATTTTAAATGTCAGATGAAATTTTTGGCTAAATTTGCATTAATGTATTCTCGTAATGCTGAAAGTTTGTTTTGAGATAAATTATAAATAGGTCCAAATGGTGGTTGGACGCCCTCTTAAAGGTCAATGGTACAATCATAACGTCGATGTTGCGGTAATATATCTGCATTTTTTTTTTCAAATACGTCTTTAAAGTCTTGATATTGAAGAGGGATAATTTTTATATTATTCTTTTATAAGTCAAAAATTGGTGTAGCATAAATAGCAAATTCTATATTATCTTTTGTTGCTCGTATGAAAACTTTAGCTCCAAAAAGTAAAGGTTGAGGTTGTTTTTTTTCTTTTTATATTTTTTTTGAGGAATTTTTCCGTAATCACCAATCAATATTTGGATTGTGTAATTCAAATTAAGGAAGTCCAAAAACTATTGGATTTGTAGGGCTTTGGATAATATTAAATACAATACTTGAAATTTTATTTTCTAAATTTACTTTTAGAGGCTTTGTTTCTTTGATAACATTTCTAGAAGCAAGTGGTCAGCCATCAATAGCTTCTATAAGCGTCAAATGAGCTTTTTTTAATAAGCATATGCTATGTTGAAATGCAAAATTTTTGTCCATAAAACATGCTGAAGCTCCAATATCTAATAAAGCTGCTGTTGAAAATTTAGTATCAGATAGTTCAATATTTATAAAAAATGTAAAACATGAAGATAGATTTAGAGGTAGTATGAAACCTTTCATTGAAAATATATAATTGGTGATGTCTAGTTGCATGGTTTTTATTGTAAGTGGGCGCTCTTGTTTTTTGATTTTTTAATGTTGATGTATGTATTTTGCGCCTTGAATCCGTTTGATTTGTTTTGACAATTTTGTATTTTATGTCCTAGTTTTCCATAATATAGGCATAAATTCTCTTGTCTTTGTCTATTTTTTTCCTCTTGAGTTAATCGTTTGTAGCGTGTTGCATCAATTTGCATTGGTTCGGAACCTGTTGAGCAATTTTCTGTGGTTGTTGAAGACAATGTTGACATATTTTGATGTGCTCTCCTCCATCCAAACCTTTGCTTTTGACGTTTTTCAAATAAACGATTGTCGCAAGCAATTGCTTGAGTAATGAATTCTTCCAAAGTGAACACTTTTGGCATGGTAAGCAATAGGTTTTTGACTCCGTCTTTTATGCCAAATCAATATTGGTTCATAAGTGCTTTATCATTTCAATCAAGATTGCAAGTAAGCTGTTGAAATTTAGCAGCATAGATGGCAGCTAATTGTGAACCTTATTGTATACTTTGCATCTTTGTTTTAACCACTCTTTCTTGGTCATTATCTCTAAATGTTGTTGTGAATGCATCTAAAAATGCATCTAAATCGTTCAAGAGTAGCAAATTCTTCTTCATGAGAGGGACAAACCAAACAAGGGCACTGTTTGATAAAAAAGAAACAATAAATCCTACTTGAGTATAACCATCAGCGTAACAAGAAGGATGTAGCTGTAAAAAGAGCTTGATTTGTTGTACAAAACCTCAAAATTTTGATCTTATTTCATCAAACTTCTCAAACAAACTTATTCTTGGTTCTTTTGTCTGTAAAAAATGTGTTGGTAAAGCTTGATTACAAGCACTTGCTTCTTTAAGTTGTAAATTTTCTTTTTGTAAGCGTAGTAGTTCATTGTTGGTATCTTCGGACAAGACATTGATTTGTCTTTCTGTTCCAAGATTTCCCAATCAAGTGATTTTAGCACAAACATTGTTTAAAAGTTCTTGAAGGTCTGCAATTGTCGCAAATCTATTCTCCATTCCTCCATGAACGTTCTCTATCCCTGGATCAGTGCTCCTCATTATAATGTTTATATGATAGTAGTAAAAAAAATCACACGACAGATATAACCATTTAGAGGTGGTAATCTACAACTTCTAAAAAACTTAAACCTTTCAATCGAGGGATAGTCCACTCTCTTAAAAAAGATCAAGTTTAATAGACAAAGAACAATACCGTATTAGAGGAAGATAATCCGCAACCTCTAAAAAACTTTTGTTCCTTCTAAAAGAGGGGTAGTCCACACTCTTTCAAAAAGATCAAATTTGGTATTGCTGAAAAAACAATCTCGACAAATTGTTATGGATATACTAAACACAAAACATCAAAGACTTGTTTCCAAAGAAATCTGAGGTAGAGCATATGACAAAATCTATGAGAAATAAAATTAGAATTGATAAGTCAAGAGAGTACAAGAGTAATGCCAAAGAGATGAGCTATAAGCTCTAAGAGTTGCGTTGTCAGGGTTGAGGAACTCCTCAATCTTGACCTCTATATATACTTCTAAGTATGAATCCTTCTAGCAACTTCTACTAGAAGTTTCCGGAATACTCTAACTTCTCGTACAAGCTATTTCTATCTAGAAAGCTTCTTGAGAAGCTTCCACCTATTTATGAGTTGTTTTCTTAAGTAACGTCTATATTCTTCTAGAAGGTTCTATAAGCTTCTACAAGCTTCCAGAGAGTTCTACAAGCTTCCAGAAAGTTTTATAAGCTTTTACAAACTTCTAGATAATTCTACAAGTTTCTATTGTATGTCCGTGACAATTGAACATCCTAGAATATATGACAACCGTTACTAACTTGAGGAGTGTATGCTATAATGTGCCACTTTTTGGGATGAAAAAACATTATTTTACATTATACACAGCGTCACACAAGGGGATCTTACAAAACCATTTAAAAAAATGCCAATTCAATACAAATAAAAGAGTGTAGAATGAACGTGTCAAGCTATTGGTGGTTGGGCACTAATCCCAAGGCATGTGATTTCCCTTAGTATGATCTTTAGTGGTATCAAGACCCACTATTGATGAATGAAGGCATGTTCAAAATGGTGTAATTCAGTTCATTCATAATTGAAAATGTGGACCTATGAAGAACCATACAAATTCTATTTATCAGGATTAAATGGAAAAACATACATGCAAGATTGGACTTGTAGCGGATAGAATGTGAAGACTTTAAATTTGGTGTCTAATATTTGATACGTTGATCACATGCCTCTTTACAACATAGAAAATTATAGGATTTGTTTTGTTTTCATCCATACTTTTCCAACGAAGAGTGTTTTACTTTTAAAAGAAGTTATTGACAAGAACCACAATAGATAACCTTAAACAAATAGCATGAATTCAAATATTTCTATCCGTGCTATGGGATGAATGCATGGTTGAGTGGCTCAAAATTGTGTCAGGTGAGTGTACACTAGAGGTATACCAATATTGGCAAAAGTTGATTGTACAAAAACATAAAGGTAATACAAATTTGTATTATTTTGTACTTTTGTCCTCTTTTTTAGGGGCTGAGAACATGTAGATTCCTATTGTGCGGTTCTAGAAGGTGTATATGGATCGACCAATGGAATGCAAGTATATTGTCAGAAATTTTAACACGTGGCGTTTGCTGATCTAACTCATCCCAGATTTGGTAGCCACAACTTGCATTGCCGTATTTTTGGGCTCTTTTCTTAGGCTTTACAAAATTGTTTTTGAAATTTAAGTAGTGGATCCAATGACCCCTTCCCGCCCTCCTTGTTTTCATTGTTTGTTACAAATATCATCTAATGTGTAGCATTGGGAATTAGTGAATTGAGCAAAACCTTAGTATGTTTTCAATTATCAACATTCTTTTAGATGAAACTTGAATGAAATACTATTTACATTGCATATATGTACAAAATAGAAGACAAATTTAGAAGGAAATGATAGTAGGTGGTACGTATATTGTAGCTATGTTTACAAGTCTTTGGGATAATAAAATATAAATTGCATAAGTAACATTGGATACATCATAAAACATTATTGTTGTTTCTTTTAATAATCTTATGAGGTTTTTGTAAGTATAAGTTTAAAAGGAGATCAAAATATAGTAAAGCATACTTAAACCAACACTTTGTTAAATAAAAATTAATGCAGAGGAAAGTTAATGTTACCTTAGGGCTTGCAAGTAAGCTTACCATGAAGGTATTTGAATTCTAGGGTCTTAAGACATTTGGGATATTCTTTAGTAATTTAAGGAAATATGTGTTCTTGAGATCAAATGACTTTGCAAGAATGATTGGGAATTTGCTATCACAAATCATGTGGAATTATAATTCCAATGTCTCTCTTTTTTGTGATTATGGCCTCAAAAGCATTTACTTCTACAAATTCAACTTTATGACATTTTTATTGCCACAATGAATATACTAACAAAAATTGGAAATGTGGCATCATTTTTTAAGCATGTTAGAGTTTAGGGTTTAGGGTTGGTTAAAAAAAAACTTCTTTCATACTTTTTTAAAAAAACAATTATTATTTGTGTTTATAAATTATTATGTAAGTTTATAAATTTCATATTCATATTACTTTTATGGATCCACAAAAGATCAATCAATTATTATTAGCATCAACTAATGTCATGGGTATCTCATTAAGCACAGAAGTTGCAAATTGTATTTATTGAAATACCACAGAATATTTGATCAAGAAACACCTTTGAAATCCAAAGTTTTGTTTAATGAAAAAAATAACTAAGAATTTGTGTAATGCATATAGTTTTATTAACTTCACAATTTTGGTTTTAGGTTACTATTTATTTCCTTTTTAAATTAAAAATGTGAAGTTCGTTTCCTAGACTTATGTATATAGATGATTTCGAGTAAATTCATTCTTATTTACAATTTTAAAATGATGGCAATTATAAATTTATAAGCCTACTTGGAATTTTTATTTTCTAAGCCAAAATTAGAAGTATCACTCCCTCAAATTTCCTATTTACCTTAAGAAATTTAAACTTATAATAAAACTCATAATATTTATTATATTATAAAAATCAATTGCAACCATAGTCATTTAATTCTAACACAACGTTATTGATAATGTAGTTTAGAAACCATCTAGTCTAATCCCTTGAGTGTGCAAAATGTTCTTGAAAGAATTGTGTAATATTTAATAGTATTTAAAGCCTAGATTTTTTTTTCATGAATATATGTTGTTGGACTTGTCTTGTCAATGACTATACCATGGAAAAAAAGGAATTTGAAATATGTACAAATTGTTGGGCAATTTATGAGCATGGAATATGACATTTAATTATTATAAAGATTTTTCAAAACTCAAATTGACAGTTAAATATCACAATTTTCCAGTTCAGTTGATTCTTACACGTTGAAATATTACAAGATTTAACGCAATTATTTAAACTACCGTATCTTACAACCAATCGGATTTGTTTAAAATCAAATGCACTTGCACATTTTGGATTCAAGTAAAATACTAGAGAAGTTAAACATTTTAAATCCTCTTTTGTAAATGATAGAAACTTAGGAGTTTAGAGTTTAGGGTTATATCAATTAAATGGGGGTTCTTGGAATGTACTCATTATAATAAATGTTTACATGGGTCTTAGAAGAACTAATAAATAATCAATTTGTCATTGAAATTAATAGAGAACATGCAATAATCATTTTCAAGAATTTGACAAACTATGTACATTTGTAGAGTGACTTATAAAATATGAAAACACGTACTTTAAGGTTTTAATAGTTATGAAAAGTTTTGTTAGTATTATGTAGAGATTGGTGAAAGCCTATTATTCAATTCCACAAAATATTTTCATTTTTGATATGTGGAGAAGATATAATTTTATCCAAATTCTTTGACCCTTTAAATTCCATGGAATTTTGAAGACACAATTTCTTTATTCAAAATGCTAAAGTTCACTTCATGCAAAATTGAGTTTTACAATTAATGTGAATGCTACTTTTCATTAATTTTTTAAATTTTCATGTGTTTACTAGATGGCAGTTTTCATTAAATCAACACAACTCTTTATAGAAATTGTTTAATGTGAATATATATATATATATATATATATATAATAGATATTCAAGCTTTCATACTAACATTATAATTGTGCATAAAACATCTATCATCATTCAATGTGTGAATGTGTCCATTCTTTACCACAAGTTTTTCAATTACTTTCAATGTAATTTAATGAACCACTAAAACATACGATTGTTAAAACATGATATGCATGGTTTAGGATTGTTATACACACATGTATAATTTGCTAAATGATTAATCCTACTAGTTTAGTCTATTTCTCAAAATTGTATAAAAATATATATCATCACAATGTTTTTGGATGTCATACACATTAATACTTTGTACATACTAATATGGCTTAATTCTTGAAGCATCAATGATGACTTGAAAAAGAAATATTTGAAAACAAAATCAATTGCATTTGGAGGTTGACTACTATTTTATGTTTACTATAAATTATTGTGGAGTCATGATTCTATCAATATTGTTAGAATAAAGGTAAACCAACAAACCAAAGAAAACATATTGGCCCCTTCAATATTTGCAAGTTAACTCTGAACATCCATTCCTTTATTTAAAAGTTTGTGTTCCATTTGGATTTGGAAATTCACTTACAACTAAGAACATATAAATGTTCATGCAAATAAACTAGGAGGCACTGATTGATCATAATCGACATTATAATAAAACGATGAGTATTAACTACAATTGGTAATTAGTACCAACTACATGTGACCACATTAAAGATATGTTTCAATGTCATGTGAGTATTGTACAAACAACAAAACATATGTTTTAAAAGAAATCCATCATTCCATTTCATATGTTCCCTTTTCAACCATGAACACACGGAACTGGTGATCGCCGATATTCCTTAGCCCTTACCACGTTGCTGATTGGTGACCGTTGGTATTCCTTAGCCCTTACCACGTTGGTGACGGGTGATTGCCGGTGAGAATATAGCTCCAACTACCAAGCCTCCAGTCCAAGCCTCTGGTCCCTATCTTGCACCTGTTTGGCGCAAAGTAGTTTTGAACTTTTTTTTGAATTCTCAAGTTTCCTTTGTTTCTTTGTAGAGATGAGGTTGTCAACGCTTGAGGAAGGCTCTCTCTTTGCGCAAAGTGCTTTTGTGATTTGCTTTATCATTGCAAATACGAGAAGTGTTTTTTGATGCTCTGAAGCCGAGGAGCTTGAATGCAGTAAACAAATAAAGCTCATTCTAGTTAGGTCTTGTTTAAAGTCAGAGATTGCACTAGGCTGGACTTGGTGCCAATTAGAAGACATTACCTGTTATTGTCAGAAGTTCCAAAGATGTCATTTTGTGTAGGGTTCAGCTTGTGGCATTTAATTTGTGCTTTATTTTCTTCCAACTTCTGTCAATGTCTAGAAATTTGGTGCAAACAAGTCAGCCAAGTTTGTCATTTGTTTTTAGGATCAGACCAATGTGCTGTAAGCTCACAAAAATCAGCTTACCTATTGCGTTAATATTTTGGCAGCTTTTGAAGCAAATGTTGTAGTTTTGCGCATCAAGAGATCAATAAAGCAGTATTATACTTTACAAAACGCACATGTAATTCATTCTTTGTTGTTTTACTTGGGATCTTTTGTTGTTTTCGCCATTTTGATTTTGGATTATGTACTATGTTGTATATGTATTTAGATTCAGGATTTGGATTAATGGAGAAATCCGCGGGAACCCTGTCGGGGAAGGGCAGTCTGGAGAAGGGGAAGATGAGCGCGATGAAATCTAAAAGTAGTGGACGGAAGGAGAGGGGGGGTGCCAAAAAATTCTAGACTACACAAAAACTGGAAGGGTCAGCAATAGACAGCAGAGGGGAGTAGCCCCTGGAGGCAACGACGACGACAACAAATCTAAGCGTAAGGGAGGCGGCCTCTCCAAGCATCAACGACCAAGACCTGAGACAGCAGAAAGGGAACACCTTAGCAAGAGTCGATGACGGTGAACACAACAACAAAGAAAGAGATCATGGCAAGGGGGAACTACAATTTGGCCGGAGGAAATTTGCGTCAAAGGATAAGAAGTCCAAGGTGTATAAAATAGCAGAAGACGTGGACTTGGAAATTGCCAACCTGAAGCCACCGCCACGGCTGCTAACTCGCGAGGACTTTGCAAGTGAATATGGGCTCTGCAATGGATCAAGAACTAACCCTCATTGGTATCAAAAACGTTTTGTTGCAACAAAGGTGGTGAGGAAGTATTTTGGAGAACCCACATGCAAAGGTGGGCAAAATAGATTCTACTAGCAACAGTGTGAGTATCCCGACATTAGGGAGAGAATCAAACATCTGCACCCTATCATGTATCAACACGCTATGAACAAGGTGCCTTCATTGTTGAAGATGCATTTTGCAGAGGGGGTGGCAATGGAGTTCAAGAAGGGAACTAGCAATGTAAATTGGTGCTTGTTTGGAGAGGAAATAAACTAGCGCCAGCATAACTGATATGATCAAGACCTCCAAAAGCTAGAATCATTGAAGGGGTCTTTACAATGCTCTTAAAAATTGGTGGACTAGCGGGGAAGGACTAGAGGTCCATAAAGTTGGAGTGAGGTGTCAAATTGGAAGGAGGTGGAGGTAGCAGAATGGGATATACCGTCGACAGGGTACTTGTTTTGTCACGGTCAAAGCATGAAGAGATTGGGGGAGAATCAGGGGTGTCTGCAGATTTTGGAGAGTTATCATGACAAGCCGGAAATGCCTCCAAAGGTGTTTCACCTGAGCTGCAAATGAAGGTGGAATCACTGATGGCGGCGGCGCACATGGAAGGGGAGGTTTTGAAAATCCAACAAACTGAGGCAAAATTTGATTTGGAGAAATTCAAATTGAGGAGGAGAGACAAAGAGTGTTTGGTGGGTACCTTCTAGGGGCAAATGGAAACAAAAACAAAGCTTGTTGCAGGTATGCCAAAATGTGAGGCGGCTATGGAGCAAGAGTTGATCAAATTGGAGATGCTCCAGAAGCAGCTCCAATCTGAAAAACAACAACTCAAGGAAGCCATATTACAAGTAGAAGGAGTAGAGATTGCCATGGCTACTTTGGCTCAAAAGATCAAATGCCATAGACTGGAATTCAATGAATTGGTACTCCAGTTGTGGTCAATGAAGAAAGGCAATCCGGGTGCTTCATATATTCCAAAGCCCATGGTGTATGCCACTCCAGAAGAAAAGAGTGTACAATACACAAGCTCTAGTGTGGACCATGATTTTCTTTAGGCTAAAGTCTGCTCTCTCTGTTTATTCCCCTTTCCTCATTGTGATATTATTGTATCATCTTGTAGGCATCTGTACCATCCATTTTGTGCATCCATTGTGTTTGCTAGTAGTAAGAGGTGCATGGCTATGGGATGCAATTCTATGCCACATCTTGAGTGGCACCAAAGTTATAGATGGAGGGAGCCTAGTACAAAACTAGTAGAGAAAGCATTGACATTTGGATTAGCTGAAGAGCAGAAGAAGATACTCCAAGAGCGCTTGGATTCAGCAAAGGGTAAATGTCCACCTGCAGGTAAATCATTCATTGTTTTTACAAATTTCAATGCTCATAGACAACATAGCTTTGTATTGTATTTTGATTTTTAAAGTATCCATGATAAATGGTCATCTTAACATAGCATTTTTATGAAAAATCCAATTAGGTTTTTTGATTTTCTTGTCTTCTGCACCATAGAGTTTGTGTAGTAAAAGTTAACTTACACAATTTTCTATGTCTGTGCGTGCATTGATTATGAGTGTGTAGATTGGATTGTTATAAACTTATTCATATGTTGTTTGAAATTGTTTATATTTTGTACGTAGTGTACAACAAGTAGTTTGAGTTAACATGGTCAGGGTCAAGGTATGTTTTTGTATTATGTTAACTCTTTTTTTCTAACTAAACATACTTAATGGTTTTTTTATTATGTATTATAAGAATTTGTACTAATATAATATTTAGTACATCTTTAGCACTTTAGAACTGTTACTAACTACTTCATTGTATCAAAATGTACATAGACAAATGTTAGTTATAATCAACATAGTACATTCATACAAGCACTTGGTAAATGTATTATTTAAGTCTAGTACAAATTTTATCAATCCTATTTTGTGTTATGAAAAAAAGTATTTGTTGTACATATGTATTGTAATAAAGTACATTTCATGTACATTTCCCATCTTGTATAGTACTATTTCAATTGCAATGACAAATACTATATATAAAATTTTGCAATTTATTTAAATAGATGTTACATTAGTACTAAAAGTATGTTGAAAGATTAGGTAGTATTAGTTGTACTTTGCATACTGTGACTAAAAGTATAAAAGTTTATTCATTTTGGAATAGTTTTTATACTTTTTTGTACTTTGAGTACTAAAAACTACTTGTTTGCTTTTTCTGGTCAATAGTCTTTAATATAAATCACATATCAAAACGAAAAAAAATACAGCTGTTGTACTTTTTTTACAATGTATGGTTAGTTATTGAAGTTGTTTTTAATAGTTTGTACTCTTAATTCTAACATACTAGTTATTTTATTGGGAATTTTTCTTCATGACTACCACTATACTCTTATGGTTTTGATTAGGAGTTCAGGTTAAGCTAACACATGTGAAGAAATTGGTTATGTGCAGTTGCTAGACAGAAGTTTGCCCTTCCAAATTTTCCCACAAATTTCACAGAGGGAGAAACTAGCCATGCTATTTCCTCATCAAAGGCTATGCGTTGGAGAGGTGCCGGATTGTCTAAAGTGATAGACAAAGAGCATGATCCAAAAGAAGTGACAAACCTCAAGGATTCAAGAAGAGAGACTCAGTTGCAGTTCAAAGTCCTGCTTCAAAGTTGAAAGCAACGAGGAAGAAATAGAAGGCTCAAAGGGCTACCAACAGGAATGACAATGAGGAGGTAGATTTTACTTCAAAGTCAAAATCAAGCAATGATGGCCTCACACAAAAGGTGTTGAACCTGCCTTTTACCTCTGAGACATCTGTTTCTAATTCTGATGGTGGAAATGAATGCATTGAGGGGGGCATAGGTGATATGCAATTGGATGAAGAAAAAAGAGAACTCCAAGTATGCAAATGTCCTACTTTGTACTATTCATATCCAATATTTACCAATTTTGTGTAAACTGCTAAATTCAAATTAAATTTGTGGACCGAGTGATGATCAAATATTTCAAAAGGAGGCTCTTATACTAATTCCAAGCGGAGATATTTGCAATTTCACCTGCAACAACAAACTGCCATTACATGAGCATGCTAGAGACAAGGTCAAAGTATTTCATGAAGGGCTTGTTTTAGGGATGTCTATAAGTGTTGGAAAAGTTGCTGACAAAGTGCTTATTATGGGTGCAAGGACTAACATTTGCAAGGGGGCATACATCCAAGAATTGACACTAGAAGTAGGCATGTTGTTTCAACTTCCACAATCACCTGTTAAGGTTAGAATGGATGAGCCTTCACGCGGATGAGACAGCAAGGCAGAGTACAAGGGGTCTCTTGCAAACAACAATGTCAGCAGAGAGGTACCTCCTCCAGAGGGAAATCCAATTAGAGAGGTACATGTCTTGGAGAGGAGGGATTCTGATGAAGGGGGTGGTCAGGAGGTGAGGGATGCTGACCTTGGTTTCACTAGTGAAAGAAAAAGTGAAGGTTACGGTTGTGTTGGAGAGGGCGGAGTTGCTGCTGAGGTTTGAGGATTTAAGGTTGTTTTTTGAGTTAGTTAACTTGCACAATCAGAGGGAGGAAAGCAGACGTTGGAGGAAGAGGCACTGACAATATGGAACCCCAAAAAATCCAAAAACAAAGAGAAGAAAGAGGGGAAGAAAAAGCACAACCACTTGGTTGACAACAACAAGGACCCACCAGCACTAGAGAACCTCATTACTGTAGGGCGTAGTACCTTCACCAAATTGAGCAATGCAGCATTTGATGTTGTACATGAGGGTGCTGAGGCAGTGGCAACAACAGAGGTTCCTACCCCAATTATTTCTCCCCCTGGCAGGAGAACAACAAGGTCCCAGCAAGGGAATTTGTCACTATTTACATAAGTAGATAGAGCTTCATCAAAGAGGCGTAGACAATCTTAGCAATTTTACCATTTTTTTCCATTCTTAGCTTTGGTCATAGTAGTAACTTGAATATGTAGTTGGTTAGTTTTTTTTTTTTCTACCAAAAGTGTTCGTTACTTTTGCTAAGGTCGTTAGTATGTAGCCAAGTAAAACTTGTACGTTGCCTTGTATTTGAGGTTACTGAAATAGAGACTTTGTTTTATTGGGCAAACATGTTGTTTAATGTTTTTTACATTCTAAAGTGGTTTTTCTAATCTAGTTTGCTTTTTTGTGTTTCAATTAGGCTACATACTATGCTGAGGACTTGTCTAGAGGTTTGGAGGCAATTCCAATACCAGTAGCTCCACATGTTTCACCAATGGCTCATTTCAATTATATAACCAGTAGTGTGGTCCATAACAAGGCCACTATACATAATTCTATTGTTGGGTTAGGGGATGGGGAGTTCTATTCATGTTGCAGGGGAGATTGTTTAAATGCAACAATACCTTGTAATTGTACAAGGGCAACTGGAGGTGAGTTTGTGTACAATCCTAATGGGTTGTTGAAGAACCACTTTTTGCATAGTAGTCATGGCCAAGGTAGGACTTTCATTATGGAGTGTAATTTGAAGTGTCATTGCCACATTCAATGTGGCAATTGTGTGGTTCAGTAGGGGTTGAAGTACTCAATAGAGGTCAGCCGTACAAAACATATTGGATGGGGGATTTGAGCTAGTGAGTCTATCCCTAAAGGTGCGTTTGTATTCAAGATGATTGGAGAGATATTGACTAATGCAGAGGTGTTAATTAGAAACTTTGTAGTACATGACAGTTCGTCATATAGTTTGCAGCTAGATGCAGATTGGGCCATTGAAATGAAATTGAACGACAACACAGCGCTATGCTTGGATGCTACTCACTATGGCAATGTTGCCAAATTCTTGAATCACAGGTTCAAAACCTTTGCATCCCCTTTGAATGTTATGTATATTCATTTATGCATATGAGTTTCTAATTGGCAGTGCAATCATGTGGGGCAAATGTGGAGATGCAAACCTTGTTGACATGCCTGTGACAATTGAAAACACCGGAAAAAATATTTACCATGTGGCGTTTTTCACAAAAAAAGTTACTCAACCTAAGGAGTGGCTGACATGGGATTATGGTATTGATTTCAACCATAAAGACCAGCAACTTCCATCATTTTCTTATAAGTGTGGTAGTATACCATGTAGAGACAAGAATTTCTAATACTATATGATATTGCAAATGAACTGATTGTTTTGCTATATTATATGCATATTAAAGTACAATATGTTAAATACCACATGTACTAAACTTTGTATCATAACAAACTTTCGTTAGGATTTGTTTAGAAACTTTCAAGTAGATTTCTCTTCAACCCTAAAACCAATAAAATAATTCCATAAGGATATAATCCAAGTTGGAATACACCATCTGACTAAAACTAGAGCACTTAAAAGGATACATCAAATTGTAACATTACTATTCTACCTAAACATTGTCCAACTCATTCATAAGTAATAGTATAAGATGTATGTACTCATATACTCTGTAGAGAATAACAAAAGAAAATATATATTCTTTCAATTTCCTAGATCTCTATGATAATGTTGCAATTCAAGGATTAATTCATTGTTGTTGCAATTGTTTTTTGTTTTGTTTTATAATATTATCAATAGATGGATGGTGGCAAAATATGAATTCAAAATATAATTCTTCTTGTTATTTGATTGGCCAAGACATAATGTAATAAACTATCAGATAATAATGGTAGCCATTTTATGGAAGAAAATAAAGAGCTCTTCATCAACACTGAATCCACTAGGGTTACAATGCTATTGCGATTATTATATGTGAATTGTTCTAGGAGTGTCTATGCTGCTTGTATTTTACATGTATTACAATTGTTGATGTGCATGTGATCCAAAATGTGTGGTGATATCTTTTCAGATTTTGTTATTCTTGGTCAAATGTTGTTTTATTAAATCAAATCAGTTGTGTTATCTTTGCAAATTATTTTTATATACAAAACTGTTGTGGAATCAAAATCCACTAAGTTGGGGCAATAATGTGGTACCAGTGAATGATATGTCAAAATTCAAAGTTAAAGGTGTAAGGTCACTATAGAGTGGATTATCTAATGATATTATAGTAGAGGATTTATTTAGTTAGAATGAGATTACGTTTAGTTTGAGATGGTATGAACAACAACTATGTAGATTAACTGAGGACATTGATAATATTATGTGTATGATTTGCCTTCATGAGATACGCTAAAGTTAATTTTGATAAACACTGATTGGAACAAAATGGGATATTGTTGGACATATGCACTTCATATGTGAAATATGAATAATAGAATGAAGTGTAACTAAACCCTTTTGAGAATTTGGGACTTGCAATGGCTATTAAATCACAATGGGTTTCATAAAATCCATTGATGAATAATTATTGTAGTCATTCCATATAATGAATCTAAATTCTGTAAATAGATATGGATTGCAATAACAATGTGATTATTAGAAGCATTTGATGATTTAATAAAAGTTAATAAATGGCATCCTAAGATTTTGATACAATGTATCTAAAGACCTGTGGGATGGCTATTTAAAAGGCCAAATTAAGAAGACCTTAATCCAGCAGCAATGGATATGGCGTTAAGGGTTATATTGAGTGAAAACAAGCAAAATCTACATAAACCTATAACAATTGATGGATATTGTAATATCTTCTGTTCCAATTCTGGTCGGATAGTTTTTATCCATTGTATAATTGTTTTTCATTATATTTGAATGTAATTAAACTCTATCTTTGCATATGGATTAATAGATCTAACCTAATTTCTTTTATAATTACATAAGTGCCACCATATGTGCATATATAAAAAATATCTTGTACTCATTTACCAATGACTTACATATAGCAAAATTAGACCTTCACAAATATACACAGAATTGTATGCCAAAACAAGGAGTAAGCCCAAGTTAAAGTTTCAATGGGAACAAGCAAGTCCATCATTGGACTATGATGGGAGTCAAAGATAAAGATTAAGTATTCTACTATAAATTAAATAAATTCTGGTCACTTGTATTGTGCTACTACTAGCCCAAAGAACATGAACGTTATGATATTGACATGTTGTGTAAAGTCTACTTTCAGTATGAAAAAGTACTATAACAATAGTACAAAAAATTGCTTATAGTACCTACTGATACTAGCAAATACAGAATGGGATCACTTCTACTTCAAGTATGTAAAAGTACTGTAGCAATAGTACATGAAACTCACTTACAGTATTTACTGATACTATCAAATACAAAATGGTGTTTGACAAGTAGACTATAAATCCTAGTCATTATTAAACGCCCACCATTCTCTTAGCGCCTCCTCACACATTTGTTGGGATTCTCAAGAGAGATTATAAACCTCTGTTCCCTTGACCCTGTGCAAAGCAAGTGTCATTGGAAACTTACACGCTTGAACTAGATGGGCGTCTATAAAAGCATCTACAGCCTTGTCACAAAAAACATATGTTTGATCTAAGCGTCTGTACTTCTTGTAATATTTGCCTTGTATTACAGAATCCCTTGCCATAAAATTCCCTCTCCATGGACATGCCAGAAGCTCAGTCAAAACAAACTTTGATCTCTGGCATTGGAAAACATAGAACAAAACGTCATCTTTGTTGTCTTCCTCTGCCGGTACCATAAAATTGTTGCCCACATCTACCATGTCCCCAATATCCATTGACGTGCCATCATGCAACCAAAGATCCGCTTCCTCTAGCTCCTCTACTAGATCTGCAATTGCATTGGCACTAACCGGTACTAGCCTCTGAACCTGCCACTCCTGCACGTGGCTGTGCCTCTCACAATTGGCCCAGTCTTGATCTACACAAGAAATACAAAAACAACTCAAATCACGTGTCTTCAGAAGAGTAGGGTCCATTAGCAAAAATCCCATTATTGAATACAAACTCTTGGAACCTGCAATTGTATTGCATCTCAAACTATTGTCAGTGTGGTTCACCTCTCCCTCAGCAATGTGCTAAAAAACCCTAGGCAGAGCAAAAATGTTAGTATCAAAATATGAACTAACAACTCTATGTTAATACTTCTCATCCAAGAAGTTCACAACTTGTTGTGCATTTTACAATGGGCGCAATGGGTTTTGAACTTGCTCGGCTAATAGCGCCATTTTCACTATAGCGCTGGTGTAAGAGTATAGATGTCAAAACAAACATATACTACTGAGTAAAATATAATATTGATCCAGAAATTAAGTTTACAATGAATAAGTGTTTACTTATATATTAATCTCTGTCTAGCTTTTACTTTAACTAACTAAAAGTAAAAGTTCTTTTACTTTAAGTTCTATCTTTGAAATGAAGTTATCTTAGACTAGCGAGTGTACATCTGAGCTTCTAACTGGGCTTAGCCCATGACATATGCCTCCTCCTCCGTAACTAAGAATGGAGGAGAAGATCTGCCCAAGGAACAACTAAACCTGCATTGCGCAAGGAGCGCTCATAATCATCCAAGGCCACTGCATCTTGCAAATGACGTAATGGTTCCCAAGTGGGCTTGGGCCAGCCAAGCCATTTCATAAGTAATTGCCAACTACGTCCTTGGCGCCGATGTCGCAATACCCGTTCAACTGCGTACTCGCCGTCATTATCAGTTGGGGCATTTGAAGGATCTAGTGGATTGTGCAAAATAATACCAGGCTCATTATCATGTGCCAATTGAGAAGGCAAAGGATCCGCTCCTGCCTTCTTAACCAAACTCACATGGAAAACATGATGAATACCGAGAGGAGTATTCAAACGAACCGCATGTGTACCAACACATTCAAGCACGCGATAAGGAAGGGCAATCCAATCGAGCTTCTTGATCGGCCGTGTTGTATTGATGTTCTTCAATTTCAACCAAACACAGTCACCTGGACAGAAGACTTTAGCCACGGAACGTTGTACGTTAGATTGACGTTCTTGATTTTCTTGCGCAATTGCCATTGCTGTTTTCGCCATATCAGCACTATGACTCCATTGCTCAACAAGCTTACGTCTCTTCTCCGCCGGTGATAAGGAAGATCCTTGCTCCTCAAGTATGGTAAAATCCATGAGAGATTGATGAAAGCCGTGAGTCATAAAAAATGCTAACATACCTGTGGACTGCGTCACCCGATTATTCAATGCCATCATTGCTATTGGCAACTGAAGAGCCCAATTGTCTTGTTCAAATGCAGTGAAGATGCGAAGGTATGTCTCAAGCTCTTGATTGGCACGCTCCGTTGCACCGTCCGTCTCTGGATGAAAGGCTGTCGACAATCTCCGTGTGATCCTCAGCAATCGGCACACTTCTCCTCACATCATACTCACAAATTGACTTCCACGGTCGGAAACGATTGCGGTTGGTAGTCCGTGATGTTGAAAAACTTGCTCTAAGAGTTTTTGAGCCACATCAATAGCACGAATTTCCTTCATTGGCACAGCAATGATGGATTTGGACAAACGGTCCGTTACAACTAAGATATTTGTATAAGTGTTACTTGGTGCCAAGCAGGTAATAAAGTCGATAGAAAGTTCCGTCCATATCTGTGCGGGAATTGGTAAAGGTTTTAATAAACCTTGCTTTTGTTCATGTCAAATCTTAGATTTTCTACAGACATTACAATTTCGTACAAATCTTCGAACGTCTTGAGTCATTCCAAGCCACGTATATTTGCATGCGAGCAAGTCTCGTGTTCCTTCACAACTTGGATGTCCAGCCAATGGTGAATCATGAATAGACTGAATTAATCGCGTTCGAAGTGGTTTATATGCCGGTATCCATATTCGTCCACGCCAACGTAGTCGATGGGCTCCATCTACAGAGCATTCACTAATTGTGATCGGTAGGCCCCATTCTTTTGGTAGTCGGCGTTTGCTATCCATAACAGCCTTCCGCATCTTCCAATATCGATGATTCGTTTTGAGTCCTACATCTCACAATGCAATCATCTCTACATCTGCAAATGGACATATGGGACGTGGTGTCATCATTGACTCCGTAGCCGCGATTTCCTTTTCCGAATCTGCATTGCCATCTTTTATCCATGCCGATTTTGCAACCACTTTCAAAGCATTACCATCTCCTTCTAATAGCTGATGATATCGGTTCATGATCCGATCATTATTCATATCGTTGGGAGTGTCTTGTTTGCGACGGGAAAGTGCGTCTAATTGAGCTTGCTCTCTTCTAGGTTTATGCACTATCTCAAAGCTAAAGTCATTCAACTCATATGCCCAACGCATTTGCCGCTCTCTCAAATGTTGTTTCTTTTGGAAATAAGCCAAATTACGATGGTCCAACCATACCTCAAAATGTTGTCCAGCAAGCTCCGTACGCCATTCACAAATGCAACAAACAACTGCTAACATCTCCTTGTCATGAATTGGATAGTTAGATTCGGCTGAACTGTGTTTCTTCAAAAAACAAGCAACCGCGTGCCAAAGTCCATCTACCTTCTGTATCAAAGTGCCACTAACCGCATATCTAGAGGAATCACATTCAATTGCCGTTTTACAATCCTGGAGTCTATTTTGCTAATACTGGTGCATTTACCAAAGCTTCCTTCAACCGATCAAATGTAAGTTGACAATCCGATGTCCAATTGAAAGATTGGTCTTTTCGCGTTAATCGAGTAAGTGGTTCTGCAATATTCACGTATCCATCTATAAATTGTCGATAATAATTGCAAAAGCCCAAAAAATCACGGACTCCTTTCACTTTCTTTGGCGGCTCCCATTTCTGAATGGCTTCAAGTTTCTCCGGGTCAGCCCGCAATCCTTTACCAGTTTCTACCAGATATCCAAGATACTTAATGCTACTAGCTTCAAACTCACTTTTATCAAAATCAAGTTGAAGCCTTGCATTAGCAAGTTTACGAATGATCCTAAGCACAGCATCGTGGTGTTCTTTTTGTGTATCACTATAAATGACCACGTCATCTATATATGCAGAACTATATACATCTAGTTCGTTTTGAAGTACCCAGTTGATGTATTGCTGAAGTGTTGCGGGTGCACCAGTGAGCCCAAATGGCGTGACTAACCATTCGTATAAACCAAAACTTGTGTTGAACGCCGTCTTCCACTCATCACCTTCTTTGACTCATATTCGATGAAATGCAGAGATGACATCAACCTTCGAGATGTACTTGGCTGTAGCAATAGTCCTCAATGTCTTGTCAATGCGCGGGATTGGATAGCTGTCCTTTCGACTTATCTCGTTCAATCGACGATAATCAACACAAAATTGTAATCCTCCACCAGGTTTCTTAACAAATATCACTGGGGCTGCTGTAGGCAAATTGCTTATATGAATGAAGCCGTTGTCCAACAATTCCGTAAGAGTCTTGCGTAGTACTAATAGCTGATCCTTGGACATTTGGTATAATGGCATTGCAAGGATGTCGTCGTTGGTCTTCCCTTCAACAAGATTGATTTTGTGATTGACCCCTTTCTTGTGTAGCGGCAACGACTTCGCGTCTTGCCAATCGAAGGCATCAATAATTGGCATCAACCAGTCTGGAGCATGTTGCACAGGATCCTTGTACACCTTTTGTTGGAGCGCCTTCTAAATGTCAACCAAGCTAGCAGTAAAAATCTGTACAGGTTCATCGCTAGCTTGCAAAGTCCGGATTGTTGCTGCCTGTATTTCCCGAATTGGTTCCAATATAATGGGTCAAGTCTTGACGATCATCTTGAAAGGCTTCCAAATGCAAACCTCATCTTTAGCAGGTCAAATGCTAGCGTCATATCGCTCCATTCAGCCTTTTCCAAAGATGACATCATTAATTTGTCCGGGAATAATATATGCAACAATCCTTTCTTCTATACCGTTGATATCAACTTTAAATGTTGCTATGCGTTGAATCATAGGTTGCTCCTTTATGATTGTAACTTGTTCGAGGGGTCTTGGTTCGATTGGTGAAGAATCTAATCCGTTTTTCTTAACAAATTGCTCAGACACAGTTGCAAAGCATTGGCATCCAGAGTCGCATAAAGCACGAGTGGATAAAATTGAATTGATCAAAATATCAATGTACATATCATTCGTGTCAAGATTCTTATGTGAACGTCAACTTTTTAACTTCAACAACTTGCCTACACGCTTCCGACTGAGTCTTTTGCCGGAAGCTACTCATTTTCCGACTCCTTTTCAGAGTCAGAAGTCTCCACTTCTTTGACCTCCTTTATAACAACATTACTCTTCTTTTTGACTGCGCGCACCTTCGTGGTCTTCTCCACGTCTTCTTTTTTAATCTTTTCTTTGGCATCACCCTTCTTTGACAAACAATCGTTCGCGCGGTGGCCTCGCTTCAAACATAAAAAACATCGACCTTCTTGTTGGCACTTTTCTTGTTCATCCGGCGTCAGGCGTCTTCGAAGCTTTCCTACTTGAATGGTAGGCGTCCAATCCATCTCATCTCCACCAAGCCACACGTGATTTGTTGTTGCCATCGAAGATGCACGGCTTTTCTGATATTGAAAGCAATTGAGTTGAGAACCAACTACCAACAAAGCCTGCACAAAAGTGCCGTAATGAACATACGTGACGGGCCCGATCATTGCGCGTTGCATCTCCACGTTGAAAGCACCTTGAAGATATCCAATTTTTACCATGTCAGGAACCATGGTAAGCTGACTTTCACCAAGCTCTTTCTCAAACTTGGGCAAAAACGTTGCAAACAATTCTCTGCCTTGCTTCATCGCCTGAAGCCTATTCAATGCCCGCGCCGCTGCATTTGGGTTGATAAAAACGCTGTCAAGATGCTGAACAAAAGTTCTTGCATCACAGCCCGGTTGGTTTTGGTAGAATGATACTACCATTAACTGCGCTTTTGCCTCCATCCTAGTGAACAAATACGCCGCTTGGTCTTGGGGTGTCCCGAGTACTGCCCCATCAATTCGAAGCTTATTATCAACTTTGACCTTCCACATCGGATAGCTCTTCCGACTACCATCAAACTTTGAGATGTCCGGCAATCGTTTACGCAACACAGGAGCAGTAACTTCATACTGCTGTTGTTGCAAAGATTGCGGCATCAGCTGTGACGAAGATGGACCTCCCAATTGCTTTTCAGCTTGTTGTGAAGCAGCAAGTTCTGAACGCAACCTCATAATCTCCCGTTGATAGTCCTCCTGTGTATATTCTTTTTGCTGCTGCTGCTGCAAGATCTCATCGTTGGAAAGCGCGTTGTCCCCCATCTCCAAAAAGTAGACACGCCTCAACCAACGTCTTCAAGCTTCGCACAGCTTTCCTTTGCGTCCCAGTTCTGTAGTCGTCTCCTATTGTTACTACAAGGGTGGATAAAGTCCTCAATCAACTCGTTCTAAGTTTTGCCGTTTGAAAAGCAAGGGTGGATTATGCCCCTTCAGATTGCAAATTTCTGGATTATGTAAGAGTATAGATATCAAAACAAACATATACTACTGAGTAAAATATAATATTGATCCAGAAATTAAGTTTACAATGAATAAGTGTTTACTTATATATTAATCTCTGTCTAGCTTTTACTTTAACTAACTAAAAGTAAAAGTTCTTTTACTTTAAGTTCTATCTTTGAACTGAAGTTATCTTAGACTAGCGAGTGTACATCTGAGCTTCTAATTGGGCTTAGCCCATGACAACTGGCTCCATCCCACCCCCTTTACCATGTGCTGACTCAAAATAATTCCAACGCATTAAACAGCCTCCAGTCAACATGGGGTATCTAGCCACAAAATACATGGCAGTGGCACATTTGAATTGTGCGCTACAACCATTGCTGAATATCCAGTGCTCCTCAGCAGTAAATCTAGAATCTATGACCCAATTCCAATGCAATAGTAAGCAAAGTTGGACAAAAACAAAATTATATTCTTTATCATCTGAAATAAAAAAATGAGTTTGCTTTAATATTTCATTTCCTTCCCTCCACATGGTAATATGAACTAGAATAGTTACTAAAGTGGTAAAATAATACATGCTCTGAACCTCATTTTGGATTGCAAAGGAGTAGTTCTCAGCATAATCTATGTGAGATACCAATACCCCTTTAAGAATGATAGCCATCATGAGCTTACATTGCTCGTCTTGCCACCTAGCTTTAAAATTGTGCTTAATGAACGTGGTAACTATCTTCTCCATATAAGACATAAATACCTGTGTAGAAGTCTCTTTAAAAGCTTCTGTTAAATGTTTTTTGGCCTTGCCCGTCTGAGCATCAACCCCTATTTGGTAACACTTGAAGCATTTCTATTTCAAGTTAAACAAAGAAGAGCTACACACTTCCAAGTCACAAAATGTTAATAAATAGAAACCGCAATCATTGCAATTACCCATGAGACATTCCAGCCTATGCCAAGAATCATATTCCCTCTTTTGACACATGCATGCTTCCTACAGCAACGTTATTCTCTTGAAAACACTCTGATGGGCTTGACATCCTTCCTCACCATTGCCCAAACATATGACACATTTGCACACACAATCTGTGGAAGCATGGAGACCCGTAATTTTGTCTTTTAAATTAATTAGAGCATTCTTCATGAAGTCCATTTCTATGTGATAAATGCAATAGCACGTATTTCTTTCTTTCAACTTCCTTACCCACCACGGCTTAAGCCGTTCAAATGTTCTTTGCCAAATAGTACACTTTGGATGTGCTTCTCTGAAATGTAGAAAAATGCTAGTCTACCAGACAAAGCACCAAATATAATGGAATAGTGTTAAAAACTAATAGTAATGTATAAGTAGTCTTGTACAATTTGAAAGAACTTGTACAACTTGTACAACTTTTACAACTTGTATTAGTTTCATTATGTGCTCACCAAATTGTATCAGACATAACTTTTTGTACTAGGAAGTATACAATTCAGCTAAATTCTAAACAACAACTGAATCACCGCAGTACAAAAAGTATTAACAACATTTATTTATATCTAATTGTACTTGCCATAATGTAGTTAATGTGCTAACTGATATCCAAGAACTCATAAGCACTTTCTAAGTGGAAGTGTGAAGATACTAAAATTGTACTAGTAAGACATTGAGAACTACAATAATACAATTAGTATCAAAACTTTTATATTACAACTAATATTATTATTGAACTCTACAGTTGGTACTACACAGAAATATTTAAAGTATGTTTTGATACACAGCTAATGATATTTTTTTGCTATAGTTTTTCTATTTGTATTGACTCGTAAAGAAAGAGTCATTGTGTATCAAATACAATACCTATTAGTACAAAAAGAGCAATGGGACTGTTGATGATTTTAAACCAATAAATTGGGCTATTTGTGCTATTACTTTAACTAGTTGTACTTAGTGAAATGAATTAAATTGTAGTAAATTGTAAATAAAAAATCCAATGTCTACTTTATTTGCTGAAGTGAGTACAAATGTAAATTTTCTTAACCACAACATTTCAACTATCATTTTATTGTTCCATACATAGTATATAAACAGACCAGATTAGTCTAGTTTTGTACAAGCATGTTTGCTGATTTGTAATCTTAAATTTCCTGCATTTCCATGCATATTAGTGATATTACAGCTAAGGTGCAATTACTTCTTATGAACATGATGTTGTTTATATTCATTACTCCTGAGCAAAAACAAGGAAGACATTGAAATAAGTGCAAGAACAGGAAAAACAAAAATAAAAACTTACCAAGTGTCACAAAGATTTTCCTACGTCCATTTATATTGGTGATATTGCATCTAAAGTACAATTAATTCTTATGAACATGATCTTGTTTATATTCATTACTCCATATCAAAAACAAGGCACCAAAACAAGTGCAAGAATAGGAAAAAAAATCAAATTTTACCTGAGTCTCACAAAGATAATGAGTAGGATGAGGCTCGTCCCATTGTAGACGCCCCACTTGATGCCTAATCATGTCTTTCTTGTTTGGTGAAACATTTGTCTGTCCATTCCACCAAGCTAGAACACAATTTTTTGCATATTCTGATAAACCTTCCCGCTTCAGTCGTTGCAGTCGCAACCTAAGCATAGTATCTTCATTGTCTTGTGCGGACGCCCTTCTTGTCAAAGCGTGGATTATACTTCAACGTGTTGTATCCAAAACACGTGACAATGGTCTCACGGCTTCCGTCTTTAAGCTCATGGCAGCATCTAGTAACGCACTCTTCTTTGCTAAGAACTTGTTAGAATTGGCTTGTTTCACTAATTGTAATTTGTGCTTATAATTCTGGAAAAAAGTGTGAATCACCTTTGCTTTTTGTAGCCTAGGGTAGCATACATGAAGCAAAGGTGCAACAGCATCACGACCAAAAAAACTCTCCATAACGTCCTTTTTACTATAGGGACCTGGACAGCTTTCTAGTTTGTCTACTAAAACATGCGCTAAGCATGCGGATCTGCAAAGGACCTCCCTCTCCAATAAGTGGTTAGTACAATTGCAATCTTCAGGCCAAATATCCATAGGCATGGTTTCATCAAAAGTCTCCTTGTCACAAGCTCTTTGACAAGCTTTCCTCAACCTAGCATTCTCTTTGACAGCGACTAAAGCTTCCTCATGAATGGAAGCTTGGGCAATTCTTTCGGCAAGACCTAAACGAGGAATCCCGTGCCTTACACGTTTTCTATTAGCAGCATTACCCATTAGACTTACCCTGATTTCAAAATAAAAGAAACAATTACAACCAACTGTTAACACTACCTTTAGAGGGAACTAAAGCATAACTAAATGTTCAGTAATAGTTCTAGATAAACCAAGTGAAACTCAAGTTAGGACGACAAGGTTTTTTGTAAGTTCTACAGCACGACAGACTCACAACTATCGGCAATAGAACTTCCAATGTTTGATCTGTTCAGATGGTTGCAGTCAATACTACAATAACCACTCCTAAATAGTGCACGTCTAGGAGAAGACTCTACTCCATCATTGCAGCGGCCCTTGTAAAAATCACTATTGCCTTGTTTGGATACAGAAGTCTCAGACATGTACCCAGAATCGCTGCTACTCACAAAGCACATTGACCCTAACTGACCACTTGACACACAAATTGAGGTAGAGACAACCGTTTCAGTTGACAAAAAAGAAGTGGTGATTAGTTTTTGGACCAAATAAGAGGAAACCGTAGACAATGACATCCTTCAAACTCAATTGAACACAATTAGCACACTTCAGAACTAATAAGAAGTGGTATTCAAGAATTCCTTTGCTGGGACTTCAAAATAACTTCTTCACAGTGAAGTTTGAAAGGCAAATTTCTCAGAAATTGAGTGACTAAGCAGAGTAACACACCGTAAGAAAGCTTAGATACTTAGAGATCAACCCTGAAAACAAACAAGCTAGGTCAAAATAGACGTTGGAATGGAGTTTTTGATCCTTGAGAGTTGACGTTACAAAGGAGTTTTTTTTCCTAGCAAGTTTATGTTGCTAGGGAGGCAATGTTGCAAGAGAGACGATAACTACTCCAAAAACAACATGCATCCGCGAGGGTGACAAAAATTGAAATCTTGGCGCTTTGGCAAAATAAGGAAGCATGCATGACAGATTTGTCAACCATGCAAATGGAACCCTATGCAGGGATAGACGAGGGCCACGTGGGCGCTAAGATTAGAGCTTGGCGAGACTCTAAAAAAGGAGATATCTTGAAACAAGCCAACTCCATTAAATAACGGATCTTCTAGAAGTACTACAATTGTACTATTGAAGGATTTGTATGCATTAATTGCAACCTTTACCCAAAACATATTTATGCTAAAAAATGAGATTTTTGTAAATATAACTAGAAGCCATTCTAGGGGTTGCAACAACCGTGTAAATTTTGAAAAAAACTTTAAAAAAAAAAAATTCTCTAAAGGTTATGCCATGTCAAAAAAATCAATACAAATTTGTACTTCCTTACTTAATACGAGAGTTGTTTTTAAATTTGGTTACAGATATGAGTAGATCAGCCTCTAATAACTTTGTTGAAATAAAAGCAAAACAAAATGGATTCTCTAAGGCGGAAAAAAAAGTATTTCTCTTGAATTTAAAGTACTGTGACATTTCAATACTGTTGATGAAAAGTACAAAATTAACCATCTGTGAAATTTGTTTTAGGTCTATCATTAATCATCCTATGTACTTAAGACTTCTAGGCAATCCTATTGTGAAATAAAATCCTTAAAAAATTGTTGAAACTAGTAGTAAATTAAAGTACAAAAACAGGTATATGGCCATTTTTGCATTGTGACACCCAAATTGGTATATCTCTAGTGTACACTTACCCTGTCACACTATAAAAAACTGCACACATCCAATTTTCAAAAGCCTAAAAGGTACATTAGAAATTTTCAAAAAAGATAAAAAAGCCATTGTAGAGATTTAAACTTCATTCTAACTACAAGAGTGTTGCTCAGTTTCTTCTTTGGCATTTTATGGAAGTGTAAAGGACTTTTGAAAAAACACAAGTGTGACATTTCTGCTGGTAGCAAGTTTTTCCAAGACTTTTTAAAGATAACATAGTTACTCAAGAGAATACAAAGGACTAGGATTCTAGTGGGTATTTGGATAAACGTTTAAGAAATTATAATCTTGTTTTGTAAATGTGTATAGAATGTTTGCAAAGGACTTTTTAAGGCCTTTTTAAACCTTCAGTCTTACAAGTTTTTTTTCTCCTTTTTTTTTGTTTTTATTTTTCTAATTTTCTTTTTTCAATTTGAGTAATTTTTTGAGTTCTAAATGCGCCTCTAGCAATAAGGACTTTTTGAATAACTTTGATTGATTTAAGTCTAAGCCCTAGAACACAGCCTGCAGTGGGTAATTTTAAAAAGAACAAATCTAGAGACATCAAACCATTGGATTAAGTTTATAAGTCCATCATAGACATGAAGAGGCCACTTGGCCGCCATGACACTTGATGCAATTACAAACTAACATTTGAATCAAAATCCTTAAACCCACTTAAGAGACTTTGAAGATAGGGACTTTTGCCAAAATTGAGCCACTCAACCTTGCATTCACCCTATGTATTCTTCCCTATGATTTGGTATTTGTATTCACCTAGTGAATTGATTGTATACTTCATTTTGACATCAAAAGCATGTGGTGTATATACATTATAAGAAGCACAATGTCGTCGATATTGACTTGAAATCATGTGCACAACATAAAATGCACACTTATTGTGAAAATGATTCTTCTTTGTTTAGAAATGGTCTCAATAGTTTGAATTGACACACCCCCAATTTTAACCAAGAATGCATGCATGAAACAAAAAACAAGAGCATAGCGTGTCACTAAATGGGTGAACAAAAAGTTCAATTGGCTTCATTCCCTACAAGAACATACAAGTATGACCTAGGGAAAATTATCTCGATCAAAGAGCCATAGTCAGTGAAAGCTAACATAAAGGTTTACATTTGTTTATAACTAGAAGAAATTGTACTTTATAGCTGGTAGACAACCAATGAATATTTGTGTATATTGAAAACGCAAAAAGGGCACCAATGTACTGGTGGTGGCAGGGAGCACATATTAGATTAGGGTTTTGAGAGAAGGAGACAGAAAGAAATAGCAAAGTCTTATTTAATTTGAAGAAATGTTATGGACTTTTGGAATTCCGTGTGCATACCAGCTTATGGCGCAAAAAAAACAAAAGTAATTGTTTAACCCCTAGAGGACCAGACCCCTTACTTTAGCAACATAGTGAGTTTGGGCATCTAGCATTATGGCTTTTCATATTCTACGTTGAAATTTTAATAGAATGTGGGAACAAGGTTTATCTTTCATATGCACTAAATTTCATGACATTTGGAAGCACAAGTAAAAAATAGTGGCCTTATATGTTGTTTTTCACAATTGTTGGGCAGCTTGGGCAAATTTTCTCAAAACCATTTTTTTCAAAAATAGAAAACTTAAATCAATTTAGGAGATTTATGTGAAAGTACAAAGCTTTGGATCATTTTGTTTTTATCAACGTGATGAAAGTTATGAGGATTTTTTGTTTGCAATCAGTTCTGGATTCTCTCCTATAAAATAGACTTTCAAGTCCTTGAATTTATTCAATTTTCAGCCTTCTGGATAAAGAAAAACAAAATCAATGGATGTAATTTTTATTTAAACATCATGACCATTGGGATTGGCATTTTTTATATCCAAAATTAAGTTCTTTATAATTTTGTATTTTGAATTGTTGTCCACTTCTTTTTATCTACTAATTTTTTCCTTATGTTATGCACTTCCAAATGATTTGTAACTTTTCTGACATGTACTTTTCTTAGGTGGAGTAAGGAATTTAGAGAAGTACCACCCAAACGTCCTTTTTTTCCTAGGATTTTGACCTTTTGAAGGGTAGCTGCCCGGTTTTTCACATGAAGTTTGTCAATATTCAAACCATTCTATCTTCCAATCCACGTGGTGGAAAACTCTAAATTCTTTCCACATCTTCTAAGACTATTCTTCTACAAGTTCCTACGGTCACATATGCGTAAAAATGTTTTTTGTTTTCAAATGTGGCTGACGCTCTAAAAATGGCAGCTTCACAAAGTTTCTGGTGAGAACTTTGCTTGGTTCTTTAGGGGTTAACGTGCAATGTGGGTAGTTTGGAGAAAATGAATATTTTGCTGGAAAAAGAAGTGTCCAAAATGGTTCAGAAGGTTTATATGTGAGCAAACCTGTGAATCGTTCTACTTGGATCAGTGTTCAGGATTTTTATTAGCCCTCACCATCTAAAAACCGACATTTTCTATATTCAGCCAATTTTCTTCCAAATAGTGGCGGATATTTGTCTACATTTACAAAGTAATATGCTATATTTAAGAAAATTAGTAAAAGGCAACTATTATTTTGCCGGCCATTTCAAGATGCAATCGATTTGTTTCCAAATTCCACCGGCTAACAATGATCTAACAACCTGTTATTCCCGCACATTGACCTAGGTCACGGACATGACATTTATGAGGATGAATTGTTTGCTAGCAATTATGGATTCCCTATCCTAAATTTAAATTTTAAGTTCCTTGTGACGATAAATTCTTAATATTTTGGGGCAAAATTACAAATCAAGGGATGCCAATCAAAATCCAAAACACTAGACGTATTGATTTGAGCTTGCATTCCCTATTGTCATACTTAGCCCCTAAATGCCCAAGCGACCAGTTTTGGGTCTTGACAAAACTTTGAAGATGAATAAAACCTTATCAAATTACTATTTTTTGTTTTTTTTTCCTTATAAGTTTTTGTTAAAGTCTATTTTAGCATCAAATTTTGATTTTGAAAATGAAAGCTGTTGATTTTTCTACTCAAGATTTTGTACAAAGGTGTCCACTGCAATGTTGAGTTTTCTAGTATTGGAAGATCTTGAAAATGAGCCTCAAATATACTAGAGCTTGGAGAGAAATTCATATTAGAAATCCATTAAAAGAAATATAGGAGTAGATTTTTAAAGCCATAAATTGATTTAAATTAGGCATGTAATGACATTAAACCTCAAATGCGTTTGGTGACCAACTTTTTAGATTTGACATATGAAATGAGGATTAGAAGCCTTCAAGTTACTTTTGCAGTTTTAACACCCTCATGTTCAAACACTAGAATCTTTCAAACTATAAGTGTTATTGTTGTGTTTTCTTTTCCCATGTAATCTCTAACATCTTTTATTTGAATTTTTAGGGTTACAATTGAAAAAAATTGGATGAAATCTATGAAAATGTTAGACACAAAACACATCATAAAAAATATTGGAACGCCACTATATGTCAAGTTTTGCCAATATACTATGACATTGTTAAGTGAAGTCTCTCATCACATGTTTTTAGATATGGAAAATCCAAACAATGTTTTTGAAGGTATACATGTAATTCAATTGTTCCCAAAAAATAGTTAAGAAATTGAAAATGTCTAAAATGTAGAAGCTCCCAAAGCCTAATTTGACATACTAATTGGAAATGAAAGGGGGCAATGGAAAAATAATTGGGAATACTAGAACAGCATGGGGCAACCCCTTTTTTGCCCAACTCCCCTCCAAAGCCAGTATCTTTTAGTTTGCCCAAGCTATTCATGAAATGCCTTTGGCCCAAAAAAACCCGTAATTTTTGAACCATGTTACATAATCACAACTTTTTACCTCTTACAACCCTTGCACATTCTAACATGCCTATAAGAAGTTACAAAATACTACATCAACAAACGAGGTCACACTTACCAAAATTCTTGAAAGTATTCCAAGTGGACTTTAGCCATGTAGGGGTTAATCATTGGAAAGGTGGTTGAAATCACCTAAGAACTCCCCTAGCAACCACCAAATTTGCCAAACATTCAAAGGTTCTATAACTGTAAGCTTAAGTACAATTTCTAGACAAATTTGCAATTGTTCCTTGGTCTCTCCTATTATGTTTATTGATTTTGTTCTACTTACTTGCCCATACAAGTGGGTAATGTTTGCAATGCCATGCAACAATAAAAGATAAAGTTTGCCCTAATTGGCCCCCTCTAGTGCACAATCCTCAACGTGAGGGTAACATTGGAAGTTTCCACAACCTGAGTAGTAAATTTTGGCTTAATCGACTAGTATTCTACATTCTATTGGGCCACCTAGTGGTGTAGAGTATACTCTCAGCCAAGCCTATAGAAAAAAGAGCACTCTCAATTTTTCTCATTAACAATGTTCTCCCTGAACTTTTGGTTTCAATTTAGAAATCCTTGCAAACAATTGGGTACCTCGTAACTGAATGTTGGTACCCCCAGTACGTTAGTGAGAGCCAATTTTTTTCCAAGTGCCCTAGAAACGTGAGAGTTCAGTTATTACATTTCATTGATTAGGGGGGTTCAAACATAAAATATGGCCTTTGGACTTCTCACCTCAAAAGTTCTCTGCTCGCTAGTGAATTGTGTTTGTCCCCTTGCACGCTCAAAGTCTAGGACATTTGTGAGTTGGCAAAAGTTTGTGTGAAAGTGTTTGAGGAAGCAGGTGAACATTCCTTGCAATGGCACAAAAGTGAGTTCCAAAAGTTCACTCCCCGAGTGAATCACATTAGGAGTGAAGTGCAAAGGTGAGTCACCTTGTGGTTCAATAGTGAAGTCATAGAGGTGAATTGGGACGTGAGTCACCTGTAAGTTTGAAGCCCCCACTAGATTTGGATTTATAGACCCTTCAATTCTGTAAAACCCAAAGGTGGTTGGAATTTTGAAATACAAATACGGGGCCCAAAGTTTTCACCCCATTGGAATAATACATCTGGTTAATTTTCCACCTTGGCCCCACCACAAGGTACGTGCAATAAGGCGAGCTGTCCTGACAGCTTGTATTTGGTGGATATCGTAAACTTGCACCAACAGATGATTTTTAGAAATTCCTATGCAGTCCCATGTCAGAGGGTTATTTACTGCAGCGGCATTGCCATTGTCAATCATAGGCAATGGCCAGTAGTGCCATGAAGGGGCTATTCGGCAACTGACAAGTTCCTACGTACTGTCGACGCATGTGTTCCTGCTTGCGTTCCACTTTCTCCGTCTTGTGTTGCGCAAAAGCGCTGCTAAAGGTTGATGCATGTCAATCCTTGGACCGTTGCTAAATTGTCTTTTGTTAGTGTAAACTTACTGGTCTTCATTGTGCAGGCGCAGCCTTGCATTAGGAAGTTGTTGTAGCCACATTTCTAGGAGGTTTTGACGCATGGGAAAAGGGACCGATGCTACAGAGAAGCTTGAGTTCTTATTATTGATGCAGACGTCATCGGAATTTCCTCCTATTGTTATTGGTATGTATATTTTCCTTTTTCTTCATTCCAATAATGTAGAAACAGGTGGAAAGGTCTGCGGGAATTGCAAATGGTGAAAGTAGTACAGATATTATCTTGTCTTGTTTGGTATGATTTTGCAAGGAACAATTGAAACCTAATGTGAGGGAAGCATTTGTATGGAGCTTGGTGATGAGTGCATGAAGAGAACTGAATTTCTTGATTGCTGTTCACAGTCTTTATCCCTCTTCTGCGCGGCCTAGCGCAGGGTACATTTAGTTAATTTGGGTGTTGTGGTTGTCGTTAGAAAATTGCAATTACAATGATCACTATAAATGTTAGAGAGTGTTCTATGCTACGATTGATGGAGCTACTCGTAGAGGATTGTCCGTTTTTGTCTAATGATCAATCATAAGAATTGAGAAGGAAGATTTGTTTCTTGGGCATAATGAAATGTTTGTGCAAGAAAACGTGTAATACACTTTTTATGCCCTTGTCGTGAAATCCCAATTTGTAACGATGTAGAATCAATAGTCCATCCCACGTCAAAAATGGAGGTGTTAAAATTGCAAGAGACCTAACTCTAGCTTGGGGGAATGTGGAGGTGTGAGAATTATGCATGAGTGGTAAACCTAAGTGATAGGAAATTGCCAGCATCCTTGTTGTCTAGCGGGTCAGTAGGGATGAACAATTGCGGGACAGTGTGGGGAGATGATTTAGAATGTTGGATTATTTGAATTTGCTCACACCAGAAAAGAATTTGATATTGAAACTTTGTAGAACTGAGGAGACGGTAATGCTTGTTCATGAAGGTTGGCAATGTTGACGTGCCATTAGATCACATTGCGCTTACTTGTGCAATGGCATAAACAGGCATTACTAATGTGTTTCAGTTTTGATTAGTCTCAAGAAAATGTCTGTTGTTATTATAGCGGGAGAAAGGCTTGTACATCAAATTAGTTCATGTCTGATGCATATACGGTCAACGCATGAGGTATGTGAGGTAACCAAGCAAAACCTAGCAATAGTCGCCACAAGATTTGGAGAGGATTTTGGAAATTATGCACAACCATTGCACGACAAGATTTAGGTGGCCAGCTTAATTCCCCAGTGCTTCAATTCTTTGTAGAGTGACAACAGTAGTGAGTGCAGTCCCGTTCAGAATAGACATAGGTGAGCTCATTCCGCAGGCATAGCCAATCGTACGAGCCTAATACAAATTCCACAAAGCAAATAGTTGTTGTGTAGATTAAGGTGGCCACTTGAATTCCTAGAAGGTGTGTGGCTACAATAAAGTAAAGCGTGCACAAGGACTTCACGTAGATGAACAAAGATTTCATGTTCTAGGGCTTCTAGGGCTTCTAGGGCATTATCAAATGAGACGCAGAACCATTTGTAGTGGTGTTGGATAAGCAAATTCAGGTGGTCACTTGAATGTAAGCAATATCAAATCATCAGTTAAATTCCAGTGCCTGTGAAATCTGTGTTGCCCATGATTTCCTAGACTCTAGATTTGTTGAGAGAGAGTCCACAAAAACTTTGCAATATCAATATGCCCTAACAAAATTGCAATCTCCTAGACGCCTCAGTTGAGAGACTCATAGTTCACCTTGTTGCACTGGCCAAAGATGCATGTTACACAAGCGCAACGACATTTACCGCATTATATTTCCGTAAACATTAGATTGTTTGAGCAGATGCTAAAGAACAACATATTTGAAAAGCACAAGTGTACGCAGTAGTTGTCTGCAAAGTAAAAGTAAGGATGCCGCTTTAATTTGGGTACATAACAAAGCCACCAAATTTAGTAACCAAGCCTTGATTGTTGTTTACAGCATTGACAATGTTACTTGTAAAAATATTTGAAGAACCTTATTCTAAAGTGAATTTCCAAGAGCTATAATTTTTGTAGGTGGTTGTTGCCAGAAGGCATGAAGATGTCTCACAATTGTTTCTTGTATTGTATAGAGGAGAACAACGTATTTGTCCAAAAAAACATGGTAGACCCAGCAAATGAGGTAATTTCTAAAGGCGGCAATAGTTTTGAGTGTGTTGAATGTTGTAAAGACATGGGAACAGGTCGTTGCTAATTTCATCGAATTTTGTAATGTTCCATGTGTAATTTCACAGAAATGTGATTTTGCAAATTATATTTTGAGGTGAGATTGATAACGCTGCCATAGAGTATCCATGACACTTGGACGGTGAGGCTTGTATTTGAGACCCTCAATTCTAGGAGCCAACATGAATGTTAGATGGTTGCAATAGATCATCAAAGTATTCATAGGAGAATGTGCGGTCGTACTATGATGGTATGAACATGAATGAGATGTGGAGTTCCTACGCGTTGATAGATCTTGGTGTCAATGCAGACCCGGTATTACAAGATGGGGAATTGTGGCAGCAAGAACCTGAACATCCAAATTCTCCAGTTTGTAACAAGGAACTTGCACTTGGTGTTGCCTCCTAGAAATGTTTAGATGCTGCACACTAAGTTTTATAATGATGACACTGCAGAGAGGCAGCCCATATAGTGCAAGTGAACGTCAAGAAGAAGGCAAAGTGGGGGAAGTGGATAAAGTCAAAAGGGATGCTGCTCCTGCCAGTTGTCTAAGGGAGCAATGGAACAACCTTGATGTCAATCTCGTAAACACGGATGGGGCAACTATTGCTACGGGGATTGTTAGATCCAATTGCACGTTCGATTGTGTAGATAATCGGCAGCTTGGCCCTGATGATGTGGGTGTTTTGATAGTAGAACCACTCATGACTGTAGTTCGTGCCATTGGACTGGACACTCACCGTAAAGCAATGGCCATACAAAGCCGTGAAATACAACGGGTACTCCTTATACAAGTTGGAGAAAGTGTATGTAGAAAACCAAGAACATTGTAATGGTAACACACGTCTACCAAACCGTAAGCAATATAACACTAGTAGGGTTTGTCAAACTGAATAGACACGGAATTTGGAGAAGCTGTTTAGTAACGAGTCAATTGTGGCAGTGAAGGTTTCCAAGTGCTGCCAGAGAAATTGTACACGTAAGGTTGACCTCAACGTAGTGCAAAGCCTATGACAAAGAATGTGGTCAGGAGACCATCGCATGCGATCACATATCAAGTTGGAGGTGCACAAGCATGTCAAAGGCATTGGGAAAGGGCAGTATGTAAAAGTAGAAAATCTGAGAGTTTGTACAAAGGCTTGGATGATAATTATGCACAAATCAAAGACAGTGTTTTACAAGAACCGTGCTAGAGCAAGTGCTGGCGTGAGATCACAGCAACATGGAAAACAAAGGAACAAACAAGAGAAGACCAGCCACACAACAAGCCTTGGCGTCCATTGGATGCACAATAAATGCACTTGCTGATATTATGCCTCATAAATGTTGAACTTTAACTACGGGAGAGAAGGTGGTTGAGCGTGTTCTACCCGCCGGATCTACATGGAAAGATATTAGAAAGAAAATGAAAGAAGTGAGTCACCAATGCCTCAGTATCGTGAAATTTGAATAATATAGGTCCCTTCATTATCTTCTTGAGCATGAGTCACTTGGATGCGTGACTCAATTTAAGAAGGTCACCGTAATTTCAATTTGAAGTGTCTCCATATGCTTGGGATTTAGGAGGGTACCCTAATATTAAGTCTGAATAACCCCACTTTGTGGGGATTTAGGAGGGCACCTAAATTTGATTACAATTGTAGATTTTGGAGCAGTGAAATGAGTATTGTGGATACTATCTTGTACTGCAGTTGTTATCATTGTGCTCCCTAGCAAGTCATTGACGCCTATTGGTTTAAAAAAATGAATAAAATAAAACTCTTGTAGAACGCTTCAGCATAAATAGCTTGGATGCTTGACTCAAATTAAGAAGGCCATCTTAATTCCAAATTGAAATGTCTTCGCTTGTTGAAGATTTAGGAGGGTACTTTAATCTCAAGTCTGAATGATTGCAGTTGTACAGTTATGATCAGCTAAATGAACACTATGGATATTTTGCTCTAGTGCCACAGTTGTAATTTTGTTTGATGTTGCTATATCGTACAGGTCAATGTTTCTCTTGGACTACCAGAAGTGTTAGCATCTACCATTAGCCATTTTTGTTGTCATGAGTTTAAAGAGTGCAAAGTGAAGCGATGAGGTGATATGTTTGCACGGTGCGGCACTTGTGACAAGGATAAACAGATGCGTGACAAGCAGGTGCCAAGATCTACAGCGTATATAGCTTATGACCATATACTACAGCAGCACCTTGCTGATTAGGAGGCCCATCGGCTGGCGTATTATGCATCCAGGTATTATTCCATCAAAAATCCTGACAAAGTATTGACAATTATACACAACAAGATGGATCACTCCAAGACAGCTTCCGTTTAGCAACAAAAAATAAGATTGTAGATGGTCTTCAAAAATTGCCTATTTCTGTTACCGGTATGATTGCACATGGTCATGGAGACGTGCAGTTTGCGCATTATGCCCTAGATCTGTTTAAGGCTGATTCCAACCACACCATGGGTTCTATTGCCAAACTCCTTCAAGACCTAGGAGAACCAAAGCAATCGGTGACAAGACAGCTTTTTAAACACTCAAGAAGGTCACCACTGTCTAGAGCACTATTTCTGGGATCAGAAAAATGTGTTGAGGCGCTTGGAGCATCAAAGGCAACTAAGATTCCTCCTTCGCTTCCACCAATTCTCCATGTTCAACTTGACAATTGTTGGAAAGATATTAAAAGCAAATTTGTGTTCTTTTTTTGGTTTTTGCTTGTTGCGAATAGAGTTTTTGAAGAAGTTGTAGTCTCATTCCTTCTTGTCGGACACACACACGAGGATATAGACACGTCATTTGAGAGATGGAGTATGAAGCTTACAGAGAAAGACCATCCTACTCTTCCAGCACTCATGGAGTCATATATGACTCTAGATCTAGAGTCTAACAAAGTTATTCCGCATTCAATTGAAGAAGTGTCGGATTTTAAAAAGTTTGTATCTCCATTTATTGCAAGAAATGGTAACAAGTTCATTGGACACACGGGAAGCTAGCAATTCAAGTTTTGGATGAATGAAGGAGAACCAATCATGCAGTTCAAAATCCAATGCTCAAAATCTACATGGAAACCTGCAGAAGGTATTAAACTATGGGATGTGGATGCGCTGGGCAAACAACAGTGGCCTCGCGGTGTCTCGCCTGCAGCAAAGCCCATCAAAATGAAATACAAAGATGAAATTGTGAAGGGCTTGTTTGATTTCATTACATATTGAGAGATGATGGCAGCCTAGGACACCACTAGCAACTATTTATCAAACCGGGGAGGTTTGATAAACTATTGGAAAGATGTGAAAGCAGCATTGGAGTTGCCACCCCCTATGCCCATGTTGAGCTTAATCAAGGGATTTTGGCCACTTGCTCTAGTTGAGTGCAGTGCAAATGACATCTTCAATATCAACGAAACAATTAGAGAAGAATTTGATAATGATGAGCTTTTTATAGGTCTATGTCAAGATCGCCCGCGTCCATCCTTCTGAGTAGCTTGAAATTGTGCAAAGGATTTCATGCTTCTGCTTTGTTCTAGACATGACGACAAGACACCAAAGCTTGTGTGGGTTGCCATTGCTTTATCAAACCCTAACTTATTAGCAGCAAGCGAGAACAACAGAAAGATCCTTGTTCAGTACTACAAACCTGTACAAAAAAATTACAACATCCAATGTACGTATCGTGGTTGGGATGCTCTAGACAAATTTGCTCTGAAATGGAAGGCTGACTCAAGTCAACCCCCCTTTTGGGTTCACACAGACTTGATTCTAATAGCTTGGAAATGTAGAGCTGGAGCAACGGACATTTCTATTCCGCAGGTGCATGTACATGCAGCGAAGGACAATCTGCAGCGCTGCACTGATTCTGATACTGATTCAGATGATATAGAGACAAAATAAATTTGTGGTAGCCTTGTAATGTGTGTTTTGAAATAAGGTGGACACCTTAATTCTAGGAGGAGTCAAATTATAGAATTTTGATGATTTTCTCATACAAAGCTTTCTAGTGTTTGCAGATTTTAATTGCGATGCCTCCTTGTGTCAGTAACAATTGTTCATGAGAATATGACTAAAATGTCAAGAAGTTTTAGACATGAAACATTTTTTGGCAGATGGAATTTAGATGCACACCTGAATTCTAGCAAAGTGCATTTTTTGGATCTCCGACTTGAGTGCTTTTCCTAAGTCAATGTTCACCCTTTGGCATTTTCAATTGCAATCCATTGTCATGTCAGTGATATCTGTCTTGTAATACGCGTGTATTCAAGTACGTTCCATGATTGTAGAGGTTTATTTCTGGATCGTTTGTTGTAGGAATGGAACTGTTATTGATCGTTGGAATTTAGATGATTGTGCTAATTCTATGAATGTGCAGTCTGAAACTATAGAGTCAATCCTTTATAGATCATCTTTGATCTTCTAGCCTAGATCAATAGCAATGCATCATTATGTAAGTGGTAGTTGTTGCATGGTAAGTGTGCATTCATTTGACTTTAGTGGATGGAGCAGTTTGGTTTTAGGATGGTTGTTGTAGACTTGGAGCAGTTCTTGATGGTTGAAATGTATTTGAACTCCATAATTCCTCTGCACTAATAGTCCTTTCATGATAAACATGTCTTCATGTGACTTTCGTGGCATAAGCCTTATGGATTGAGAAAGCTTGGAATTGACATAGAACATTTTTTGATGGTCAAACTCTAGATCAACGCCTTGATTCCAACAATGTGGAGTTTGTGGAATGGGAAGTGTCTTTTCTAGATGAAAGTTCTAAGTCTACTCCTTTCAATTCCAACGCATCATGATGTCTGCGATAGTTTTGTTGTGATATGTGTGTATTCATATGATATGTATGGATGGAGCAATTTGGTTTTAAAGTGGTTGCTACAAGCATGGATTGTTTTCTAAAACATAGGACCTTAAATGATCTTGAGGAAGCACACCCTGGAAGTTAGTCATGTATCACCTGATCTAACCATTTTTCCTAGAAAAACAACTTTTTTGTAATGATTTTCACAATATACTCAAGGCATATACAATGACTAGAGTAAGGGGCATTAGATTAGGATTCTATTCTGTTCAAATATATGCTCAAAGACCCAACCAATTTTGCCATGCAGTTCATTGAAATGAATTAAGGTGGCTGTTTTGGATTAAAGTGGGATACAAATTGGTACCCAATAATTTCCCATTTTAATGAATATGGCATTTATTTCAATCTTGTCAAACAATAGCAAGTCCCATAGTCTTGTTAGTATTTTTTCATTATTATGATTTGTAACTATGTGGCTTGAGACTGCTAACACATCCCGTAACACATGGCCTTGTAGGATTTTATTGGTTTTGAAGTGTTCAATATAGTTGCTCTTCACTAGTGGTTGCTATCTAGCCAAGTTTCAAACAACTAGAGAACTTGTTGGAGTGGAGGGCATTGTGTAACATGGGATGTTTGATGAATATGCCAACCATATAAGGCATGTTGAGGCTACTATCTGCTATTACCATTATTTTGTGAACATGAATTTTGCTCTTCTTTTTTGTGTAACTATTTTTTTAGTTAGTTTTTTTTTTACCTCCAAAAAAAACAAGATAAAGGATCACTATAGGAATGAAACACAACATTTATTTTAGGATAATCATAATGACAAAGGTTTAAAATACATATATTCATGGTTTATTTCAAACCAACATTAGGTAGAATCTACTCATTCACAGACTCACATCATCAAGCCCACTAGATGATGAGTGCTCAAAAATATGTTTTATATTAGGTTACAACCGTTTATTTAGACACCAACTCAACACAAAATATACCTCCAAACAGCCAATAAAGTAGGAGCATCCAATATCCATAAGCTTGAGACTAAGGGTTTGGAGTGGGAAAATCAGTTATTGAATTTTGAAAAAAATACTACTAAGTTAGGAAGATGAAATCAAAAGTATTGACATCAATTTGAAAGTTTCTATTGTAACTATTTGTCCACAAAGGTTTTTCAAAGTCCTAAATCACTGAAAATGTATAGTTGTGTATAGGAGAAGTTTCAATGTATTTAGTGTGCTCATATGCACATAAAACTAATTTGAGTTCTTAAATAGAGAAATGGCACATCAAAACCATCATTCCAATTATACAAAATCACCACTTTGTCACTCAAAATCATCACATTGTCACCCTAACTAACATTGTCTCCCATAAACATTTTTTTTTAAATTGTCACTCACATCACTAACATCACTAACACAAGTAGGCATCGTGGATGGGGACACTAATAGTGAAAGGTGCTCCTACCATGAGGTTATTGCAGTCAAAAACAAACCAAGAATTGCAACTGACTAATTAGTGACGCGAGCACTACAAAGTATGAAGAATGATGTCGGCACTCCAGGTGACAAAAACAACTGCACCAAACTACACTAGATAAAATTGAAGTTTTCTATGTGGCATGAGAAGACATAGTTTTATTGAAGCCAGGCTAAAGAATAAGCTTAATAAGAAGAAAGTAATTAGTACAATAAATGATTCACCTTTAGAGTACAATATTACAGAGTTAGACTTGCCAAAAATCTTATTGCTCACAAGTCCATGTAAACAAAAGCTACAGATTACAATCAAGCTATCACTAATTAGACTTCTACGAAATCATGGTTAATCATCACACATTGTGATACAATTCTATTAATCACCCCTTTGTCCCTCTAAAAATGTCCAAAAGGCTTCCTGGCAAAGAATTAATTGTGTTTTTAGTCTTTGTGCTAGTGACACGTGCATTCTAGAATCAATATATCAGCTACCAAATGTGTGTAAAATCTCTAATTTTGATGACGTTGTTTAGGCACTCTTAATTAATGCAAAAAGTATCATATTGTGCATGTTGAGAGCTCCTCATTATTGATGGTTTGAAATTAGTAGCAACAATGATACCTCATATAGGCAAGGCCAAGCTTGCTAGGAGAGGAATGCTCTCTAATCACTTAACTTGCCCCCATGACATCATTGAACATGGCAAACGCTTTCTCATTGTTTGAAATCAGCAAAATGGAGCTTTTCAGTGGTACAAGAAATGTGTATGATCTGGAGCTTTTTCGAGTTACAGAGGGAGTACTACAGTAGTGTTCGCAGATGACACAATCAAATCAAGAAGGTAAAGAAGGAGCTGTAAAAACGATTGCAATTAGCCATCATTACAGAGATTCAGTCACTATGGATACATGTAAAGTTGATTTTCACTCTGTCTCAGAATCAAAGCAAATACAGAATCAAAGGCAAAAAAAACAACTCGGTTGGATAGTAATAATAATTTTAAGAACTGGTCTGGTTCCTCAAGAAAAAACGTACTTACAAGAATGAGGAATTGCTGCTAATTGCTCATATAATGGAAGAATGAATTAGTTCGTATCTGGGCAGAGTGACAGTAAGCCCGAACTAGGATCAAGAAGGGGAAATAACTAGATCGAAATCCCACCATCGATATCTTACCAAGTTCAACACACCAACAAGGATTTTATAACCTTTGAGTTAAGAGACCAAGGCTTGAGAAGGTAAGGCAACTGAACATACTACCAAGTCGGTGAACTGAACCCCAAGCATCCATACTACGTGGGGGGTTCAAAGGACTCGCATTGAGCAAAATATAAAATAATTATGCTCTGGTAACCTTCCTCTGACCAACCAACAAGATAGTGGTACTCTTGCCTCCAAACACAAACTTGGCATTAGGGAGAGAATATATGATATGTGATCGCGTATCCAAACTTTTCAAAATGGACCAAACCCACTGATAGAACAATTCCAAATCGTGCACGACCGAATACCGCAGAGGAGGTACCCAATCCCGAGCGTGGAGGGACCTAACACCGAGTATGGACGCACCGGCGGCACCCGTCGTCACTGCGAGCCGCCGGAGACTTCTTCGTCGGCGTCTTCTTCGTCGGCGTCCTCTTCGTCTTCACAGGAATCCATGCCGTGGGCTGCATGGCCGTTACCGAAGGCGCGAATGTGGTCTTTCAGCGACCGCTTGTGTTTGAAGTCAGAGCCGCAGATGCAGAACCACAGCTTGCCGCAGTTCTTCTCGTGGGTTCGCCAGTCGCCGCGCACGGCAAATGCCTTGCTGCACTTGCGGCACAGAAACGGCTTGATGCCGTGCTTGCGCTTGTAGTGCGTCTGCAGCGTGCGGAAGTCCTTGAGCGGCTTTGATCGCGGGTGGTCGATATTGTTGCGGCACCCTGGCGCGCAGCAGTAGCACGGCAGACGCAGCATGGCCGTGGGCTGCGTCCCTCGGAGCGACTCCGGGCCTTTCCGGTACTGGGATCCGTGCCCCCACATGTGCATCTGCAGGCGTCCATGCACATTATTATTCAAACAAGGTGGTAAATAATTAAAGATGAAAGCCCAAGCTAGATATTCGACCTCCAGCAGTTGAACGATTAATATTCCTCAACATAGCCAACTTGTGACTGGCTTTCAGTTGCTGTTTTACAGCCATCTGCACAAACAACGACATCTGACTACTTGCTAAAAATCACTACCCACTGATGGTAACGACAGGCATCCCAAGCCTACCCAAATTCCTCGATGCGACTGGTTCCCTCTTATTTTGACACGAAGCTAATAAAACACCCTCGCAGCTCTCAAAGGTAACCCCCTCCGTTTGTTATCTTCCTCTCGGATCACGAGGAAAAAGGAAGATTGCTTCTTGTCTTGGTATCGCCAGAATAGTAAACTATTTTTAGGTGACACAGACTTCCGGAATTTGAGCTAAATCTGTCATTCGTTTCATGACAGTCTAGCTCCACCTTTACGACACCTTGGGGGACACGTGGGGAATTTCGTACCATTTATAGCCAGGAGGAGGTCTTCCGTTAGGAATGTATATGGATTATCCCCTTGAGGGCATCATCAATAGAGCACGGGCATTTGAGCGGGCCCTGAGACGGCAAAAACACTGCTATTTTTTGACTAGTGTATAATTAGAAAATGAGATTACTGTCATTGGAAGCGTATACAACAACTTGTCAAACAAATAAAATGACATATGGTATTGGAAATTGGACTAACAAACTAGAGCCCATTGAAAAAATAGCTAAAGGACAAACAATGTGGCAAACCATGCCTAATAAAGAAAAATTAGATAGTGACACTCCAAATATTAGTCCAATTTCCAATACCATATGTCATTTTATTTGTTTGACAAGTTGTTGTATACGCTTCCAATGACAGTAATCTCATTTTCTAATTATACACTAGTCAAAAAATAGCAGTGTTTTTGCCGTCCCCGGGCCCGCTCAAATGCCCGTGCTCTATTGATGATGCCCTGACCACATTTAATCCGGAACTCTCCCCCCACTGCACAAAACTCTAGCTGCGAATGGAAAATGACCAATCCAGTACACGGACTACATTCCGAACTCCAATGCATATTAGTATCAAGGCCCAGGAATCTAAGCTGTTCACAAACACCAATGCCAAAGTTCATGACTTAGTCTTGTGTGAAAAACCGGGATAGTCTACAACAGAAGGAGAGAATCATATTCGTAGGCAATCAAAATTGGTAAGGTATGAGATGATCTAGACATTAGATTGCGTGCGACATTCTTTAGTGCCCAGTAGGTGTGTCTGTACAATGGAAGACATGACGAGGTCAGTAGCTCCTACAGGAAGCTCGTATTATGTCACATGCAATCTAATATTTACTATAAAAAGTCATTCCTCATTGGCAAAGCTACTATTAAAATGCTAAATGTTCCATGACAAGCAACTCGAAGTTGCTTATAGGAATTGACCGTTACCAACTGATATATTATCCATATTAAAAATATCCATGTCAAATGTCATGACCTCTACTAGGTACCACGATTGTTCATTACAGTACAACATAAATTAGGTACTGCATGTGGTGAATTATGGCTTGTAGTGGGTGCAGATCACAAGTCACAACCAGGTGTCCACCACAAGACATAGCACAACACATGAAATTTTCAACTTGAATTCACAATTGGCATAGCTAACCATGAAAATAACAAGTGCAAACGAATGTGCTAAGACCATTACTCGTTGAGTTATACAAAGCAAATGAGGACATGTCAAGCCTCTAAAAAGGTGGAGTTGATTATAAGATGCTAAGGTTGACTGTGTCGTTAGAGTTTTGTAATGAAAGGAGGACATGCGAACGGAGATAATAAACGACACTTGATAGGTCAAAAAGACGAGTAAGAGACTGAGAGAGGGCCTATATTTGGTGGTACAAGACAAAGATCAGATGTTGTCACGAACGCCCCTGACAAAAGAAAAAGGAGAGGTAACTATGCACCAAGAGAGAAGTGATTTGAAGGAGCTCTCACCTGCATGTTGTTGTAGCGATTGAAGGTTTTGTTGCAGACAGGACAGGAGAATTGCGTGGGGCCAACGAGGATCTGGGCGGGAGTGGGGATCCAATACTGGCCCTCGGGCAGCCGGCCTCGACCGCGTTGCAAGCGTTCCCGCTCGGCCAGGCTCAAGGAGTCGTAGACGCTGCGCTCGCTCTCCGTGGACCGCATGCTCATGTCGTCGGAGGACATGGCCGTGGGGGGGCCGATGTGCAAGGCCACCGTGACGTTCTCGTCCGCTGACTCCTCTGACGCCTGCGAGTTCGCGGTGGCCTCGGGCGGCAGCAGAATGGCAGTCCGCATGACCGTGTCGCCGACAACGTGCACATGCCTGTCGTCGACGTCGTGGCCGGTCGGGGGACTTAAGCTCAGGAATGGTAGCGGCTCGCTCGACATAGTGCCGTTCTGCAAGTTTCTGTACGTGATCCGTTGCTGTTGCCATTCGTATTGGTCTCGCGCTTGCTGATAAAACTGGTCTGGCGACTGTCGGTGCCCAGCGTTGCATGAGTACGCCTCCGGCGCTGGATATGGCAACTGCGAACAACAATCACTAACGATCAGGTTCATCACCCATTGCCAAAGAAAACGTTGTATCCAAATGGAGATTATTAAGAAAAAACGAAGCCAGGTTACAACTGATTGCTTACATCAACAACATGCAATTAAGCACACTCAGATTTTTCTTAATGATTTCAAGCTGCAAATATGACCACTATTACTGAGCAAAGGATGGCCCAATTCACAAGTATGATTTCCCATCAGTGTGAGTCTAGTAAGCAGTTCACTTGGTGGCCTGAGTCCAGCTTGAAAAGCCACTGAACAAAATCCGAGGTTGAAACACCACCTCACTCAGCTACTGAAAATCATTGATCCACAGTCTGTGCTGGTGATTGCCTTGGCCACTCAGGATCAATTTCCTAACAAGATTCGCCTGTGGAATGGCCTTATCTGAATAATTCCATTCCAGAAGCAGTCCTAAATCATCTGCAGATACAACTGTTCAGGGGCTGGCAAGCATTAAACCCAGTCACGGCGCATTAAGGCTTGCAGCTTTCTGTCGGGACAAAGCGCCGCTTCATGCAGACTGACCGGCTGGGCAGAGCATTAAACTCAAAGACACTGCTTCGCGCACCTAAAGAGGTGAGAAAACGGCACCGAGAGGTGTTCTTTAATGTTACGCTTTCTATTGTATGCCAATCACCAGACGCCACACACTCACAGTTCCCGTCACTATGTGCGACCTACTGGACTCGTCAAGACCAGAACACCCTTTCGAATTATCCAAAACAGCCATCCGTGTCGACTGACTATTCATAAACACAGACCTCGTTGTTGCACCAGGTTCATTGCAATCCTTTCCTTCGTTCCAAACGACACAAAAATAATAAACACTTGAAACTAATTATCATCCTGACAACTTCTGCTGGTTGACGCACTGGAAAACCATGCGACCACCGTAACGTTCTCTAACCATGCACCGTGCATGGTGTCGACGAAGATGAATCGGCTACCTTATTGCTACTCACTTGTAACCACTTGGAATATCCATTTCTGCCATCGATGCAGCAATGGTGCCCTACGAATCAGAGCTCATTCCCGGAGACCTTCAAGTGAGTACAACGACATCGTTACATCTGCAAACTCTCGTCGGTGGCTATGTTACGATGTCCTGCTGAACACAACGTGTGCAAGTTCAACTATATCGTCAGGATATGATTCAACTTTAATAAGCTCGCTCATTACCGAAGCTAAACGGTCAATTCAAATTTAGTATTATAAGGACTAAGGACCAAAATGAAGAATCCAAAAAAGTACCGGTTCGGGCAATACTGCGGCAGGAGGAATATTCAGGTGCACATCATCCCCCATGTTCACTAGGCAATTATTGTCTGGAAGTAAGGGAGATGGAGACCGATGTGGGAGACAAGTGAGCACATACCCGGTGGACGGAGGTTGGCGACCGAGGCGGAGCCGGAAAGTATGAGGCGGAGCTGCTTCCCGTTGCAAGCTGACTGGCACCAGCTGGTTGATACAAGCTTTCGTAAGGAATGGCCACAGGATAATGCGACAAAAGCTCCTGCCCAGGATGAGTGCTGGGCTTGAGCCACTCGCAGAATGGAATGGGGTGGGCGGTGATGGCACTGTGAGAGCGCGGCACCGCCACCGAGCTCTGAGGATTGTACCTAGAACTCATCGCACCCGCGTTGTCTTGAGAGTTCTCCACCGTGTCTTAGATTGATACAATCTGGGGAATTTGCTTATTGTTGCAGCTCTTGTAGCAGCAACAGCTATTGCGTTATCTTGTGTTCCATACGGATTTCGAGCTGTACCTTAATGACGCTTGCTTGCAAGAGCGTAACGTCCCTTCTACACAACAAGCCTTTGAACGCAGCGGCTGTTGCTGCTGCTGCTATAGTTGATGAATACTCAAATTTTTAGCAACCGAGCAACGTCCTGCATGAAGCTAGAGCTGCAGACCACGTAATAGACTAGTAGAATATGAGCTTGTGAGAAGTCCCTGGAAGAGGTGCCCTTAATCGCAAACTAAGAAACGAAGGTGAAGCTGACCCGGCTTATTTTCAAGGACCTTGGTTCCTGGGACTTGCTTCCATGAATCTCCGAGAGAACGAAGATTATTCACGCTGGAACTTATCAATTGCTGCGAGCTCAGCCCTGATTCCTTACCTGGGCTTCGGACAATGATGGTCCCTCTTGTAACGCAGCGGCCTGCAGGTGGTAACGATCCAAGGGAGTATGAGAGCGGCTCCAAGGCTCTATTTGATTTGAAGCTCGTCTCGCAGTCGAGACCTGCACCACTTCAATTGTCGCGTTCTCTTCATGTGAACGCAGCGCTCGTGCACAGACAGGCCCAACTTGGCTACTGGTGAACGGCTTGGATCTGCAAACTTCGCTGCACCATGCAACAGGTAGCTCCGTTGTCGGCGACTTTGCCCGTTTAAGAGACATAAACAAGTCTAAGAGGATGAAGCATTAACGCGTACGTCAGCTTCCTTACAAGCCGAAACAAGTCATCTGGCAGCGGCCACTTGGATCGCTTCACGAGGGAAAAGGCAACTGCGCGCCAGGCAAGGTTGAAGGATATTAGCTCTTGTAGAAATATCGCGTCAGCATTGAGCAGCCTAACTCCGTACTAGGAGAATCCTGCCCAGATTGAACTTCAGGATGACCTGAGGATACCTTCGGAAAAAAAATCTACTGATAGAACGAACTACAAAATTCTTACTACCTCGCAAGGAGTATCACTTACGCAAAGGCGTTTTCTATTAAAGAAACGGCAGCTGTGGGCTGAGAAACACAGTGAGGACTGTGTCCGACGCTTGCTTCTGCAGGCCTGAGTAAGAACAAAAAGCTTTATGATCTTTCTGCTTTGACGAGCCTGAACTTCGACCGGCAACCACGGTGACGCAAAACAGGTATACCCACAGCAGATGTAATAAGCCTTACTGCGTAGTTGAGATGCAGATCGCACTACAACTGATAAACTGCTTCCTTAGCAGACAGGCCTCTGAGACAGACACTGGCAACCAGCGGTGCTATCGAAACAGTGTTTGGTGATCAGTGACTCGCAATTGGGCTGCTAACGCGGTAAGCTTTCTTCCCGTACTAAGATGTGGCCTCTATTATCGTTGCGGCAGCCCTCAGTAGGTAGAGATTGTTTCAAGCTTCTACCAAACACCAGCTCTTCCCGCTCGACGACTTCCTGGAAGAACGCAAATTGCTGTGGCGCTGATTGAAGATGAGCCTGCTGTACTGTACACTAGGGGGTGTCGACGAGTAGAAGAACTTAGAGGAAAAGTCACTGACGCAAACTGCGAACAATACCGTTCGGGTAACTCCGGAACTAGAAGTTTTCTTTTGCCACAAGCGCAACCACTGACAGCACTAATCGAAATCCAGTTTCAGCCTCCAACTTGTGGCTGCCGATCACCGAATTTATCCAACTAAACCCACTTAAGTTCAAGGATTCTCGCACAGTTCAGACTGTTCAAATTCTACCGCATCGGAGATCCATGAATCTCTACAAATTACAAAAACTCGTTCACGCTACCGCATGGATCTCCATGTTTCTTGGATCCAGTGACTGAAGAAGACGAAGAATGTGACCGGCCTCAGCCGGCGACTAGCTAAAGGGTAACGTGTATTCCCCAATCGTCTTAGTTAGCAATTTGTTCCGACTCCCAGCTTTCTTCTCATTATTCCACACACAACAACGCACCCACTCAACCACAGGCAGAAGTGGCTGCGAGATCCACCCTCAACACCGCTAACACCAAGTTACGTGAAGGAGAAGCGACCAAGGATAGAGCCAGACCGTGACTAGACTTTGAACCTGGCCGTAAGTTACTAGACCTAAGCAAGCTCCACTGGCAACAAGCAGTAAAGATTACACCGATCCATGAGCTTAACAGGCTTGGATAAGTTCTTTGACTGACGAACGACCAACAGGCTACCAACTGAGTGGTATTGGTGGTGGTGGTAATAATTTGTCAAGCTGTGCAGGCGAAGAGGATCCTTCAACGGGTCGTTAGATCTTCTGCTTGGTTCAGGACTTCGGGCAGGCTCCGTACGCGGTGGAGCGTGATGATGTTCCTAGCAAACACTAAATGTGCCCTAGATCCTGCTTGCGTGCTCGTGCTCTAGCTGCTACAACAAAGGACCTGGAGTTGAGATGTTGGAGTTGGGGCACAATCCAGCCGCAACAATCAGAGCGCAGGACCGGCAGGCAGCAGCAGCAGCTACGGTCCTCCCGGCCGTGATGATGACGGGTCCATTCCTGCCACTGGTTGCTGCCTACTGCTACATGGAACTTCAATCGAGGCAAACGTCACCACTCACCAGTGGTGCTACGCGTAGCAGAAGAATAGTGTCCCGACAAGCAGGCCAGGCGCGGCGCCTTTGACTGTTGGAGCCTATTAACTTACTAGTTAGTGGGCAGTGCAACCCCAAGTTGGTCCAACGGGCTAAGCTCATGGCGGATTCCGTTCGACCAAGGATGCTCCGTGCCTCCTTCTGTTGCCGAGGCTCTGGTGGTTCCTTGCGCTCATGAGTTGGGTGCAACTGTGCAAGTGCGCAACCGTGGGGGTTGCCGGCACCCTGTCCGCCGCTGACACGCCAGCCAGTCGACTCATTCGGCCAGCAAGCCACTCCTGTTTAAATTTTTTTCTCTTTCATCCGGTTCAGGTCTTTCTTACTCCAGTTCCGAAGACCAAGCACCAAACAGCGGCGTGAATGAAGCGTTCCTCGTCGCTTGCGGAGTACTACTCGAAGCCAACGCGTACAATAGAATGTTTTGTACTCAGCTCACAGTGAGAATCTTTCTTCGAGATCCTTAACGTCTCCCAATATATTATGTCTGTATTCCACGTCCTTAAAACTTCTGTATCGGGTCTACCAGAAGTCGCTCGATTATCCAGACCAGGTACAACGCTAGTTCGTTACTAGGATTTTCAAATTACAAATAAACATTCTCTATGTTTCAAACAATCTAGTAAATGTGGACATATACACTACCTTTCATGGCCGTAGATTGCATAATACGCGAGATCTACTAATAGCTACTATGCAGTCAATACTAATGCTTTTACTTGATGTTAAATTCTCCAACGAACTTGTCATTCACTAATTACATGTGATACTTTGGTCATCCAGTAAGCTAGAGTATGTTAATGGTCAAGCCATCATCAATTACGGTATCCAAGCTTTCGAGAAATTAATGGATGATATACATGTTACGTATTCCTACATACTTTTCATTTGCATACTAAAATAAGTTGTAAGAAAATAGAATAAGGTCCGGAGGATGTGTAGATCACAAATGTTTCCACGGCAGTGTACTGTACAGAATGTCCTCCAATACGGATGAACTTGGTTTGCAGAAGGCTTGAAGATACTGTATGAGCGTGCATTGGCCCAGCCAAATCTAGCTCTTTACTAGGCCTGTCTTATTTGTTTTTCCCCCCGGGATTTGAGGTTTGAACTGAGCTGCTGGTCGTCGTCGTCGTCGTCGTCGGTTCTTCATTCATCGCCTGCATGCACACTGCGACCACTGCATGGTTCTCGCATTTCAAAAATGCCGCAGGAGCGACGGAGACAAAAATGAAAGAATGAGACTAAGTTATTAATCACGGGACCAGTCATGCAAAGGTGCGGATGCAGAGAGTTTTACTATCGCAGGGGGTAAGTTTGATGCCGGGCGGGGTCTATTATTATTATTGTTATCATTATTATTATTATAATAAAGCTTTGGGGCGCAGCTTCCCGACTTGTGGTGCAGCCAGGGCAAGCGCATGATCTCATGGAGCGGCCTCGCATCGCTCATCAACAGCCTAGGCGAGGGCATGATCGGGTGGCTGATGCCTCAGATTCTCTTCCTTACTTAAGCTTGCTTGCAGCTTGCCCCCCCCCCCCCCCCCCACCCCCTCCTAGCTTAGCTTAGCTTGGCTTACCCTTAGCTAAGCTTAGCTTCTGCTGTTGCTGGCGTCCATGACTTATCAAAATGCCTGGTAACAAATTTAAAATAATCTCCGTCTGCTCTGCGCTGCAATCCTGAAAAAAAAATGGAAGGTTTTGAAGATCTAATGGGACTCCTCCACCCTCGAGGCGGAGAGCTTTTAATAGCACGGGATGAACTTTCATATCGACTTTACACTTACAGTAAACAATGCATTTAGGTTGCCCCACACTCGTTTCTTGGCACTTTGCACTAAGGTAGGAGCACCCATAAATGTCAAACTAAGGGTTTTGAACATGATGACTATTAATAAACAACTAGCAAATTATAGGATCTTATTAAGAACAGAAAACAAAATGAGTTTGCACCTTAAAATGTATTATTTGGATACTGTGAGAATAAGTTGTGAATTTTTAAAGAGCAAACTGCCATTGCATCCATAACCACTTATAAGATTTCATGTTCACATGTTGTATATCCTTGTCATTACATCTATTCATTTTCACATATTTTCCAAGATTTCAGAGGTGATGATTATGGGGACACTGATGCTTATGAAGAAGTTATCAAGAATTTTCTGAAACTAGGCGAGAAGGGGCAATTTGGACAGGGCCTCTTCTTTGTAAGTGGGTGTTGACTAAAAAGAGGATTAGCCCTTGTGGGCACAAGGTGTGGACACTTGGGCAAAGGGGAGTGGATTAGTGGAGTGGAAGGTGCCCATCTTGGGGGACTCCCAAACTTCCATTCTTTTTGCCCTTTTGTAAAATTTGGTACTTTAATCTTTTGAGCGGTTTGACAGTTTGAGTATTCATTTTTTATTAAAAAAATTTCCAAGTTGTAGTAGGCTAAGAATCTTTGGTTTCCTTTGTTTTGATCAATGTGACTTGAATTTGGAATTTTACATAAAACCTTCAATTTTGCCTAGTGTATTTGCATAATTCATGGCCTTTTGGCATTCAAAGATTTTTTGAAGTATGTTGTTCACCTCCAATTCATTTGAAAATTCTCCTACATATACTTGACATGATCATCTACATGGGAAAATTAAACCTTGACTTTGTGTAGAACAATTTTATTGCTTTAAGAGTGGTCAAAGGCTTTTGAAATATTTGAGCAACAGGGGAAAATACTTATTTTGTCAGTTTTGATTTTGATATCTGACGCCTCTATATCTAGAATGAGTTGGGTTTTTCTCACAAGAACCTTCCAATCTCCCATAGTTTAAGGCAAGATCTTATGGTTGAATTTTCAAAAAAATCTTTTTTTCTTACTCTTCAACTCAATCCTCCAAAAGTGACAATCTTTAGTGTTTTTTTAGAGAAAAAGGGGCTTGGACCTTTAAGGGTTAAGGCAAACTAAATTCACTATTTAAAGTAGTAAAGATATTGGCAAAAATTTCTTGTGAATCCATTGTAAATCTTACATTTCATTATCTTGCATGGATACATTTTGAGGTTTTCTTATACAAGATTTTTCACAAAGACATTTATAAAGGGGGGTCTAATCCAACGGCCAATATCTTTATCTAGGGTAAATCTTCCAAGCTTAGGCAGCTTTGAGAAACAAATTGCCCTAGTTTGGAAGACTTACCCTATCCGTGGACGACGCTATTTTGTGGGCGTAGAATGGTGAGCGGTGAGCCAAGATGTGATGAGCACAAATCAATTTTGATCTCAAAATCAATAGAAAACTTTTTTTTAAAAATTTGCTAGAAGATGAAGATTTAAAATGTATAATTATGAGGCCCTATGTACATAATTATAGATGAAATTGAGTATTTTGAAAAAAAATCTCTGCTCATGGCTCACGGCTCATGTATTCCTGCTCACAAAATAGCATTCCCCTCCTATCTGTTATCTATTATATCTTAACACCATATTCATTGATTTGGAAAAAAACGCCCATTTTGGGAATAAACTAGATTTTAGGTGATCACCTTAAACCGAGCTATAGGTTTCAGAGTATTTTTTTGGGTACATGTGTCCTCAACTGAGAGGAGGAATTTGCAAGGGATGACACTAGAAGAAAAACATGTCATAAACGACTGCCACAAATTGTAATGACTAGGTCACAATAACTACTTTACAATTGCACAAACAACTACACTACAATAGCTGCACAACATTTGCACAACTACAATGTAGTTGTGCAGTTGTTAGGCAATTATTGTGACCTAGTCATGGCAATTTGTGGCAGTTGTTTATCCTTGTTTTTCTTCTAGTGCAAAATCTCAATGGCCCCATCCAAAATTTGATACCTTCAAATCTGGCGTTTAAACGGTTTAAAGAGAAAAGATGGGTTTAAGGTGAAGTACAACTTGAGAATCTGGTTTTCCTAGTTTAATGAATATGGCGTTCCTTGAAATTTGCAAGGGGATGGAAAAGGATTTCAAAGCTCTAACTCACAATTATGTTATCTTCTTTTCTTGTGATTAAAAGCCATTTACTCCTATGGAAGAGGAGAATCAAACATAATAAATCTTTTAGAGATAAAAGGGTATTCATTTAAATGCATGGTTGTCACATCGGACAAATAACTCGATATTCATTAAAGTGGGAACTATGGCCGAATTTGGGACTTCTGAAGGTTTAAGGTGATCACCTTAAACCGAGTTCAACTTTTTTTTTGGATACACGTGCCCTCACGTAAGAGGAGGAATTGGCAAGGGAAAAAATCTTAGTGGCTCAAATTGAATCTGATACTTTCAAATTTGATCTAAGGTGACATTTTTGGATTTAGGTGAAGTACAACTTGGAAGTTGCATTTTCCCACTTTAATGAATATTGTGTTAAATTGTTTGTTTGCCAATGCCCTCAAAATGCTCAATTGAGCTCTTGAACACCATATTTGTTAAATTGGGAAAAACGGAGGTACCATTTTGTACTCCACCTTAAACCCAAAAAGTTACTTTAAACTAGATTCAAAGGTATTAGATTTAGTCTAAGCCACTAAGATTTTTCCCCTCACAAATTCCTCCTCTCAAGTGAGGGCACGTGTACCAAAAATTTATTGCAAGCTCAGTTTGAGGTGATCACCTCAAAGTCCCAAAATATACTCTTTTTCCCAATTAAACAAATGTGGTGTTCTTGACTATTTTGATGAAGTCAATTCATAGTTGACTTCAGCAAATGATAAAAAAAACTTACCTTGTACATGTTGGTTCGATTACACACATTATTGGCAACATGAAGTTAGTATGCATATTTAAAGCCATATCACTTAGTAAAAATAAAGAACAATAATGTGATTCTTTCTTCTTCCTTCTTTAGGCCAAATATCCTAAAATGTGACATTGGACAAACATGTCTGCTTGTGCTTACCAAACCGGCCATCTACGTGTCATGTCTGTTGACCAAATCTCGCCTGAAATGACAACCGTGTTTCAATGTGAAGAACAAACATCACAACAGTATTTAACAATCGGTAGCAAGGTGTTATGAACTTGTTCATGCAAAAAAGGAAGTTCTATTTACTAATGACGAGTTTTTTTTTTAAAATCTAAAAGACTATTTGCAACAGTGTCACTGTGTCAATGTTCCTTTGTTGTGAAAACTTTGCCTCAAACAAATGCTCTTTGATAATTTGATTGCATGATGCCAATGTACTCACGTATTTTCCCTCATTCACTTCATTTCACTATGGTTTTTCAGTATGATCACTCATAGAGTCATATGCGCATTAAAATTTAAAGCTATAGGATTAACACTAATATATATAGTAATTGATAGACAAAGGCCCTTGCAATGACTCTTACAAATTCCAAAATTTCAAGATTTTAAAATCATATTTAAGTAACTGCTCAAATCATAAAAGGTGATCTTGTGTTCAAAGATCCCTTTCTCAACTAGTAAAGAAAAAGTCAATAGTACATAGAGTGTATCTAACTTTGTGTGAACAACATGCATGCACGTTGCATTCTCCAAATATGGCTATGGATTTTGATGATTTGTCCGTTGCTACAGTTATAATTAACAAATTTTCACCAAAGGAGCAACCCAAAATCTTCAAGTATATCCAAGCACCCATTATTTGTGCCAACAAAGACTTGAAACCAAAAAAACATAGAAACACAAAAAAGGGAACTTTGCACTGTGTTCCGAATTATTACGGGCTTTTACCATTTTGTATGAATATATTTTTACACAAGTCAAAGTTTCTTACTTAATTGTGATCTCACTTTTTATTTTTGGATTGTCTATAGCACCAAAAGTCTAAAACTGACGTGTATTACAATGGAATCAACTTAAAAAATTGTATTACTGATAGGACAAAGAGGTCAAAGAGACTATTCGAGATCATGTTGGGAAATCACCCACAATACGTGATTTTGGTCTTTTAATAAACTACAAGATTGATATTTTGGTTTGCCGTGGTCTGAAGTGTGAAATAGATTGTGAGATTCCTGGAGAATATCATAAGTTGTTTGAATTTTGGGTGAAGATTTAGAAACTTTTTCTTACAACACTCAACAGTGGTGATTCTGACATGAATCAGGTTCCAATGATATAATTTTGCTAATTTTGAAAGTGAGATTGCACTTGTAACTTAGTTCATGAGAGGATGCATCAGGTTCAACTTGAGAAGTTCCACGATTACTAAGTTGTATATAGCGTCAGGATCTTATTTCCACGAGCTCTGGAACTGTGTCGTGGCTGGCAATATTCGGAGAGTTTTCAAGCTACTGCCGGTAATTCTCCGGTTCTCACAGAAAAGGTACTGATTTTTCCTCCATAGTCACTGATTTCATTACTCTTGTTTCCAATGTACATCCAGTTCTTTTCCATCCATAACCATGTTGATGCAAGCTCGTTACCTTCGAACCCAGATTTGCAATTTTCCATCGGTTAGTCATGGTTGTTACTTTGGGCAAGTTGGACAACATAGGCGGATGCACAAAGCAAACGACATTGACAGCTGTGTCCGTCCACTCTTGTTTTTAGGGTATTTTTAGGGTTTTGATCAAAAAAAGGAAGAATCACATTATCATTTTTCATTTTTATTGTGTGACATGTTTTTAATTCCACGTTTTGACTTCATGTTGGTAACAATGGGTGTCACTAGCACGTACAAAGTAAGTTTTTTTACCATTTTTTAATCATTTTTTAAAATTATCTAAGAGTTGACTACTTGACTATATCATATGGACATGAGCTCAATTGGACACTTTGTGAGGACGAGCAAGGAGACAAATGGGCTGTCCAATATCCAATGGGGCAACCATGGTTAGAATCCTTGAATGTCACAATACATGCATGCTCAAAAAGCTACACTAAATAGTGTACTTAATTTGCTTTCAACCCTTCACAATTAGGTTGCCTACCTTGTAAAGTTACCTCATGACTCATTCCTTGACCACTTGATGGTGCATGACTACATGTGACTCTATACACTAGGATTTCACATGGTTTATGACCTAACGTCTAAACAACATTGGTTTATTTTTTGGCAGATTGATTGTTGTTGCCAAGCCCCTTAAAATTTGTTTATTGCAATAATTATTGATGAAAATGATTGTGGGATTGGTAACTATTTTGATAGTGTAAAATGTTGAGAGATTATACTGTGAGGCCACCTAAATGCACTTCTAGCACTATTTAGTGTAAGTACTTTTTGTTTCTTTCCAACTTTAGCAAGAAATGAATATGGTATAGCCCTTCCGCTATAAACAAATCTAAAATCCTCCCACTGCATCAAAGATTGAGTTCAGAACTTCAGATTGATGGTATAAAGATTTGCACAAGATGACATTAAAGAAGTTCCAATCTAGGGGTTTTCAAAGAAAGGGTCATGCTGTTGGTTGCCTCAGAACCTCAGATGAACTTTGGGAATATATTGTGAATTTTCTAATGTAACTTACAAATATCCAATTTTATTGAAGGTGAGCCAGCATACACCATAATTGAAGCTTTTGGGAAGACAAAACTCAGCATGCTTTTTTGTATGTTTTTTCCCCGCCAGTCCTTCCAATTTGTAGACTGGTCGTAGCCTCGTAGGTCCTTAGCTTTCTAAATCCATGTGGTTAACTGGTTATGTGACCCCATTCATGGGTTCACTTTCAAGTTTCAAGAGGATAGAGTTTCATCTTGATCTTGGTCAGTTTGCCGCAGGTTATGGTTAGTAATAAGATATTTCACTTTCGAGTGTTTTGCTAGATTTGTGCTCCTCATGTGAATCAGCAGACTTGAACATAAGCTAAACTTGGAGACTTTGCTAAACATTGCTTTTAGGTTGCCTTATCTTCAAAAGTTCCCTTATGACTCATTGCTTGGCCTCTTGGAAATACTTGCAGCTCTTTAGAGCACCTCTACCGATCCGGGCTTTTTCAAAGTTTTCCATTTGTTTTGGTCGACCCGCAAGCCTCAAGCCCTTGGATCTTCACCCATGCTCTTCAAAAAGGTGGCCTCACACTCCAACATGCCCCATAAATAAGCAGTTGACCACTTATCAAGGAAAGTAGAGGATAAAGCTCACTAAACTTAAGGTGAAAAGTGAATATATAGTGGCTTGAAGGACCCTTGCTAGACACGGCAAGATCCAATATCAAGAGAGGGTTTTGATAGGGGCCTCAACATATTTCATCCACTTTGAGCATGTTGGAGTCACCGGTGGAGATGCTCTTAGATATCAAAATTTTGCATGATTTACGACCTAGATATTGCTAGTTTTTTTTTACAACTTTGTTGTTGTTATTAATTCTTTAAAAAAAAAAGTATTGCAATGCCAATAATTATGGCTGAAAATTACTTTAATAGCAGTAAGTATTTATTTAGTGTAAAATGTCAAGAAATTAGTGTGGGGCAGCCTAAAAGTAATATTTATTGTAGCTGAGTTCATGCTTTGAAAATCCCCTCCTCGAGAATTTAAAACAAGTATTACTGTATTTAGAAATAAACTAGCAGAGGTTGACTGCACAATAATCATGTGTACTGCCACATGCTCTGTGGTCTGCGTTGCAGGAAGAGCCTCCAAACTTCCAAAGCAACATAATGCACTCCCCTGCATATACTGGATCACAATAATGCTTCCATGTGTAAGAGACAAAATTATTTTTATTTTTTCCCGTGTGTGAGACATTAAAATTATATCATTAGAGTATTAAGTTAGACTACTTTCTTTTCTTCTTCGGAGTTCTGAGGTGCAGGAAGAACTGTAGGCAGAAGGTTTGCATGCAGAAAACCCACTGCCCAAAATCAGTCACAGAGCTTGATCAGCATGTGACTTTATCTTGTTAATGCCTTGACGGCTTGACTCATCTCTTCGTTTGGAATTATTGTACAGAAGCAATTATAAACAACAACTAGGAAATGAGGGTTTTTTTTATCTAACAAAAGTTATGGATTTTGAAATTTGAATAATACCTATAATTAATAAAAAAACTTGCGTTGCAACTTATCCCGGCTCTCCGTCTGGTCGTTAACCCTTTAACGACCGTGGTCAATTATGGGGTGGGCAATCCTTTGTATTGTCATTTAAGAGAATTTTTAGGGTTATTGAATATAGATATCTATCACAGATCTGACTGTACAAATGGAAATATCTTGTAGGGTTTAGTGATATGCATCATGAATTATGTTCACTCTTTAGTTGTTATGGTCATCTTTTTGCATTTATTGGTGTATTTTCAGCCGGTACTCTTTTAGTTTTTTCAACCCTCTAGCCACATGCCACCTCAGATTGGTCTCATTTCTGTCCTAAACTCTTCACTTTCCAATTCCCCAAACCCGTCTCCTTTGCCACGTCATCAAATTCCTTGACATGCTCTCTCTACAAACTGAAAAGAGTTAAAATCAAGCAGGAACTAGTCGACCAGTCCTTAATGGGTTAAGCCATAGGAGGTTCTAAAATGGCGCATGTTCTAAAACAGTGCACCTCCTCAAATGTATTCAATTTATACATGTTACATATTCCTTCAACAATGTACAAGAGATGTACATTTGAGGAGGTGCACCACTTTAGAGACCTATGGCCTTTCCACTTCAAAATTTCATAACCAATTCCACAAAGCTCCAAAATTTTTGAAACATCTTGGGTTAGATGCCAATTCCTCTTGTCTTTCAAGGAAAATTTACTGAACAAAATTTCAAGAAGTTTCACCTCCCCAAAATTCAATTTCAGCCCTTAAATGCTCCATTTTAGAATCTCCTACCTTAGTAATTGTTACTTGATGGGCATGGGATGGGGGCATTAGATGGGGAGATGGGATGGATGCATAGGATGGGGAGATGGGTGGACGCATGGGATGGGGGCATTAGATGGGGAGATGGGATGGATGCATAGGATGGGGAGATGGGTGGACGCATGGGATGGGGAGATGGGTGGACGCATGGGATGGGGAGATGGGTGGACGCATGGGATGGAGAGATGGGTGGACGCATGGGATGGAGAGATGGGTGGACGCATGGGATGGGGAGATGGGTGGACGCATGGAATGGGGAGATGGGTGGACGCATGGGATGGAGAGATGGGTGGATGCATGGGATGGAGAGATGGGTGGATGCATGGGATGAGAAGATGGGTGGATGCATGGGATGGGGAGATGGGTGGATGCATGGGATGGGGAGATGGGTGGATGCATGGGATGGGGAGATGGGTGGATGCATGGGATGGGGAGATGGGTGGATGCATGGGATGGGGAGATGGGTGGATGCATGGGATGGGGAGATGGGTGGATGCATGGGATGGGGAGATGGGTGGATGCATGGGATGGGGAGATGGGTGGATGCATGGGATGGGGAGATGGGTGGATGCATGGGATGGGGAGATGGGTGGATGCATGGGATGGGGAGATGGGTGGATGCATGGGATGGGGAGATGGGTGGATGCATGGGATGGGGAGATGGGTGGATGCATGGGATGGGGAGATGGGATAGACGGATTGGATGCATGGGATGGGGAGATGGGATAGACGGATTGGATGCATGGGATGGGGAGATGAGATGAATGCATGGGATGGGGAGATGGGTGGACGCATGGGATGGGGAAATGGGTGGACGTATGGGACGGGGAGATGGGATGGACGGATTGGATGCATAGGATGGGGAAATGGGTGGACGTATGGGACGGGGAGATGGGATGGACGGATTGGATGCATGGGATGGGGAGATGGGTGGATGCATGGGATGGGGAGATGAGATGAATGTATGGGATGGGGAGATGGGTGGACGCATGGGATGGAGAGATGGGATGGACGGATTGGATGCATGGGATGGGGAGATGGGTGGATGCATGGGATGGGGAGATGGGTGGATGCATGGGATGGGGAGATGGGTGGATGCATGGGATGGGGAGATGGGTGGATGCATGGGATGAGAAGATGGGTGGATGCATGGGATGGAGAGATGGGTGGATGCATGGGATGGGGAGATGGGTGGATGCATGGGATGGGGAGATGGGTGGATGCATGGGATGGGGAGATGAGATGACTGCATGGGATGGGGAGATGAGATGAATGCATGGGATGGGGAGATGGGTGGACGCATGGGATGGAGAGATGGGTGGACGCATGGGATGGGGAGATGGGATGGACGGATTGGATGCATGGGATGGGGAGATGGGTGGATGCATGGGATGGGGAGATGGGGAGATGGGTGGATGCATGGGATGGGGAGATGGGTGGATGCATGGGATGGAGAGATGGGGAGATGGGTGGATGCATGGGATGGGGAGATGGGTGGATGCATGGGATGGGGAGATGGGATAGACGGATTGGATGCATGGGATGGGGAGATGAGATGAATGCATGGGATGGGGAGATGGGTGGACGCATGGGATGGGGAAATGGGTGGACGTATGGGATGGGGAGATGGGATGGACGGATTGGATGCATGGGATGGGGAAATGGGTGGACGTATGGGACGGGGAGATGGGATGGACGGATTGGATGCATGGGATGGGGAGATGGGTGGATGCATGGGATGGGGAGATGGGTGGATGCATGGGATGGGGAGATGGGTGGATGCATGGGATGGGGAGATGGGTGGATGCATGGGATGGGGAGATGGGTGGATGCATGGGATGGAGAGATGGGTGGATGCATGGGATAGGGAGATGGGTGAATGCATGGGATGGGGAGATGGGATAGACGGATTGGATGCATGGGATGGGGAGATGAGATGAACGCATGGGATGGGGAGATGGGTGGACGCATGGGATGGGGAGATGGGAGGACACATGGGATGGGGAGATGGGATGGATGCATGGGATGGGGAAATGGGTGGACGCATGGGACGCGGAGATGAGATGGACGGATTGGATGCGTGGGATGGGAGATGAGATGAACGCATGGGATGGGGTCATGGAAACATGTATAAAAACTACAAGACATTTAGTGAAAATTTAGTTTGGTGAATGGGTTATAAATTTGTCTTACCATAAAATCCTCTATTGCTATGATCAAGTCAAAATTAGAAGTTTAGAGTACAAACTCTTCAACTTGAATATAAGAAACATGTGAGAAAAATAAATAGTTTTTTATTATTTTTGAGAAATATTCAATAGAAAAATTTCAAAAAACTGTTTGTTTGTCAAAGCCGCTTTTGAACTACAATTGGCTTGCTTTAGGCCACCTGGCATACTTTTTTTTTCTTCAATTCTTAATATATGTTAGTTGAAACGTGTTTTGAATCATTCAATACTAAGAACTAGAAGCAATATGGAATCTATTCATCATTTTGAACTTCTATAATGAACTTCAAAAGCGAATATCAACGAGGCATCTCTTTTGTTTGCAAATAACACAGGTGATACCTTCATCCAATTGTCATTCGTTTTATTCAACCCCTTAAAGACCTAGTGTTCAAGGTTAGAAACAATGAATGAATGTAAATATGCAATCATGTCCTATGCAAAAAAGATTGGTTTTTTTTCATCCATCCAAATATCACTAGATTCTCATGTTGGTTACATGATAATGTTACCGTACATTTCGCAAAACTTCTTTTTGCAATATTTTTCAATTCACAAGAAAGTTATCTCACAAGTCATGACTCACCACTTGACCACTTGGAGACATATGTAACTCTTTAAATACTAGGTTTTCACATGGTTTATAACCTCAACGTCATTAGCTTAGTTGTTTTTATGTAGCATTGTTATTATTGTTAAGTTCTTTAGAATATGTGTATTGGAATAATTATTGATAAAAATTAGTGTAATATCTATAAGTATTTAGTGTTAAGAAATTAGAACAGGTAAATTGGGAAAAAATGAGGGACTATTTTGTACTCCACCTTAATCTTACATTAGTTACATTTACATATAGTAAATGTAGGCATAGATACAGCTCAAAGTTGAATTTTATTTGAAATTCTTGGAGGTAATCATTGAGATTTGAGACTTCACTGTTGTATGAGAGAATGCAAGCTCATTTTTTTTGTATTATGCTAAATTTTACATAATGACTGAAATAGTGAAAGTCCCAAAATGTATTGTTTTTCCCAATTTACCTAATGTGGTGTTTTAGCGTGCGGCAACCTAAATGCACTATAATATTGTGTAGAGCCAATAAACAAGAGAGTGTAACAAAATAAGGTAAACACACTGTTCTCTGACCCCTCCCCAATTCTGCACCCTACTTTTGAGGGCTTCTCCACCCACTCTTGAACCCAAAGTGGAACAATGAATACTTTTTGCACAAGCAAAATCTGCCACATGTTCAGATTGTCAAGTGCTAAGTTACTTTAAGATGGTTGGGATTGGGACCCTTAAATGTCATAATAGGAACACATCCAAACAATTTCAAGGATAGTCTAGAGCCGCTAATAAAGACTCTATCACTATGAGCTGCAATTTTACCCTTTAATATAAAATAATTTACAATACTTTTTTCACAAAAATTACGTTCCACAACAACTTATTGGAAGACTAACCCTACTGATTTTTTTCTTGAATTTTCCGAGACCTTGAGTTATCCAAACCCTACCCTTAAACGGTCGGGTATGACTGCGTCTTCCTTACGGACTAATGAAAAAAGTTTGACTCGTGTGCGTGGGACGTGCTTGGTTGCATTCAATGGCTGTTCAGAATATGCACAGCTCCTCATTCCTCTTGAAGCGATAATGCAGCGGAGCATTCATGCAGGTGGCGATATCTTCGATCAAGGTTTGATGGAAGCTCAGAACATTTGTTGAGAACGAACTTACAGCGGCCGGAGTGGAGAGGTGCAGTGCAGGAGTGCAGGAGTACAGGAGTGCAGGAGTGTGCATGGACGTGGAGCAGCCACCACCCAAGCATGAACGGCGAAACATGGCCACACGCTTCCTTGCGTATAATTGCAAAGCAAAGCAAAGCAAGTCTTCCGGCAACAAGCGCAGCAGCAGCCTGCGGAGGTTTTTTACAGTATATTAACTTAGAAGCTCATAGATTTCCGTGCACCGGACGAGTCGAATGCGGAACCAGAGCAGAGCAGAAGCAGAAGCAGGATCTCTGCTACACTCACTCCCACTTTGCAGGCCTGGCCCGCTCTGTCTCTGTAAGTGCCTAGACGGTCAAACTTCACACTTTCATTTGCTGAAACTCAGGAAGATTGTTTTATAACCTCACAACATTAAAAAGTATCCATAACCCCTGAACTCTGAGGGTTTTCAAAAATGCACTGAATCGAGGACACTTTTAGTCTTCAAGGGCGTTCAGGGGTTAAGTTACAAAAATTACTTGCATGGGTCCAAGAGAAATTTGGGCTCAACTAGCCACAACTCTTAGGCAAGGGCGTCCCATGTCTCATTTTTGCTAATTCCCACCTCAACTTCAAATCTCAACTTCATTGGGTTATTTAGAGCAAATAAGATTACTAAAGAAAGTCATGAGTGTTTTATGCAAAAATATTGGTGGGACTTGGGTTGAAATTTGAAAGTTAGTTTTGGCAAAATGGTTGACCCAAATTTTGGGTGAAGTCCCACCTTCTTTGGAGCCAACAAAATTCAAAAAATGCCATGCAAGCAACTGAAATATGGGACTTGGGTTGTAATGTGAAGAATCAAATTCCAAATTTTGGTTTTACACTAAGGTAGGCACACCTAATGGTGTGAGTGTACCTAATGGCGCTCATATGTGTGTTAGGTTTAGATTTCTGACTACAAATCTAGGCCCTCCGTAGATGGCTCATCTTTTGAGACTTAGAAGATAAGCCATCTATGGAGGGCTTGGATTTTTGATTAGAAATCTAAACTTGACACACACATGAACACCATTGATAGGTACACTCACGTCATTGGGCGTGCCTACCTTAATACTTTTGATTTTATACCAATCACATTCTCACATTTCAATAGGACTAAACCTCTAAACGTCCCAGCGTACCGCTCCGACCAGTACAGTACGGGGTATTTTTCTTGTACTTGGATTGGATCCACACCTTTACTTCATTTGAGACCAACAAAGAAGTTGAAAAATAGATCAATGCGGTTCTAGTGAGCTATTTGAGATCCAAAATAAAAATTTCTTATTGGTAGCAAATGACAATTATACGTCAACATATATACTATGCCCTATGGACGTTTAAGGATTAAGAAATGGGACATAGTGTGAACCGCCCCTCAGCCCAATGTAGAAATTTGCCTCAAACTTGACCATCCATACACATGACCAGGGAAATCCAAAAAACAATAGAAAGCAAATCAAATAAAATTGCAGAAGTCATAACATTCAATAGCACTCAGCATGCTTGTCCTCCCTCCAACTGAAAAGTGTGGAATATTCCACATCCATCAATAGCTAAGAGGACACTTGGCTAAATTTTTCAGAGAGTTTATGAAAGAGAGGCTCAATTTAGTGCACATACAATCGATGTGGGGGCCAACCATGTCACGAAAAACAAAACAAAAAAAAAAAAAAATGTGCCATGATGAAGTTTTTGGATGATACCTAAAGAGAGGGAAAGGCAACCTCTCTTCAAGCTACTGAATGTTATGGTACCAATCAAAACTTGAATCTACTAATACAAACTAGCCAGGTTTTCAAAAATGCCTAATTAGAGAATAGGCAATATTGGGTGCGTGCATTTGACCCCGTAACCCCTAAATGCCTAAGACGCCATAATTTGGTGTTATTAACACTAAAATTTGGTACTGTGGGTATTTAGGGATTAATGCCCACGGTAATTTTTTCTCAAAAAACATTTAAAATTGTCATTTTTAGATATGAGAACCTCAGAGATTTTTTTTTTTTTTTTTTCCTACAAACTTACTTACAAGATCTTACATAAGACTTATGCAAAAAGTTGGGGTGAATTTTTTATGAAGTTTGACCATCTGGATTGAAAGATATGATCATTTGAAGTTACAATATAAAAAATTGAGCCCTCCAAGAGCCCCTAGGCCCTCCAAAGTCTCAAAAAAGAGCCCAAGATATGTACCATTAAGCAATAAACAATTGAAATCACCAGTCCCCTATTTCCACCCATCCTTTGAATTCAATGCAATCATGAAAGTTATGTTGTTGCACCATAACAATTTGACAAAGCCGTTGGTACAAATGCACAATAGAAAACAAATCATAATATACTCTATTTAAATTGATGAGAGAAGTACTTGAAAAATAACTAGTGAGTACATTTACATATTTTATGAGTGCAATGCTTTTTGTATTTTTTTGGATTGTACATGTGGCTAAGGTCCTTCATATAAGATAGAGATAGATATGAGAGATTTTTCTTGTACTCACATGCCTAGCCCCCAATTATAGTAAATTTGCTTTGTCAAATATTTAGGGCTCTTAGAAGGTTCAAATTCTTCCTAATGTTTTACGACCTTTGCTCAAAATTCTCAAGCCTCTTTGACCATTTGTTATGAACATTATTTGCAACATGGATGTTGTAAAGAGTTGTCCAACTTGCTCTATATCATGTTAGGCATATTTCCACAAATTTCCAAAACCAACAAAGATGTGGAACACACCTTACATAGCCTTGCATTGCAATCATGTGCTTGAAATTCACACTAAATTGGAATTTTTTGCAAACCAACTTTTTGAGGGTTCATGTTGAGTTGCAAAAATCCAAACAATAGATTGAAAGACTTTACCTTTATTAAGAATCCTAAAAAGTTTTAAAAAAATTATCTCTAATAGTTATTGCATTATTTTGAAATGTTGTTGTATTTACCAAAAATAATAATGTACTTATCTAGTACACTATTGCTTTGGATGTGCTCCAATGAAGGGTTATGCCTTCATTGGTTGATTTTGGGAGAAGTCAATGAAAAATGGTTTGCCCAAACTACTCCTAGAACAAAAAAAATCTTGAAAACACCAAAAACTTTTGAAATGTAACTTTGATTTCAATAAAAATTGCTCTCACCCCTAGCCCCTGCAAAATCCTATTTTAGAATAAAAATTCAAAGAAATGATCAAAGACCCTGAAAAAGAGGCATGGACATGGCACCAAAGTGGCACATAATCAAAGCACTGTCGTCATGCAAGAAACCCCTAGCAAAATCAAACATAGACTTTAGAAATCTCGACTTCTGCACATTCCAAGGAGGAATAGAGGATGCAGGCAGTGATATGTCAAGCACTGGTAAATCCTCAGGCATGTCAGCAATAATCATATCCATGGCACTCCGCGTGCCAACTACGCCATGAAATGCCCTCCTACGCTTGTTCATGTATTGCGCAAGCAATTCATATGGCTTAGACTTTAGGCAAACAAACAACAAGAAAAAGGAAGGGCAAAAGCAACAAAAACTAAGGATTAGAGGTCATTATTGCATCAATGAAAGCTTTCATGTCAAGAAACTCTGCTAGAAATCAATTGAACTTAGTCCGGTGAGCATTAATGGAAGCCAAAGAACCATAAATAGGAACTCTTGCTGCTCCGAGGATGCTAATCCTATCTCTAGAAATGCAGGACAAGGATGTACATCAAAACTTACATTCAAATATGCCGGGCCTGAAGCGGGATGCTTGAACTGGCACGTAGACTATGAACCTGCCAAAGATGCACTCGGGGAGGCAGGTCTTAGCAAGTTAGACAGCTGAGTTGCTGCAATGACCCTAGCGCTCCTTTGTGATCCCAAGGCATAAGTTTGATTGGCTTTCTCCTCCACCTTCTTTGCCTTAGCGGCAACAGTAGCCTCTCGCTTAGCAACCGCCTTTGCTTCCTTCAACTGCTACTCACGTGTCTTCTTGGCAAGCTTCGCCTTCGAAGTAAGTATCTTCTTCTACTCCTTAGGGTCGAAATGTGCAATGCTGACCTCCTTATTGTCATTGTCTTTGTCTTGGCCAGAAGGTTGGGTGTTAGAAGCATCCAGTGCCGCTTTTAGCGCCAAATCCTGAGGAGAACATGTGTTATAAGCACAATCCAAATACCACAATCTTGCTTTGAGATGCACCAAGGACCAATTTGTGCACACCTTAGGACTATACATGCAATCCTTGGAGACTAGGTCAACCCACATAGAGAAGAAGGGTGGCAATTGAGATTCTTCAAGAAATCCCTTTGCCACAAGCTCATATTTGAAGTACCTGTAAAAAGAAAATTCACTAGATTCAGACATAATTATAGGTCCCAATAGAGTAATCAAAGCCAAACACACATCTGAGAAAGATAAAATGGTGAAAGGGACAAACCTATAGAGTACTTGCTCCATTGCTAAATCTATAAGCAGATGTAGCTCAAAAGGCTTGGACCTTAAATATGCATTTTTATCCGTAAAGAAAGAGACAAACCCAGTGTCCCATATCTTAAGTTGCCAATAATTGACGTACTTAGGAAAACCAAGTGGCTCAAAATCAAGTGAATCATTCAAAACAATTCTATCCTTTGCCATGATTACCAAATTCAAATCTTTGATGATATCCTCCAAATGAATTGGTTCATACAATCTATAATAAGAGAAATGACAATATGACCAAACCATGCAAAAAAAAATGATTTATAAAAATAAAGAAACAACTTCATCAAGTAGTTTGTGAGTTATTTAGAAAAAAAACACACCCCAGCACAGAAGCAAGCTTTACTCAGCCAGCTCTTCAAGTCGGTATTGGTAACTGGCAAAACAATAAGGCTTATGAGATTGACCACTTGAATTCCAATATCTCAACTAATAAAGTTTGTGATGCAACAATGCGTGAGTTGTTGCCACCAATTGAAGCTTCTCTAAAGTCATTTCAATTTTTGAGGAGTTGGCGGTGCTCCAATGTCCAGGGTTGCTAGGAGGCAAGCTTGTGAGTGGGAGCCCATGAACATGTGAGCCTGTGAGCGGTTACTTTCAAACCTTGAAATTTGCAGAAAGGTCCTATTACCATGGGTTTAGGGTGACCAAGATAAGCGGCACACCTATTACTGTGGAACAAGCAATGGGGTGGCCCTTCACAAATGGTATGTATTCTACGGCCCTACCATCTCGAATGATTAATTTGTGCTTCCTTGTATATATTGTTTGACGTATAAATGTAATTCATATTGGTGCAAACTAGCTTGTTCTAGGACCTCTCATATGTTGTTTAAATTATTCTTCATTTAGTTAGTACCGGAGACTAGGTTATTTTTTTGAACATATGTCCAAGAATGATCTCAAAGACAGTGTAGTGTTCATGAAAATAAATTACAAACTTCCACTGGAAGTTCCTTCTACAGTGGTTCTATTATTTGAACATTCTTCCAATAATGATGTTCAAGGGTGGCTATTGTCCACAAAGAAATGGACTTGAACATTCTTCCAAGAATGATGTCCTAGGGAGGCTACTGTTCACAAAGAAATGCACCTCACTCCATTGAAGTTTACTGCAAGTGAACATTATGCCAAGAATGATGTTCTAGGGGTATCACTACCCATGATCATTTTCAACATATTTCTTACAAAGTAATAGAACTTCTATTGTGTGCTGTATGTAGAACTTCAACCTAGAAGAGCTGGCAGATATGCCTACTTGCAATTTGTTGGAGAGCGTCTACAACAAGTGGCTTCAGATGTTTGGTAATCGTGGAGGTAATATACTTGAAGCTACTTGTGACGACGGCTCTTTTTTTCTTCTCTGTTTGTGACCAAATAATAATACCCAAAACTATGCACTCACTACTGCTCATTAGCTCTGAACTCCCTCTTTGACAACCCGTGTATTACACTACCAAGTCATGGCAAATCAAATTCCCTCAATTTTTGCAGCTTTTCTTCTTTTTCTTGAATACTACCTATTTCATTTTATTAATGCCCTGTCATGTGCTACAACAATTTAGAAAACCTCTAAATCATTTGGCTTAATCCGCTTCAACTACACGGTCATGGATGCAGCCCAATATCCATGGTAATAGGACCCCATTCTTAATATGAGTACTATTTTCATTTAATTACTACAAGTGTTTAAACTCATCACTGTAAATTTTCATTTATACTTCAAACGTTTAGGATTTAGGCTCCACGCTCATGACTTTCCTGCTCCCGGCTCACAAGCTCACTGCTCACCGCTCCTCTAGTAGCGTTGTTGCTCCAATGCGTTGTGACTTGTAGAAGATATTAAAAAATATATAGGATCTGCAGATGCAGAATTCAAACCTACAAATCATTAAAGAAAAAGCTCTTAAGCTCTCAAGGGAGCCAGCAAAAGCCGCCAGAGAAGCCATGGTACCGCACCAAAGCAAAGCTGCACAACAGGGAGGTGACCTCCTTAGCCACTGGGGCCAAGGCTTTGGGACCGACGCCTCGGCCTTGACGGCAAAGGGGCTCGCCCTCACGGTGAGTTGCCTCCCCTTATTTTGGTAGCCACTTGCCGTTTGAGCGAGCCCCTTGGCATTTGGAGCCAAAGCGTCAGTCCCAAAGTCTTGGCCTTGACGGCTAAGGTGCTTGTCCAAACGGCGCGTGGCCCCTCCGCATGTGAGAGCCGCACGCCATAGGGGACGAGGTTTTGGCCCCAAAGCCTTGGCCTTAACAGCCAAGGGGCACGCCCTTACAGCACGCGCCTCCACCATTTTCTTGGAGCCGCATGGCGCAAGGGTGAGCCCCTTGGCCGTTGAGGCCAAGGAGCTCACATACAAGTCGCACATGATTTAAGGAGCTCCATGGCACTTACACAAAGCCTAGCCACCATTGTGAAGAAGTAGGCAAAAGCCAAACGCCGCAAAAGGATACACTAAAGCATTGCAATGGTGCTAAGGTGCAAGCTCCTTTGCACGCACGAGAGGGGCTTTGGCTCCAAAGCCCTCCTCGCGCGTGCGCAAGGACTTGTGGCACGTGCGCGGGCACACGGCAAGGGGTGCTAACCCTCACGCTCGCTACGGCGCAAGCCATTCATTCCTCAGCCCCTAATACCTCAATAATCCTGTAACATTTGAAACGTGAATTTGCACAAGAAAGTGAGTTGTGCAGGTTCATACCTTCTCCATGAAGCGCTCTTCTAGAGTAGGATTAGCAATAGCAACATACTTTCCAAATGATCCTTTAATGTTGGCGTGCTTTGTGGCTGTTGCACTGCTCATGATTACCATGGCAGCATGCTAGGTCTTGTCCTCAATGCTTGCATTGTTCCAATACTGCTGGGCCGCAACATTTGAAGGATCTGTGCATTCTCATGCTTCAAGACAATACAGGAAAATCAGTGATGACATAAGTTGATGGGCAAGTAAGCAATTCACAAGGTCAAACTTTTGCAATACTCACCCAAAATACGACACTAATGAATACATCTGTTACTAATGAGTACCATGTCTTCTCTTGGTGGGGATTGGTAATGCACTTAGCGTACTCTGCTTGAGTTAAGCTGGGTTTGAGACTCTCCAAGGGCTGCATCCCAAGGGCCTTCGCACAATGCAATGTGTGCACGAGGTTGTTCTTCACAAATGATGTTTCTGTCCTACTATTCCACAAATCAATGTCATTGCATCAAACCCCCGTTAGATGGATAGTGTTCAAACATCCAATCATCAAGAAATGTTGCAGATTATAGAAAACAAGTATTGTGTGACGTACCAATTGACGTTGTGCATAGCGTTCATAAAGATGCCCATTTTACCATGCATGTCAAGGCAAATGGGATCCACCAAATAATGCCAGGCCAAATCCTTAGAATGAAGCCTCTTGATATATGTTATCTAGGCCTTGTGACGGTGGTTGACATTGCAAACAAAGAACACGCATATTGACAAATACCTCAAATTTGATGTGGCTAAGAGGAACTCCTCAAACATATTACTCTTGGCTGTCCATAGCCGTCTCCAAGCCTCCAAATCCTCAGGAGTGTAACACCTTTCCATTCCATTCTCATCCGTGCTAGAAACGCAGAACACGCTTGTACTAATGCAATACCCGTGAGCAAAATAATGCTCAAGCTTAGTAACATCCGCTGACAGAGTTGGCCGGACCAGCAGGAGGGTGATCATATGACAGAGAGGTATGTCAAATCTCAAGAGTGCTCTCAACAATATTTGCATGTTGTCAATTTCCTGTATGGTGTTTACACATTGCTGCTGGCGGAACTTGTCATCTCCAAGCTGCTCCTCCACCGCCTCAGATGCTACAACCTCCATTGTTGCCTCAATCTGGCCTTGAGGAGCCTTGAGCGAAGGTGGCGTTTGATCCATCTTGTCAGTAAAACTTTGCAAAATCCACATACACAACCTTCAAAATCCAGAGGAACATGTAAACAACATTCCAAGTAATATAATTGCATCACAATAGAGTTGTGTGAGTGAAAATCCACCACTGTCATGGCCCTATTGAAGACCTCCGTCCCAAATTCAAGAAAATTATGAATCACTACAACAACCGGTATTTGCTAAGTGTGAACTGCGCATTAACTTAAATTTAAAGCTGGTTATGCCATGTACAAACAGAATTACCTCGCAAGCACAGATTTTTGTAAAACTTTTTCTTGCTGGAAAAAGGTGCTATAGAGCCAAAAGCCGTTTTAGATTTAGAAAGGACGTTAACCGATTCTGATTCATAATTGTATTTGATAGTGAACTCGCTAGCACGATTTGTCTTGAGTTCAAAATTTTGAATTTTTTTCAATAAATTAACCATAAGATCCATTTTTTCACTTGCTTATGTACATCCTCTCAAAAATTCAAGGTGTTTGAGGGCTTACTTCATTAGATTATAACACTCAAAGTTGGGGTAAAACTTTTTTTGAAGCTTCTCTAAGGTGTCAATTTTTTTAGTCATTCAAAATGATATCTTCCGCTTTATGAATTTCTTGGGCAATTAACTTTCTTATAGAGCATGAAGCTGGCTATATGCCTCAAAAATTTCATGATCATCCAATGCTTAAACATAATGGAAAAAAATGGAAGTGGGAATTGCTTTGTTCAAATTGTCATTACACTAAGAAAACTTCACAAAAGAGATTCTTATAGAAATAAATCTCAAGTACACACCATGTAGAGTACTTGCCAAAGGGATTGTTTTCTAAAAATAAAAAGTAAAAAAAAATTACTACATAGTCAAAGAGAGTTGACTGCAAATGTTGCTCATTTACCAAGCCATTATAAAGTGGATTTGAACACTATTTGGGCAATACCCTTCCTCAATTTGTTTCTAATTTTTTTGAGGATGCCCATGTTGACATCTAAATCACATATGGTACCATATGTCACTCAAAAACTATTCAATTTCACTTTTTTTTGGAAGGTATGCAAGCTTTTCAATATGAGCACGTACACCCTTATTTTCACAATCTTATCTTATGTATTTACTTGGGAAATGCTTGCCCAAATATCCCAAAAGCCCAAAGTGGGCTCCTTGCTTTAGGGTTAACAAACTCTAATGAGGCAGCAGCACCCATAAGCATCAAACTAAGGATTTTGGAGTAGGAAAATCAGCTGATGAATTTTAAAAATAATATTGTCAAATTAGGAAGAGGAAACAAAAAATATTGGCATCAATTTCAAAGTTCCAGTTGCCAACAATCCCACGCATATGTTCATGAAGATTTTTCAAAGTCTAAAATCACTAAAATTGTATAGTTGTGTGTAAGAGATGCTAAAAAAATGCTTATTGGTTTTAAATAGTGAGACGAAGCACTCAAAATTATCATGTTAGTCACCCAAAAGGCCAAAACCACCACTTTGTTACCTATAACCATCACTTCATCACCCGTAACCATCACTCTATCACCCACAACCATCACTCTGTCACCCACAACCATCACTTTCTCACCCATAACCATTTGATTTTGTATTTATTAGTCCTTGATAGTGCCAAGTGACACCCATGGGGACACTGCGCTTATGGGTGCTACTACCTTATAAGGTAGGAGCACCCATAAGCATCAGTGTCCCCAGAACCGTCACTTCTGAAATCTTGGAAAATTTATGAAAGTGAATAGATGCAATGACAAGTATGTACAACATGTGAACATGAATTCTTAAAAGTGGTTATGGGTGCAATGGCAATTTGCTCTTTAAAAATTCATAACTTATTCTCACATTATCCAAATAATACATTTGAAAGTGCAAACTTTTTTTTTGTTTGTTTCTAATAAGATCTTATAATTTGCTAGTTGTTTATTAATAGTCATCATGTTCAAAACCCTTCATTTGACATTTATGGGTGCTCCTACCTTAGTAGTTATTTCAATTTGAGATTGAAACAAAAAAGCCAAGAACAAAATTCTGAGTCGTCTAGAATGAAAACGTGACTTTTTCATATTTTGGGTAAATGGGCTCCTTTTGCTAGTTTTGGAGTTGGTCATGGGGGTTCACAATGCGGACAGCAAGCCCAACGTCACTAGGGAGCACTTGCTGCAGCTCCCCCATTCAATAGGGGGTTTCATATATCTCAAAAAAATGGTGGAAAAATGGTTGTGAACAAGTTTTTGTTCATCGGTGAATACGCTATCATCACAACCTTTGGGAGGTCATCATGGCTTGTTCACGGAGTGACTTGCTTACATTTTTCACAAATCTTATTCATGTGGACAATTTTGGTGCAAAATGTCATAATTGAAACCCCCTAACCCCTAAAGGACCATTGTCCTTTTGAGGGACAGTTTGGACTTTGGGCAAGTACCTATGGCTAAACTACTTTGTGTGATTTTTAAAACATTTATTCAAGGTGGGGAATTCAAAGATCTATGTGGGCATCTAATTTTTTCTTCATTCTGACATTTGATGAAGAAGTTATGCATGAGTTTTTGAAACCTTGGGGAGGACGGCCCGCCTGGGCAGCCCAAAAACTTTTTTAAAAATTAGATTTTTTTTAAACTAAAAATTGAAATTGGTTCTTTAGACTTTTTGATATGTGGAAAGCTTTGAAGCATTCAATTTCAATCAATGACATGAAAGTTATGAGGAGTTTTTGTTTGCGGGCAATTATGGATTCTCTACTCTTAAATAAACTTTTAAGGGCTTTATTTTACTCAATTTTCAATATTTTGGAAAAAAATTAAATGAGAGGAAGTAGTTTGTTTATCACAACAAGACTGTAGGTTGTTAGCAGATTTGGCCTAAAATAATACCCCAAAATTTTGCCTAGATATTCTATAAATTATTCTCCAAAAATGCCCAATGTTAAACAAATCAAAAAATTGAAATGCCGAATATTATCAAAGTCATTAAGCTTAAATAACAATGGAAGGTTAAGGTTGATTCCAAAAGGGCTCAATCTATTGCAAAGTTTTTACCAAGGGCTAACTTTAGAAATTGGAAGATGCTTAGAAAAAGGCTTAATTCTACTAAATTTTTTGGTTGAATGCCAAATAATGACAACTTTTTCTAACAATGCCTAATCTTGTCTAATTATTAAATCTGATGCCAAATTGATTTTTCCTAGAAAAATAATCAATTCGGCTGTGAGCAGCTGAATCTGCTCCCCACCTATAGTATAACCGTTGAGATTTGCATTTTTTGTTTCAATAATTGAATTCTTAGCAAGTTAGTGTTTTAACTCATTCTCTACTTCTTTTTACTTACTAATTTTCCCATGTGCTATGTAGTTCTAATTGATTTGAAAATTCTTTCACACGTCCCTGACTTGATCTCCTAGATGGACAAAAAAAGCGCAATTTTGGATAGAGCAATTTTTTTGTTATAAGAGTAGTCAAAGGCTTCTAAAAATTTTGGGCAGCATAGATTTTCTTTTTCTTTTTCAATCTAGATGTAAATATCTCACTCCTCTCCATGTGGAATGAGCTGATTTTTTTTCCCATAAATACCTCTTCTAGTGTGAGGCAAGATTCTACAGTTGGATTTCCCAAAAATAAAACATAAAATCCATTATTACTAAACCTCCTAAAAGTGGCAGTTTTTAGTGATTTTCACAGAAAAAAGGGTGTGGTCCTTTAGGGGCTAATTGCCCCACGCACATGGGTCCTCACCATGTATTGTAGGGAGCCCTTTTTGGGGCTGAGGACTCATACGTGAGAGAAAGCTCTCTCACGTACGAGTCCTCAGCCCCAAAAAGGGCTCCCTACAATACAAGGTGAGGACCCATGTGTGTGGGGCAAATGAAGCGCTCTCCTCAAGCTCAGTTTGTTCTTGGTCTTGTTTTGTCATTTGGCCAAGGAACCTGAATGTTGAGGAGGGTCATGCTGTTGGGAATAGTATGGGATGTTCCTCATGGAGAACACAAAAACCCGCGCTTGTCTTAAATTCCCTGACAGCTTTTTCTTGTGGGAACCATGTGAAAAAAAAGAGTCAAAATAATGTCTATAGGAGTTTAGAAATTTGGGGAAATTTGATGAATGCCCTAAAATTTGCATTATTTGAATAGATACCCCTCATTTTTCAGAAATTGCACAAATATCTTTGATATGGTTCTTTTTCTTTTTCAAAGTCATTGTTTCTAGATCTTGGTAGTGAATGTCTTGATGTTTGAAGCATAGACACACAAATATGGAACAAAAAATTTGAAAAAATACTTGCAAAACTACCTTCAAATGCTCCTTTGAGATGTCAAGGGTATGTGTGCAATTTCTGAAAAATCAGGAGCCTCTATACAAATAGAGCAAAACTCAAGGGTATCTATTCAAATAGAGCAAAAGTCAGGGGTATCCATCAAATTTTCCTAGAAAATTTACTATTAGAAGATTGAAATTTGTATTCAGATTCAAAGGCCTTGGAATTAGTCTAGGTTCACTCAAGGAAATGAAATTGACCAATTACAATATAGAGACGGGTTCTTACTTTTATCCTTATTAGAAAAAACACAAATAGGTTTCCACCTTAACTCTACAAATATGTATGTGTAGTATACCAAGCCATTACACTCATATGAGTAGGAAGAAACCAAGTGAAGGAGTTGGCTTGCCTTATGGTCAGAGAGGTCTGTAGTGTGTTTGTCTTTAGAATGTATTGTCATTGTCTCTTTAGTAGAGTCCTATGGGTGGAGTTGTTCTCCAAATGGATGCACAGTGTACCATTAGAAAGCTCTAAACACTACCTTTCTATTGGTGTAAATACATCTTATTAGGAAACAAACTACAATTTTCAGTACTGATTATTATCAGTTGCAAATTAACAAAGATTTCAGATTGCCAAACATATTTAGCTATTAGAATTGCCCAAGTTCTCAATGGAAACAAACTCTATAACCCTATGACAACAAGGGTTCTAAGAAATACAGTAGAAACTGACCACTTTTTGGTCGCGTTATTGTTAAAAATCTAAAGGATTGTTTTTTATTATTATCTCACATCATTCATGCTGGCCAAGTTTGCCAACTAGTGCATACATATTTGTGCAGAGAGCTCTCAGCTTTAGTTACAAGAAAACAAGGCTAAAAAAAAGATGCCCTCTCTCTTGTAGTTGGTTATTTTTTTCTCTCTTTCGATAATTTTAGAACTGAAGTAGGATCCTCGAACATTCTATACAAAAATCTCGTAGTACTATATGAATAAATTTCTAAACCCTCACATTTTCTGCAAGGTAACTGAGAACTTTGAGCTTTTTTTCCACCCTGGCCCCACAAAGAAGGGATGTGCAGTGCACTGTACAGTGGGGTAGAATAAGTTTCTGTCCACCCCATTCTACTATTCAAAGGACATAGCATTTTATAGAATGCAATTGGTCTTTTTGTATCTTGTATCATTAAGTTTTAATTCCTACATAATCTTAATCAAGTATACCAAATTTGAGTTCCAAAAAATCAAAATCTTATTTTTGGGGAATTGTTTTAGATGAAATTCATGGTTTTATATGATAATTGATTAAAAAACATTGATGATGAATTAATGAAATTTGATTGCATGGGTATGTAGGAAACATCCATGTGCACATCTTTCCTTCTAACAAAAATCTCCAAAAAGTTTCAAATTTCTTTCTAAAGAGATTTTAATGTTGAAGTGATCATAACCAAATTTAGTAAAGTAGGTATTTCTTTATGGTAATTAGATTTTTCCAATTGACTCATACACAATGATTAAGTTTGTACCTTTTAGCATGGTGATATGTTTACTTTGCAAAAAGCTAATTAAAAAATAAACAAAAATATTTAACTAAATTTGGTCATGATCACCCCAGCACTAAAATCTCTATAGAAGGAAATTTGAAACTTTTTGAGATTCTTGTTAGAAGGAAAGATGTGCTTGTGGGTGTTTCCTACATACCCATGCAATCAAATCTCAAAAATTCATCACCAGTGTTTTTTAATCAATTATCATATAAAACCATGAATTTCATCTAAAACAATTCCCCAAAAATAGGATTTTGATTTTTTGGAACTTAAATTTGGTATAATTGATTAGGATTGTGTAGGAATTAAAACTTAGTGATACAAGATACAAAAAGACCAATTGTATTCTATAAAATGCTATGTCCTTTGAATAGTAGAATGGGGTGGTCAGAAACTTATTCTACCCCACTGTACCGAGCTGGTGTTGCGAGTTGCGACCATACATACATACGTGTTGAAACGTGTTGAAACGGGGAAGGGAAAGAAAAGGGATCCCAGGTTTTGGATGACGTGGTCTGGTTTGAATGCTAATTTGTCGTTATTGTTTTTTTTTTGTTCCATTTTGTTTTGTATTGTAGCAGAAGAACAGGCAACTGAGATTTTCTCTGACTGCAGCCACGTCATGCGAAGTGTCGACTGTGGAGTATGAGAGCGCTTTTCTGGATCGAAACCTCGAACTGTGCAAGGTGCGGAGTGCGTAGTCACTACACTTACTCACTAGTCACCGAAGTGCCGTAGTGGCTCCATACTTGGCGAGAAGTGATACATTCCGCAGGCTCCGTGCGACAGATATTCCATGGGCGTGGGAGAGCTTTGCCTTTGCCAGAGTCACGCCCTAATTAGCCAGCCTCCACTGACAACCCAGTCTGTCACATTTAGCAAACACCTCCGTCAGTCCGTCCCCGTAGTCCCGCACTCCCTCCCTTTGGCAATTCTGGACTGGAGAGCTCTTAAAAAGTTGTCTAAAGATCGTCTATTCTGAAAAAGCCTATCACCCCTCCGAGCTTTGCCCTCTCCAAGTTGGAGGAGGGGTTCTAATTATCGCCTCCGTAGATTCAAAGGTCAAAAAGAATAAAAGAGGTTCAATGGGTTTGTTCTCTCATGAGCATCACACTCAACATTTCACTATCTTTGGCTTAGTTAGAACTTGTGATTACTATCATTGGAAGCATGTAAAATCACTTTTTGAGTAACCACAATACTATATAGATTTGGAAATTCGACAACCAACATAGAGCTCATTGAAAGCAGCTTAAAAGGAAAAAAAAAAAAAAAAAAAAAAAAAAAAAAAAAAAAAAAAACGCAAAAACACAAGCTGAGCCACTCCAAATCATGCTTAAGCCCTAAAGAACTGTTGTCCCTTTGGGGGACAAATGGGATTTCAGGCATGTACCTATGGCTAAACTACTTTATGTAATTTTTTGAAACTTTTATGGAAGATGGGAAAATCAAAGATCTACATGGGCATCTAATTTATTCCTCATTTTGACATTTGACAAAGAAGTTATGCAAGAATTTTTGCAACCTGGGGGAGGGAGGGCAATCTAGGCAGCCCAAAAACTTTTTTAAATTTTACATTTTTAAAAAATAAAAAATTGAATTGGTTCTTTAGATTTTTATTTATATGTGGGAAGCTTTGAATCATTCAATTTCAATCAATGACATGAAAGTTATGAGATGTTTTAGTTTGTGAGTAGTTATGGATCCTCTACTCTAAAATAAACTTTGAAGTCCTTTATTTTCCACAATTTTTAATATTATGGAATTAAAACTAAACCTAATGAAGCAAATTGTTTATTACAAAATTATAACAGTTGGGATTTGCATTTTTCATTTCAATAATAAAATTTTCAACAATTTAGTGATTTGACTCATTCTCTTCTTCTTTTTACTTACTACTTTTTCCCCATGTGTTGTGTAGTTCCAATTGATTTGAAAATTCTCCCACACATGCCTAACTTGGTCTTCTACATGGCAAAAAAAAACCTCAACTTTGTGTAGAGCAATTATTTTCATGTAATAGTGGTCAAAGGCTTTTGAATTAGTTGGACAACATGGAAAAAACCCTTTTTTTCACTTTGGATGTAAATATCTCCCTCCCCTCCATCTAGAATGACCTAATTTTTTCCCTCAAGTATCTCTTCTAGTCTAGGGCAAGATCCTACAGTTGGATTTTCCAAAAAATAAAAAACCTACTTTCTTACTCATCCCCTAGAAGTGGCAGTTCTCAATGATTTTGTCTGAAAAAAGGACTAAGTCCTTTAGGGGTTAACCTCTAAAAAACCGAGCAGCCCTTTGCGGCCAATACAATATGGGGTAATCTTCTTGTATTTGGAGTGCATTCACACCTTTATTACATTTGAGATCAACAAAAAAGTCAAAATATAGATCAATGTTGTTCTAGTGAGGTAGTCAAGATCCCAAATTAAAACTTTTTGTTGGTAGCAAATGCCAATTATATAGCACCGTATATAGTATGTATTATAGTACCTCGATTCTTTAAGGGTTAACCCCTAAATGACCATTGTTCCTTTAGGGGACAAATGAGATTTTGGGCATGTACCTTTGGATAAGCTACTTTGTGTGATTTTTTGAAACTTTTATTGAAGATGGGAAATTTAGAGATCTACGTGGGCATTGAATTTTTTCTACATTTGGATATTCAACAAAGAAGTTATGCAAGAATTTATCAAAACTAGAGGAGGAGGGGCGGTTTGGGCAACATAATTTTTTTTTTAAATTACACTTTTTTAAAGTAAAATTAATTTGGAATTGGTTCTTTAGAATTTTTTATATAAGGGAAGCTTTGAATCATTCAATTTCAAAAAATCAAATGAAAGTTATGAGGAGTTTTTGTTTAAAGGCAATTATAGATTCTCTAGTCAAAAATAAACTTTGATGTCCTTTAATTTACTCAATTTTCATTATTTTTGGAAATAAATAAAACCTAAGGAAGTAGATTGTTTATTACAACATTATAACCGTTGGGATTTGCATTTCTCATTTCAATAATCAAAATCTTAACAATTTAGTGTTTTGACTCATTCTCTACTTCTTTTCACTTACTATTTTTTTCCCATGTGTTGTATAGTTCCAATTGATTTGAAAATTCTCCCACATATACCTAACTTGATCTCCTACATGGAAAAATAAGAGCACAACTTTAAGTAGAGCAATTTTTTTATGTAAGAGAGGTCAAAGACTTTTGAAGTTTACTAGCAGCAAGGAAAAATAACATTTTCCCTTCACTTTAGATGTAAATATCTCCCTCTTCTCCTTCTAGAATGACACAAATTTTTTCCAATAAGTACCTCTTCTAGTCTAAGGTAAGATCCTACGGTTGGATTTCCAAAAGTAAAAATAAAAATCCTTCCATCTTACTCATCCCCTAGAAGTGGGAGTTTTCAGTGATTTTGGGAGAAAAAAGGGCTAAATCCTTGAAAGGTTAAGAAATAAAATCCATGGCAATGGCATGGCAAACTTTGGAATTTTTTCGTGACATTATCATGAATTTCTTTCTAAAGCATGATTTGGAATGGCTCAAACTTTTTTTTGTTTTTTTATTTTTTTGTTTTTTTTGCCTTTTAGGTTGCTTTCAATGAGCTCTATGCTGATTGTCTAATTTCCAAATCTATATACTACTGTGGTTACTCAAATAGTGTTTTTACATGCTTCCAATGACAGCAATCACAAGTTCTAATTTCACACTAAGCAAAAGATAATAATGTATTTACTAAGTTGTTTAAAGTGCTGCATTAATGGTGTTTTAAATTACCTTAACCCACCCTAAACCTTTAACTCTTAATCCCTAAAGGCCCATGCAAGTGGTCCCTTGAGGGCCAAGTGGGATTTTGGGCATGTGCCTAGTTTGTTTCATTTTTTGAAACTTTTATTGAACGTAGGGAATTCCAAGACCTATGCGGGTATCTAATTTTTTCTTTTATTCCAACATTTGTTGAATAAGTTATGCATGAATTTCTGAAAAACATGGGAGGGCGGGTAGTTTTGGCAATTTTCAAAAAAATTGCATTTTTCTAAAATAAAAATCTGAAATTGCTTTTTTAAATTTATGCATATGTGGGAAGCTTTGAATCATTCAATTTTGATTGATGAGATGAAAGTTATGAGAAGTTTTAGTTTACAAGTAGGTATGGGACTCCCAAACCTCCATTCTTTTTGCCCCTTCTAAAATTTGGTGCTTTACTTTTCTGAACGCTTTGTATATTTGTTGTTTTCCTTCGTTTTTTCCAAGTTGTAGTAGACTAAGATTCCCTGGTTTCCACCATTTGGATAAAAGAAATTCAGGTTTCTGATTTTTACATGTATCCTCCAATTTTGCCTAGTATATATGCAAATTTCATGGCCTTACGGCATTGCAAGATTTTACAAAGTATGATTCACACCTCCAATTCATTTGAAAACTCTCTCACACTTACCTAACTTGATCTTCTACATGGAAAAAAAACCTCAAGTTTGCATAGAGCAACTTTTTTGATATATGAGCGGTTAAAGAGTTCTAAAATATATGGGCATCAAGGAAAATAACATTTTCTTTTGGAGAAATTACAAATAGGGGCACAATTTCAAAAAAGTTGTAATTTTTTGTAATTTTTTTCGTTTGGATAGTGGTTGATTTAGACACATCACATTAAATGTTGGCTAACTTCCAAAAAACTTAAAGGTCTCTCCAAATCAAGTTTAAATAAAGAAATTTTAGTATAGGAAATGGCAATTTTTGAAGACTTTTTAAAAATTGGAAGTTAGCTAACATTTAATGTGATGTGTCTAAGTTAACCAATGTCCAAACCAAAAAAAATTACAAAAAATTACATTTTTTTTTGAAATCGTGTCCCTATTTGTAATTATTTTGAAACTACACCCCTATTTGTAATATTTTACGTTTTCATGCCCCTATTTGTAATTTCCCTTTTTTTTAAACTTCAGAAGTCAATATCTTACTCCTCTACATCTAGAATGAGCTGATTTTTTTTCTCACAAGTACCTCCCATAGTTTGGGACAAGATCCTGTGGTTGGATTTGCAAAACAATATTTATTTCCTACTTTCTACTCATTCCCCAAAAGTGGCAATTTTTAGTGAGTTTCTCCGGAAAAAGGGCTTGACCTTTAGTTGTTAAAGCAGTCTCAATAGGAAATTGCATATGAGAGCAAGAAACAAGTTAAGGGTTGGTTTCATAATCTCATGTGGATACAATGCTGCATTTGGGGTGGAGGGACCCAACAACCTATTTGCCTTGTATAAAACTAGTTGACATAGAGGGCTTGATAGAGCAAGTTCCCATTAGGGAGGGGGTGTGTTGAGTGCTGACTTAAAAAGTTGATTGGTTCCTTGACACAAGAGTGAGGTTGTCTAGAGTCACGGTGTGAAATTCCATGGAGTGTTAAGAGAACTCCCAATTTCTTTCTTTTTCTTTCTCTTTCTCAAATAGGCTAGGTTGTCACCGTATTCTTGTTGACCACACCTTTTTGCTTCACTTGCATCCTTTTTGCTTCACTTGGCATGTATAATAATTAATTGCAAAACATTGTTTCGAGGTTACCCATTGACGTGCACTCCAACTAGATGCATCAATTGTTGTTTGCAATGAGTCTTTTTTTTCTTGTCACCTTCATTGTACCAATACCGGTCCTACATGACACAACCATTGAGGTTGTTCTTACATCAAAAGCAAGATTAAAACAAAGCAAAATATAAGGTAGGAGGCCATAATTGCGTTAGGGCATTTTGAACCGTCCAAATAGGGGTCACTAAAATAGTGCACCAAGCCTCTAAATGGATGACACTTTCTTTATTCAAAAATTGTACTTGTGCATGCATTGTTTTTGAACTTCAAGAGAGTGACATGAGCTACAATTAAGTGTGCTTATTGGCCATAATTGTGTTGAGTTTTGTCTTTCAATAAAATATAGATATATGTCATACTAAAAATAAATGAAAACATGTTCTTAACCCCTAAAGGACCAAGCCCTATTTTCTTTGAAAATCACTAAAAATTGCCACTTTTGGGGGAATGAGTAGAAAGGTAAGAAAAAATGTTTTTATGAACATTCAACCATAAGATATTGCCCTAGACTATGGGTCCCATATTAGATAAATTGGAAAAAACAGGGGTCCCATTTTGTACTCCACCTTAAACCCAAAATGTCACCTTAAACCAGATTCAAAGGTATCATATCCAATATGAACCACTAAGATTTCTTCCCTCCCAAATTCCTCCTCTCAGGTGAGGGCATGTGTACAAAAAAAAACGCTGGAGCTCAAATTAAGTTGATCAACTTAATTCTTAAAAGTCCCAAAATATACTATTTTTCCCAATTTATCTAATATGGTGTTGGGAGGTACTTGTGGGAAAAAAATCAGCTCATTCTAGAAGTAGAAGAGTGAGATATTAACATTTGAAGTGAAAAAAAAGTTTTTTTCCTTGTTGCCCAAAAATTTTAGAAGCCTTTGACAACTCCTATATCAAAAAAATTGCTCTATGCAAAATTGAGGTTTATTCTTCCCATGTAGAAGACCAAGTTAGGTAAGTGTGGGAGAATTTTCAAAGAATTGGAGGTGTGGATCATACTTTGTAAAATCTTGCAATGCCGTAAGGCCATGAAATTTGCATCATACGCTAGGCAAAATTGGAGGATTTATGAAAAAAATCAAAAATCTGAATTACTTTGATTCAAATGGTGAAAACCAAGGAACCTTAGTCTACTACAACTTGGAAAAAAAAAAAAAAAAAAAAACACACAAAGAGCTCAAAAAAGTAAAGCACCAAATTTTAGAAGGGGCAAAAAGAATGGAGGTTTGGGAGTCCCATACCTACCTGCAAACTAAAACTTCTCATAACTTTCATCTCATCAATCAAAATTGAATGAATCCAATATTTCCAAATATACAAAAATCTAAAGAACCAATTTCAAATTTTTATTTAAAAAAAATGCAAGTTTGATTTTTTTTTGGGCTGCCCACCCTCCCTATTTTCAGAAATTCATGCATAACTTCTTCAATAAATGTTGGAATGAAGAAAAAATTAGATGTCCACGTAGTTCTTTGAATTGCCCACCTTCAGTAAAAGTTTCAAAAAATCAGAAAAAGTAGATTAGCTATAGGTACATGCCCAAAATCCATTTGTTCCCCAAGGGGACAGTTGGTCCTTTAGGGGTTGATTATGATTTGAGCATAGGAAAATGGAATGGGTTCTTGCACACTTTAACCCCTAAAGGACCATGGCCTTTATTTTGTCAAAAAACACTCAAAACTGCCACCTCTATGGCAAAGAGTAAAAAAGTTTGAAAATCAGGCATTTTGCATATCTGATCGTAGGATCTTGTGCTAGACTATTATAAGAATGTGTCATACAAAACTCAAGAACTTTGACTGCACAGATTGGAAGATATTTGCATTTAAAAAGTAAAAAACAACTTTTTTTGGACCTTGCTTGACTAGACTTTTTAACTTTGAACATTTTTAACTTAAATTTTTGCACCACAGAATTTGGAATTCTATTTTTGCATGGTGGGAAGTTGAGTTGGGAATCTTGGGAAAAAATTTCAAAAAAGAATACTTAATTTTCATTCTTTAAGAAAACATTAGGTAGAGGAAGGTATGAGATTGAAGAAAAACTTAAATTGCTAATAATCCTGCAATGGAATTGAAACGCAATAATCCCAATGGTGAGATTGTTCTAGAAAGCAAACTTCACCCTCTCCAGCAATTTTTTTTGAAAAAATGTTAAAGCTGCATTCAAAAATGAAGTTTATAAGTTATTTTTTCAAGAAGATGCTTGAGTTGCCCAAAAAACAAGATTGTCCACAACTTTCTCATAACTAGTCCAAATGGAATGAATCAGCGCTCCAAAAGTAGATAAAGATATAATCTATGAGAAAAAAAACTTAAATTTTTTTTTCAAGTTTTTATAAGAATTTTTTTTGCTGCTTCTAGTCTCCAAATTTGTGCTTATTTGGGCATAATTTTTGCTCCTTGGCATCAATTGGAATAAATATTAGATTCCCCAAAAGCTAATGTGTTTTTCTATCTTCAAAAAAGTTTCAAAAAATTAGGACAAAAATTGAGGCCGTAGGTACCTGCCCAAAATCCCATTTGTCCCCCAAAGGGACAATGGTCCTTTAGGAGTTAAAGAACTTAATTGAGCAGTTTTAGTTTTATAGTGGTTGCTTTTAGGACTCATGTGCTCCATTTACAAACTGCCTTTGAATCATGAATGCTACAACCTATGATCAAGAATAGATACCTATACACCTTTTGCTTTAATAAATTGTAGTTAATTCTTACCAACTCAAAAAATTTCAATTTAAATGGTCATAGAACTATTTCTTCTTTAACTTTCTACTAAAATTATTTCCAGGGTGCTAATCTAGCTTTATTTTAATACATACGTCATCTTTCGCTTAGATGGTCGGTTTAAGAGCCTTCTACCTTATAGCCTCTTTTAGCGTAGCTGCTTGATGTTGTTTCAGAGCAATGAAGTTGTGAATGTCAGAAATTTGTGAATAATGTCCCAGAGGCCATGGAATCCAAGAGTATTCACAAACAATGAACAATTTTATTCACACGTTTCCAGTAAGCGAGGTTGCATTGTGGCACCCTTTCAACAGAGCCACCGAGGGGTTCTGAAGCTCTGCTACCGTGGATGCAGAGCAAGGTTGCAAGGAACACTAAACAAATGCCTACTGATACTGCCTGTTGTGGGGAGGGGAGACAGAAGCCTGGAGCCATGGAGCCATGCCCAGCAAGTCTACCCTGCTGGCCTTTACTCCGGAGGCGCTAGATGCTCCCTGTCAGGTGCACTTATTCAAAAGAAAAAAATATAAACCCACATTGGTATCCAAGTTCCAAGTGCTGCCAGAGGACTGACTGTTGAATTAAGCTTATACTTAATACTCTATTCATCGATTATCTCCAAAGCTTCTTCCCTGTAAGTTACTCACCTGAGCAATTTCTTTTTTGGGAAAATTTCATGGATACCGCTGAAGTTTGCCTTCTTTTCACAGATACTCCTGCTTTTCCAGAAATTTCACAAATACGCTTGGATCAAAATATTTAGGCGTTTGTTTTGTTGTGCATGTCACTTCCTTCTCCTTTTGTGTGCACATTATTTCTTTCTTGTTATGCATATGCACAAGGGAAGAAGCAGAGCAGCATGCACAACAAAACAAATACCTGAAAATTTTGATCCAAGGCTATTTGTGAAATTTCTGAAAAAACAGGAGTATCTATAATAATATGGCAAACTTCAGGGGTATCCATGAGATTTTCCCTTTTTTTTAGCTTAACCCCTCACCGCCCATGGACTTTTTGGGGTATCTCAAAATTTTCTCTTGGATGAACAAAATAATTGCATCAATTTTTTTTAAATTGTAACCGTACAAATTCAAACTAGATATGTTAGAGATCACATAGGAAAAGAAAACATAGCAATATCACTTATGGATTGAAAGATTATAACATTTGATCAAGAGGGTGTTAAAACTGTGAAAGTGATTTGAAGTCTTTCAATCCTCTTTTCACATCTCAAATTAAAAATTGAGGATTAAAAAAAAAATACAAGTATGTAAAGTACAACATGTGTAACCCTAATCAATTTACGGCTTCTTAAAATGTACTCTACAATTTTTTTAATTAAGTTTCTAATATGATTGTTTCTCCAAGTTCTAGTGTACTTTTGAGGCTCATTTCCAAGAGCCCTCAACACTAGAAAGTGAAAATTTGCAATGGACACCCTTGCACAAAATCTTGAATAGATAAATCATAATCATCCAATTTCAAAATCAGATTTTTGATACTAAAACAATGTTTCAACAAGAATGGTTTAAGGGAATTGCTATGTGCACACCGGGGGGTTGATATTTGCACACTCCCTGGAAGGTAAATTGTAGATTCCTACCATCAAAAATCTGAATTTGAGAATTTTGAATTCAGATTTGGACTTAGAGACCATGGTTTACTCTAGAACCATAAAAAATTTTGCAATTGATCAACAACCAATGAAAAAGTTTATATTTTTACAAACAAAAGCAAAAGTAACACTTTTTCCACTAACTAAGCTTTTTCACTAAGTGTTATTTAATTACAAATTTTTTTAATGGTTCTAGAGTAAACCATGGTCTCTAAATCCAAAAAGATTTTTGATGGTAGAAATCTACAATTTATCTCTAGGGGGGTGTGCAAATATCAACCCCCTGGTGTGCACATATCAATTCCCTAATTTAAAAGAATAACTGCTAAAATTAATTTTCAAGAAAGTTAGTCATTTCCAAATGGAAATGCAGAGGTGGAGAGTTTTAGGCCCCTTGGACAGTGAGGGGTTAATGGAGCCAGTTTTTGCCAATTTTGACATATTTAGACCTATATGTGCTGGTCCCTCCATTTATTGTTCAACAAAATGTGAACTACAAAGAGCTAGCAATTCCAAAAAAATACATTGGTACCTACTGCTTAATATGGGAGCAGCTGAAGATAATTCTCTATTCAATCACAAAATCAAATAAAGTTGAAGAAAGTAGTAGAAATAATTTCTATCCTTATGATTAAGGTTTAGAGCATCTGCACCTAGCCACTCAAAACAAGCTCCTAATAGCACTTGGCATGTCCACTCTTCATGGGGCGCCCCACTATAAACGCTTAAATGCCATATTCTAACTAGAGCTTGTCAAGCTGCATTTGAAAAATGCAAACATTGAGAGTTTTTGCATTTTGCTCGCGCTCCCAAATCCAAATAAATTGGTTTTTTCAATGGTTGGATAAGTTTGCCATGGAAAGTTGCAATTGGAGTTTGATAATTGATCGGCAAGGAAGACTTGCAATTGAAGTTGGAGTTGCTAGAATGGAGGCAGAGCAAACAAGGCAATGCTAGGGCAAACTACTTATTTGGTCTTTGCTCTTAGAGCAACAACATGGCCTCTCAAATGACACAAGCCTTAGGTTACTAGTTTGTTGGTCAAGCTTGTTACTAAGTGGTTGAATGAAGATATTGTAACATCATTTATGAGTTCCTCCATTAAATGGCTATGACATTCTCCAAACTTGTCAAGATTTAATACCCTCTTTGCTCACAAATCCCAAGCCATCTTGAGCAATTCTATAATTTTTAATAAGTGAATCCCTTACACGTCAGACCCCTGCCTCAACGGAAGGTTTTGGACGGAATCTCTCTTGTAGCAAGAGTGCCAATTGGTTATAGTAGGCTTGGCAAGAGTCCTTCAAGTCAATTTAGTTCAGTGTTGATCATCTAAGTCCTGCACTTATATAGTCACAAGTTGTTTCATGCTTGCTTTTGGTATGTGCGTAAGAAATGGGAAGGATTATTTGATAATTACTCAAGTTTTGAATTTGTTATTTGTAATTTTGTTTTTGTTTTTGTTTTTATTGATAATGTATCCATGTTTGGCCTCCTGTATTTGTTACTTCTTCTTTATTCAATCCTTGGGGCTACCTTGCCAGAGTTTAAAATTACGTTTAACCCCTAAAGGCCCATGCTCTTTTTTTTGTGGAAGTCACTCAAAACTGTCACTTTTGGGGGAATGAGTAGAAAGGTAGGAAAATCTTTTTTTTTTGGAGATCCAATTGAAGGATCTTGCCCTAAATTATGGGAGGTACTTGTGTGAAAAAAACCAACTCATTCTAAATGTAGAGGAGTGAGATATTGACATCTAAAGTGATGTTAAAAAAAAAATTCCCTGCTGCCCAAAAATTTCAAAAGCCTTTGACAGCTCCTATACCAAAAAAATTACTAGGTTTTTTTTTCCCATGTAGAAGACCAAGCTAGGTAAGTGTGGGAGAATCTTCAAATGGATTGGAGGTGTGAACCATAATTTGTAAAATCTTGCAATGCCATAAGGTCATGAAATTTGCATATACACTAGGCAAGATTGGAGGATTTATGTAAAATTCAAAAATTTGAATTATTGTGATCCAAACGGCAAAAACCAAGGATCTTAGCTAGTCCACTACAACTTGGGAAAAAAAAGTTTAAAAAAAAAAACACAAAGAGCTCAAAAAAGTAAAGCGCCAAATTTTACAAGGGGCAAAAGCAATGGAGGTTTTGGAGTCCCATACCTACTTGCAAACTAAATCTTCTCATAACTTTCATCTCATCAATCAAATTTGAATGATTCAAAGCTTCCCACGCATCTATATAGAAATCTAAAGAACCAATTTCAGATTTTTATTTTAAAAAACGCAATTTTTTTTGAGCTGCTCAATTCTCCCATGTTTTTCAGAAATTCATGCATAACTTCTTAAATAAATGTCGGAATGAAGAAAAAATTAGATGCCCACTCAAATCTTTGAATTCCCCATCTTCAATAAAAGTTTCAAAAATCACACAAAGTAGTTTAGCTGTAAGTACATGCTCAAAACCGCACTTGGCCCCTGAAGGACTAGTTGGGCCTTTAGGAGTTAACCCGCGGGCGCCTCTGCAACGGGATCCCGTTGCTGGGGATCAAAAAAAAATCTCAATATTCTTTGGCTTGTACTGTTGCAAGTACGGGTACTGGGAGAGAGGATGAGTGGAGGAATGGGGTACTCGGGTTGGGATCATGCCTACAGTATTTTTTTTCTCAATATCAAGCTCTAGTGCCCTTTTTTTTTTTAACAAAACTCCTCCATTAGTCTCAAAAATCTAAAATATGAGTTGGGCGCTCAGGGATTAAGGGTTGATCTCTACAAGAGCTCAGTTGGACAAGTTGGGCAAGGTATGTAGATTTAGAGTGCTTGAGACAAAATAAATTATGATTTAAGAAGACTTACAATACAAGATTTTTACTTTTTGGAAGATTTTCTTCCCTTTTTTTTCATTTCTAAGTGACTTGATCTAGAAATTTGTTACAAAAACCATGGAACAACAAGTGACCACGCTAGTCAAACTGTTCACAAAGAGACAAAAGAATTTCTTTGTGTCATTCTTGGACGTGCTCCATCAATTTCATATAGCTCTTACAATAAGCACTTTAAAAAGTCGAGTTAACCCCTCATCGCCTAAGAGGATCAAAAGTGTCCTCTCTCTAATTTGAAATGCTATAACTTTTGCACACTTTGTTCAAATCTCATGAAATTTGTTAGTAAAGTTGAGCATTTTAGTCTAGTTTCTATGGTAAAAATTTCAGATCAATCTAAGACATATTGAGTTTGTGAAAGCCATTCAAAGTTCACAGGGTTGATTTGAGTTCACCACATTGTATTGTGCAGGCCGCAACTTTGCGGGCTTGTATCTTTTTCATCAAATGTTATTTTTTAAGAAAAGTTGTTAGGTTTTTTCCCCTTAAAGTATAGTAATTGTGGTAGAATTTTCATGTCTATTCAAGTTCCTTTGAATGCTTGGGAGCAATTTAATTTTCAAGATTTACACATTTTTGCATCACAAGAACTTTGGTGGCTCATAACTTCTTCATACTAAGTCTTTTTTCAATAATTTTTGTTGTAAAATTTGCATACACTAGTCAAATTATTGTGGTTCAAATTTCATATCAACCCAAGGAGTTATATGTGAATGAGAAGCATTTTAGTAGAGAGAGGTTTACCGGGAGGTTTACCCATAGATGTGATTTTTTGCTACTTTTTTCATAGTTTTTAATATTTCAAAACAATTTTGCAAACACTATGAGTCTATTGAATAATATTTTCTTTCACTAATATGTTTGTATATTGGTTTTGAATCACTTTACATTTTCAATATTTTTCATTTGAGTAGGTTTAGATATCAAATTTCACCCCCAAACGTGTTTTTAGGAAAATTTTAGCATATTTTGCAACACTAAAACATTATAATCTTCTGATTTGTGTGGTTGAATGATCCCAAATTTTAATTAGATCATTGCAACATGCACACTACAAGATTGTATAGTAGAGATTTTCATTCTTTACTTAAATTTAAACTTATAGCACTTGAAAAGCAAGGATAAGTTTGGACCTCTTTGGACCTTAGACGATGAGGGGTTAACGAGCGAATGACAAATAAAAGAGAATAGTTTGCTTTGCAACTGCAACAAGTGGCAAGTTGATAGTATTGATGGTACAACAAAACTTGTAAAGTTTTGTGTAAAGGAAGTGTAAGGTATGAGGCTCTAAAATCGTCCGGGCATCAAAACCGTCCACTTTCTCAAATGTATGCCCTTTGTACATGCTGTTTTTTGTAAGCTTCAAAAATGTATGAACAGAGTACATTTGAGGAGGTGGATGGTTTTAGAGCCCTATACACTTCAACTTCAAAACTTTATAACTATGTCCACAAAGTGTCAAAAAATATGAAACAACTTGGGATAGATGCCAATTCCTCTTGTCTTTCAAACAAAATTTATTGAAAAATATTTCAAAAAGTTTTACCTCGCCAAAATCCAGTTTCAGCCCTTAGATGGACGGTTTATGAGCCTCCTACCTTACCACCAAAAAAAACTGAACCAGGTTTGCTTGGACAGGCTCGGCACAACTGCCGAGATGGCCTTTGCAAGAGCACATGCCCCAAATAATTCACACTTATTTCCCACGTCCCAACTCTCTGCAAGTCCGGATTCAATGCTACATCCGAACTATGTTTGTTGTGTTGCAAAAGGTAAGAAATAAAGTTAAAAAACTCGTACGGAAGTATTCTACAAATCATTTGTGGTTCTCTAATTGGATTTCCACTTTTGAAACAAAATCCAGAATTTGGTGTCAAGATATCCAAAAAGTATCGCTCTAAATGTTGCTCTATATGCATTCTTGGTAAATTAGTTTTCGAGGCATAGTGTGAAGCTAAAAGTTCTAGCGTTCTACATGTTGATCCATCATATTTTAACCTCGAAGCGCCCAATACACTTTCACCAAAATTAGGGTTTTGGGAGACCTCTAACCGTGATGCATTGTATTTCAGTTGATCAGATGATCCACAACTTGTGACCATTGAAAACAATGAACACCTATTTAGAAGATGGCTTGCAAATTTTGGGAACAATTGACAGTGGGAGATGCAAGATTATAACTTTGATTAAACAACATGTGATGGCAAAATCTCAAATTTTTGTAAGTAGTTGCTATTTGATGATTTTTACAAAATTCTATAAGCCATTGATTCATCTCAAATTTTATGAGTAGCTAGATTAGATGTGAATACACACACTTGCAAATTATTAAGTCTTAGGTCTTCAAACTGTTATTGCACAAAAAACAGTGACCGACACAATCAATGAGGGTTGCCACAATAAGGGCCTAGAACATGCTTGAACCCTTGCCATCAAATTTCCCGCTACCACAAAGCACACACAAAGAAGCTTGCAATTGAATATTGAGCAGCTAAAGTTTGTAAAACATTGCTTGTCACCACGCCATGTATGGTGTTTCACCCAATCAAATCTCCTAAGACAATTGTACAACATTTGGCTTGCCTTGCCATTGTTCCATTGGCATGGACAACTTGAATGCTTTCTTAATCACAGTTTATAGCAAGATCAAAAAATTATATCTAGTGCCTCAAACAAGCCTTTGAAATCATGCAATGATACTTTTGGTCCCTTGAACCTCATATTTAGTAAAATGGGAGATTGGGCACCTCCCAAAATAACCAAAGGAGACATAAGACTTTTTAGTTTTGAAAGGTTTTATTGCAATTTAGGTCAAGTCAACCTAAATTGCAATAAAAACTTCTAATTTTAGGTAAAATATGAAAGATTTTATGTCAATTCAGCTCAAATTGAGTTGAATTGACATAAAATCTTTCGTCGACTTTCTTTTACATTACCTCTCATTTCAATGGAAAACTCCCATTTTATTGAATATGAGGTTTTTGGGGCGTTCAAGGGTTAAGAGTTTTGTGGAACTTGGGACAAATAAACAATATTTGAGGAGAACCTCTATTTATTGTAATGATAGCCAATTGGTATTCATAACAAAGAAGGGGATTAGATGATCAAAAAGAAGAAATATGACACATACATGAAAAAAAAAGCTTAGTGATTTACTAGCAAACAAAATACTGAAGAAGAATCTTAACCAAAGAATGTTACTTGTAGTGGATATGAGGTGAAGATCTTAGAATATCTCCTGCAACCCTCCAATTGAAACCTATCTATTTAAGAAGGATGATCACTTGTATCCGTAGCAATGCAGCTAGCTAAATATATAACTTGTAGAGGGTTTCATGACCCCTTCAAATATGACTTATTTGAAGGGAGAAAGTAAAGGTAGAGGCTAACACACTCTAGAATTGATTGCTTATCATTTAAAAGTTAGAGGGGAGGGGAAATTTTGGAAGGTTGGAGATGCTCTAACATGGCTTAGACTTTGAAAGTTAGGTCCACTACAAATGGAAAGCCAAACCAGTTTAAAGTCTTGAAACATTGTTATAAATCATCCAATTACAAGAATTGTATTTAAAAGAACCAATTTGGGAAATCAATGCTATAGGGTGGAATCACAACCTCAACAACTCCATTTTGTCTCCTTCATTCCCCATCCTTCAAAACAATTTGAGCGTTGCAAATATGGCTTCAAAGTTTTTGGACCTTTACACGACAGAACATGAAATCCTCCCTTGCACTTAGGATTAGCGCTTGAGACTATTTTCTAGACCATGTAGGCCAAAATTTTGGTTCAAATGGCCTCAAGTTTTTATTCTTTCACTTCAAGTGTAAACTTGCATTTACATCACAAGCTGAATTTCTTTATTCCAATCAAAGACAACATGAAGCACACATGGGCAATTCACACTAAATTCCACATTCCAAGTTCTAAGATCCAAGCTCCAAGTTCCTCCCAGTTCTAAATTTTGATTGGTCAAGTGGTTGAAAGTTTGAACTTCATAGCTTCACGCTATTTCTCAAGTACCAATTTACTTAGAAAATATCTACATGGCAACTCAAGAAAATATTGGCTCGAAGAAATGGGAACTTGACTTCAACAATTGCATTTAATAGCAAAATCTGAACCCAACTTGAGAGCCAAGTTTCAACAATATTTTTTTGAAATACACTAAAGTAATTTTTTTCAGGTTTTATGTTTGCTTTTTATAATTTAACAAAGTCAAGACCTTGCAATGAACTGGGAACCAACAAGGATGGGATGTGAAACATTGCGTGAACCAAAACTTGCATTTGGGCAAAAAGGTGCCAAACTACATCAATTGAATAAATTCTAGCTATGAATGAACCAAAACTTTAATGTTGTATTGCCACATGAACTCGCATTTCTCATTAAAATATTGAATGAAATTGCCACAATTAGATGAAAATAGTTCCAAATACAAAGATGAACTAATGATTTCTATCTTAAAGTTACGCAGATGTACAAGTATTTTATGTGGTTTCATCAAATTGTTTATCTCCGCCATTTAAGAACTCTCTGGAATTTGGAATAGAAAATTAAAGAAGGGATGCTTATGTAAATTTAGGGGCATTTTTCCTATACAAGTTTTAACTTCCTGACATAGCTTTTATCAAAGGCCTATGTGGAGAAATTCGTGTTGCTTTATGGCAATTTCTGGTATTCCTGCAAATTTGAAAAGATTCTTTCAATTGGATGAAGTTTAACCCCTAAACGTTGAGGAGGACAAAAATTGTCTTTGGGCTCTAAAAGAAGATTCTGTGATAAAAGAAAAAAGTTGATTTTCATCTGATTTTTTAAAAAAGTGACCATAAACACATGGTCCATCATGGAAGGCAAAAAATTACCTCATGAGATGCATTCATATTTTTTTGTAACTTAAATTGTGATAAGATTCAAAAACATGGTGTTAGGTCCCAAGCTGCCCTTCTTGCAACTTTCATGAGGGCACCATGCATTGTTAACTTTTGCAACTATGTAAAACAAAATTTTAATTGGTGAGCACCTGCCACACCATTGTAGAAATCCATGTAGAGGGCAAGCACGGCCACCCATCTGACACTTACGAGTTAAATTAAAAACTTATTTGGTCTTTAATTTGTGACAACTACTTTAACCCCTAAAGGACTGAGCCTTTTTTTTGTTAAAGTCACTGATAACTGCCACTTTTGGGTTAATGAGTAGAAAAGTAGGATTTTTTTTTTTTGAAATCTAGCTGTAGGATCTTGCTCTAGACTACTAGAGGAACTTGTGGCAAAAAATCAGGTCAATCCAAATGGAGAGGAGTAAGATATTTACATCTAAAGTGCAAAAAAAAAATCCTTGCTACCCAAAAATTTTAGAAGTCTTTGACCACTCTTATAACAAAAAAATTGCTCTATGCAAAGTTGAGGGTTTTTTCCACATATGAGATCAAGTTAGTTATATGTGGGAGAATTTTCAAATCAATTAGAACTATACAACACATGGGGAAAAAGTAGTAAGTAAAAAGAAGTAGAGAATGAGTCAAATCACAAAATTGTTAAGAATTTAATTATTAAAATGAAAAAGTGAAAATCCCAATGGTTATAATGTTGTGATAAACAATCTATTTCCTGTTGTTTTTTTGTTTTTTCCAAAATATTGAAAATTGAGTCAAATAAAGGACTTCAAAGTTTATTTTTGAGTAGAAAATTCATAAATGCCCGCAAACAAAAACATCTCATAACTTTCATCTCATTGGTTGAAATTGAATGATTCAAAGCTTATCATGTGTACAAAAATCTAAAGAACCAATTTCAAAAAACAAAATTCAAATAAAGTAACTTTTAAAGAAGCTTTTTGGCTGCTTGGATAGGCAGTCCTCTCCAATTTTTCATAAATTCATGCATAACTTCTTCATCAAATGTTAAAATGAAGAAAAAATTAGATGCCCACATAGATCTTTGAATTGCCTACTGACAATAAAAGTTTCAAAAAATTAGTCTTACTTGAGTTAATTTATCCGTAATGGAGTTTGGTTGGAGGAAAAAGGTATATTCCTAGCTTTTGGCACAAAATAAATTATGGGTGAAGGAAAACCTAGACTAGGTCTTTATTATTGTAAGTTTTTGTTTTCTTCCCATCTCTAAGTGAGTTGATTCAAAATCCTGCACAAAGATCATAAAAACATCGAATGACCAAGATTTCACAATTTACTAAAACGTGAATTATTTAAAGCTCATAAGTAATAACTCAAAAATTTATTTTGTTTGTAAAATATTGGGAGGAACTTGCCAAACAATGGGGGTTGATACTTGCAAAATGTTGAAAGATGTGTTCAATTGAAACAATATGCAACATTCAAAAAAACATACGTGTAGAACATTGAGAAAGCTCCAATCTTTAAGACATCTAAAGTTTATAGTTGTGTGAATAATCCATAATTAGATAAATGTGTCATTAAGATAATTGCCTCACTAAACAATGGACAAAATTTTCATTTATGCATCATACATGGATGTGCTTCATATAGCTCTTGGGACTTGCAATTGAAAATGCTCGTTGTTCATCCACTAAACTGTCACTTCTCTTAGAAGTTAGTTAGATAAAAGTGAATGGATAGTTTAAACTTGCAAAAACGTGAAAATGCTTCGTACAATGAAAGATAATTAAGTGACAACTTTCAAACAAACAAAATTAAATTGCATTCTATGTACTACACCTACATGGTTGGATCTACCATTGCACTCATATTCCTTTTAAAGTCAATCATGGATTGAAGATCGAAGGTATCCATTAAAAAATTCGTTTGAGTTTAAAACTCTCAATTCTAAAAATCATGGACTTTGTATTTATTAGAACTCTATCATACTTACTTTCTACAATCAAGGGTTATAATTTGAGCTTGAAAAGTTTGAGGTGATACAAACCTGTATTCTTTGAAATATTAAATGTTTGCAACAGAACAGTTTGTAGACCTACACCATGAAAAGATTGAGAAAATAACATATAAACCCAACATTATATCAATGGATGAAGATGGAGTTGGGACTAAAAGTTGCAATCCTCACTCAAATCCCTCCCACGCAATCAATTCTTTAGCAAACCTGAAATTAATTACATATTTGAAAGCCGGAAAAGGAGGAGAAAATGCATCAAAATATGAAGAGTACATTATTCTTAATTTGTGCCTCTAATCTAATCTATTATATCATGCCAAGAGCAATTTTGTACAATTGCATATGTCATACTCATCAACTTCCACCAACACCCTTGTGACTTTTAACATCCCTTTAGAACTTGAAATGACCTAGCCTCAACTCAAGCAAGCCTCTTATAAATTGAGAATAAATTGAGAACATATTGATAGTAATTGGTGGAGGACTTGTAATGATTTCAAGAACATTTTAACCATGATTTCATGTTATGTTTTCAAATGATTTTTTATTAACATTTTCCTAGTTGAATTCAAGTCAAAAGTTTGATTTGATTTGCTCCCCCTTTCTAGTTTTTCAAACATATAATTAGTTTAAATTTGATGAAATTTTGACAATGTGGGAGGCGTTTGAGTGAGGACTACAACATTTTGTCCCCAACTCTATCAAGTTTCCATATGAATGAGATGTGATTACATGTATTCATTGTTCAAAATTTAAAGCATGGTTATTAAATGACTAGTCACCAAGAGTCAACGTGAAATTTGAAACATGCTATAAAACTATAACTCTTGGTTTACAGCTCTGAGATAAATCATAGCTCATAATACATTCTAAATCCCTCATGAATTAACAAAGTGTAGGATATACTTGAAACATAACCAAAAATATTTTTCTAGGGATCTGATTTTATTTATATTCATCAAAGTACCATGGCCTGAACATCAAAATAAAACAAATATTTATCTGTAGCATTTATAAGTTCTAATTTTTGGGGTTTACAATTGTTGTACATGCTAGATTCTGTCAAGCAGGTCCTACTTTAAAGCATTTGCCTAAAAAGACCACCAATGTAGTTTCTATTGTCCTTACTATTTTCTTATAGCCTTTGATGTGTTATACTTGGTACCTAATTCATTGTGACCTAGTTGTTAAAAATATCTCTAATGAACTCTCTTAAATCCATGTGCCTTAAGGTGGATGGTGTTTTTCTATTGTCTTTTTTCTTTTCAAATTATGTTGTTTCTTGGCTTTCATATGAAGGCTTGATATTTTTATCCAATTTAATACTTATATGATATTTGTCAAGAATGAGAGATTCTCATATATCATAGAAATTAAATACAATAACCACACCAAATTGTAGTCTATTCCAAAGAAGGTCCTCCTACAAAATTAGTGCTCAAAATTTGTTTACTTCAATCCTTAAAGATCACACCATCTCTATAAATTTTAAGACTGTATGTAAAAATTACCAAAGATGGATATTTTAGAACTAATGTGACAATTTGAGTTGTAGGATTTGGATTTTAAAATGAATCCAAATTTTTTTTCATACAATAATATCTACCAATGTTATTACTAATGTATTCAAACATAAAATTTGAAAACTCAAAATCCAAAATTATTTCTAAATTTGATAATTTGACCCATAATAGATAAAATTGGAACAAAATTACTGAAATACATTTCAAATATGATAGTCACTATTTTTTTTATTTATTTGTATAATTTGGTATTTTATTCCACAAGCTTGTTTTTCCAAAAAACACTTCCAAACTTACAGCTAATTTGGTAAAACCTCCTCATACTTCTATTTTCAAAAAGTAAAACAACACAAACAAATGCTTTTAATTTTAAGTACTGACCTTGTCATCACATAGACCTAATAATTCTTTGGAGAAAAAACATGCCAATCACACTAAATATTGTATTTAGGTTGCCTTAACAATTAGGTTGCCTTACCTTATAAAGTTACCTTGTGACTCATTGCTTGGTCACTTGGAGGCACATGTAACTCTCTAAATATAAAAATTTCACATGGTTTATACCAAAACATTACTAGTTTTTTTATCCAAAATTTTGTTGTTGTTGCCCTTAAATTTTTGTTTATTGCAGTAGTTATTGCTGAAAGTTATTGTAATACTAGTAAACATTTATATAGTGAAAATTTTCAAGCGATTAGTGTGGGGGCAGATACAAACAATGAGATTGCTATTAGGTCCACAAGGCTTAGACAGTTGAACCATTCCCATTTCATTCACACGGGTGTTTGAGATCAAAGTTAGCCGCTTCTTCTTTTTCTTCTTCATTTTTTTTCTTTTTCTTCTTCTGATTGTAAGTAATGAAAGATAGAAAATATCCATCAATCCAATTTGGGTTCTTTGATCTTTCGAGGATATAATAGTCAGAGAGCCAAATACCGAATTCGGATAGACTTGTATCCAATCCAAACTTTGGAAATTCATAAATAGTTCATCCATGATATTTTAGATAGGAAATGTCTCATACTTATCAACAAAGTTAACAATAAAAACCAATCCAGAAAGCGATACCTGGACGCTTTTAGGGGTCCATATCTAATTCCTATTTCCACATGTTGTTGTTAGGAAGCCTCGGCGGTTGGGAAAGGAAATGGATGGTTTCTCCACATGGGGCAACCCCAGAGTTCAGTAGACCCAAAGGTAAGAATCAATGCCAGCTCAGCAGTCAGTCAACAGATCATGGGGTCCAGATGGCATTTTCTAGGGATTCTGCAGCCGCCAAAAATGTAAAATCATGAAAATAAAATTAGAAAACCAGAAAGGGAGTTAAGTTCACCCTTCGGAAATCTTCCTAGGGAGCCCACCATTCTTTGAGGAAACCCGTGGTTGTACTGTGGAAAAAGGACCAAAAGAGGGCTTATTATTAGATCCTACCCTGGAAATGAGCCCACCTTAATTTCTGGAAATTCTATATCCTCATTGGAATTTCCTGTTTTTTCCTTTTATTCTTTTAAGCTATTTAGACAATTTCATTTCGAGGTTTTTTATTAATCAAGTGAAAGTGAATGAGGTGGCACGACAATTTCAAAAAAAACATTTAGAGAAAAATAAGGGTGAGGTGCCATCATCCGTACCTAGGGTTTCCCACCAACCCCCTTTTTTAATTTTTGAAAAATAAATAAAAACATCTTAACAGTCAATCATGTATTTTGAAGATTCTTCTGATCCAACAAGACATTCTAATTTTGCAAGACCTCCCATCATTTTTGGGTACCGTTATTCACACAGGAGCTATATTTTATTAGAGCAAATATTTGCTCGAACGTTATTGCATTTTGACGCTTTCACACTAAACACAACTGGATGAAGCATTTGCCTAAAGAATTTGGCTACCTTAGTACTCAATCATTGGGTGAAAACCATGGATGAAATATCCGAATCCCCCTCACAGAAATATTAAGTTCGTCAACTCTTTAGATGAAATTTTAATAATAGCTAAACTCGTTGGGAACGCACCATTGGTCATCCATTCTTTCATTTACATGCATGCATTCTTATGGTAATATGTTTGTGTCACTCTAGCAATTTTGAAAATCCAAAAACAGGGAGTTCCCGCGATGACCAAATACCGTGGGTGAAAGTTGATGTGCATGAATTTGGGTAACCAAACGCCAAGACGGTGGAATACTTTTTAATTGAGGTCAAAATAAGGACAAGTAAAAAGTAAACTGAACATGAGTTGCTCATGACAAATGGCCATTGGGATGAACAGAAATTTAGTCTCAGCCACTTAATTTTCCTAATGAGTGTTAACCAAGTAAACTCACGGCATGCAAGGAACAAGCTACTTGTGACCCAGAAAGAGAGGAAAAAGAAAAAGAAAATAGAAGTGCCACTTTATCAACGGTAGCCAAAGTGTTCGGAGGTTGTTGCAATTGGAAAAAAGTTCTGACTTTCTAATATCAATATAATTCCAGGAAAGGTGAAGCTTTGTGACCAGAGGAAAAAAGAAAAAAGAGAAGGAACAAGTATGTTTCTCCTTTGCAAAAGTTTTGTCTAGTATCTAAGTAATTTATGTATAGGGCATTGATATGTGTACCACACCCTTTGAACTAGTGTACCACACCCCGGGGTAAATTCTAGATTTCTACCATCAAAAGGCTGAATTTGAGAATACGGAATTCACATTTGGACTTTGAGATCATGACTTAGTCTAAAACCATAAAAGAAGTTGTAATTCAACAACACCCAATGAAAAAGTTTAGCTAGGGAAAGTGTTCCTTTTACTTTGTTTGTAAAAAAAGATAAACTTTTTCATTGAGTGTTGTTGAATTGCAACTTTTCTTACAGTTCTAAACTAAATCATGGTCTCTAATTCCAAATTTGAATTCAAAATTCTCTAATTCAGCTTTTTGATGATAGAAATCTAAAATTTACCCCGGGGTGTGGTACACATATCAATGCCCTTATGTACAGGGTAAGGGCATCTTCACCAGTCCTTGCACGTTCAAAGGTTTTCATCTATTTTTGAAGGGCCCTCAAGTTCCTTGAACTCCACTCATGTTCTTAAAAAAGGTGGCCTTGCACTTCAACATGCCTCATAAATAATTACTTGACCACTTATCAAGGAAAGTAGAGGGTAAAATTCACTAAACTTAAAATGTATTGATGAATGGTGTCTTGAAGGGCCCTTGTTAGAAATGGTAAGACAAAGTGTCTTGAGAGGGTTTTAAAAGGGGCCTCAACACTTTTCATCCACTAAGTGTGTTAGACCTTGGGAGGGCAATGGAGATGCTCTAAGGCAATTTCTTAACCCATAAACTAGCAAGGCCATTTTTTGCCAAAACCACTCAAAATTGCCTCTATTGCTGCACTCATCAAAAATTTCAATAAAATGTTGTTCTTCAAAATCTAACCATGGGATCTTGTAATACACTTGTAGAAGAAGAAGTGCTAAAAATTTTGTGACATTTGACTGTACGGATTGAAAGTCACAAGCATTTGCAAGGAAAAGTTTTTTTTTCCATTGTACCCAAAAATTTCAGATGGCTTTGATTGACATTTGCTAATTTTTTTTTCACTACGGACCTTGAAGTTGGAGATTTTTCTTACAAGTAATCAAGTTAGACCTCTATACACCAATTTCCAAGGCAATCAAAGACTTCGAACACATCCTAAAAAATATTGCAATGCCACTATATGACAAGTTTTGCAAATACACTATGACATTTTTGAGTGAAGTTTCATACCACATGTTTTTAAATATGGAAAATCCAAATGGTGAGTTTGAAAATGAACATATACTTCAAATGTCAAAAAATAAATAAAAAAGTTAAAGAACTCTAAAACTCTAAAATTTAGAAGCTCTTAAAGCCCAATCTGACCTCCTAATTGGAAATGAAAAGGGAAATAATGGGGACCACTAGAGCAACATGTGGCAACCCCTCCTTGCTCCCCCCCCTTCAAAGTCAATATTTTCTCCCTTGCCCAAACTGCCCCTTGAATTGCATTTGGCCAAAAAAAGCCCACAACTTGTGAACCGTGTGACATAGTCACATGATTTTTTGCACCCCACAAACCTTACACATTCCTACACACTCATATAAAGTTTCAAAAAAATCATGTAAAAATTTGAGGTCACACAAGCCTACCCAAAATCTTGAAAGTCCCCCAAGGGGACTTCGGGGCTTTAGGGTTAAGGGCCTTTCAAAGTGCCTTTCCCAAAACAAGCTGTCCAACGTTTGAAAAGTGAAAGGGCAAAAGAAGAGTTACATTACTTGGAGTAAGGCCTCCTCTAAAGGGCATTTTTGGAAGAGCATCTCCAACCAATCTCAAAATTTTCATTTTTGAGAAATACAATGTTTCTTGTTTTGAGTATTGACCACTTGTTCCCCCAGTGGTCCAACTTGGTAAAATATTGTTCAATCAGTAACAAGCCTCTTTGTTTGCAAAAAAGTAATAATCTCCATCATTGATTATTCAAAAAATTAATTGTTCAGAGAAAGACAATGTTTGAAGGAGTTGCCATGCACAAGAAAATTGTAATGTTGCCATGTCAAGAAGAATATTTTGACAGGTCCATGCATTAATTGCTCCCTTTCATCCAAATGTCTCCCTAACTTGGTGTTTTACAATATGGGAGGAGATGCTCCAAAGGTTTTCATTGAGGTGGTCTTTTGCAAGTAAGTTGCTTAGAAAATCCAAGGGCTTGGAAGTCCGGTTGTAAGTTACAATAACAACTTGAATACTAAATTTTAAGGGAAAATTTGATGGATACCCTTGAAGTTTGCCATATTTGTATAGATACCCTTGGTTTTTCAGAAAGGAGATGGATATGTCTACCAAACCCTTTCAACTATTCTACCACCTCCCCGGGGTAAATTTTAGATTTCTACCATCAGATAGTTGAACTTAAGAACTTGGAATTTTGATTTGGACTTAGAGTTCTTGATATTGTTTAGAACCATTAAAAAAAGGTCGTAATTGAAGAACACCCAATGAAAAAGCTTAGCTTGGAGGAAAAGTGTTATTTTTACTTTTGTTTATAAAAAAGATAAGCTTTTTTATTGGGTGTTGTTCAATTAGAACCATTTTATGATTCTAGACTAAATCATGGTCTCCAAGTCCAACTCTGAATTCCAAATTCTCAAATTCAGCTTTTTTATGGTAGAAATCTAAACTTTACCCCGGGGGTGTGGTAGAATAGTTGAAAGGGAGTAGTAGACATATCAATCTCCTTTCAGAAATTGCACAAATACTCTTGGAACATACTTTTTTGGTGTTTGTTCTATTGTGCATGCCACTTCTTTTTCCCTTGTGCACACACCGCTTCTTTTTTGTTCTATTGCACTCCTTGCTTTAACCCCTAAAGGCCCAAGTGTCCGTTCAACAGCCACTTGAAAACTCAGGTAGGGTCATATGGAGTTTGTTTTTGTTGTATGTTCTCAAAATTGTTACACAAGGTGTAAATATGTATCTCCCAAGTGGAAATATAATTTTTTCCCTAATTGAATGCTCAATTCAAAAGTTATGCTACCCAAAAGAGTTTGGGCAACTTGGGTAGTTTGGGCATCTTTGGAGAATCTTATGCTAAAACTCTCATCAACTTTTGAAATTTGGCAAGTATGTCACTAAAAAGACATGGTGTACAATTGTCAAGAAAATAAATAAATTGAGGTCTCACATCACATTCTAAAGGGAGTCAAACTTTGTTAACTATATTCGGGCAGTTTCAAGAAAAAATGTTTTCCTCTAATTTCAAGGCATATTATCTTTCAATCTATAAATCCAAAGCCCTTGAATTTTTTTTCAAACATTCCAAGTGTTTGTCTCTAACTTTTCACCATTCAGATTTCAAATAAAAGAAGTCCTTAGTGCACAAGAAATCAAGAAAGAATGACTAATGTATTGCCAATCCACTTAACTTCCTTATACTATAGGGCAATTTAGAGTAAGTTAGATTCATAATTTGCTCTTGAAACTTTTCATGAGTGTACCTAACAAGATTTAGATGTCAATTGAAAAAAAACTTTAATTCTTGCTGACCAAAATTTGCCTCCAAAGAGGCTCAAAGTCTATTGACCCATTTGGGCAGGGACAAAAAAACTCTTTTATAAATTTGGAATGCTATAATCTTTTAATCCATGTGATCAAATGTGCTGACTTTTTTTACACTCAATACTTAAATGTTTCACTACATGATTGTATGGTTGAAGTTTCAAAAATAGTTTTCAAATTAAAATTCACAACAACATATTGGAAAAGCACAAATTTTGGCAATGTTTGGTGAAAACACCCCTTGAACCTTTAGGGGTTAACATTGATTGTGAAGAAAGTAATGTGCATAACAAAACAAATACCCAAAAATTGTGGTCAAAGAGTATTTGTGCAATTTCTAAAAAACCAAGGGCATCTATACAAATATGCAAACTTCAGTGGTATGCATAAAAATTTCCCCGATTTTGATGACTCCATGTTTCCTTTGATCATCTGAGGCCAAATGACCCTATATCTAAACCGGTATTGTATTGTTCTTTTTTAATGAGTGGTTGGTAGATCCAAAATTCAGGACCCTCAAATAGTCAATAAAATTTTTGAATTCCGAAATTTAGAGCTGAAAAAGTTTTCAACTTGCAAGATTGTATTGCTTCAATTTTAAACACACGATTATGGGATGAAGTTTCACCTCTTAATATATTTATTGAAAGATAAATATGTTCTACGGTTTGAGGAAAAAGTCCTTAAGTCGAGGAGATCGAGCTAGTGAAGACACTTGAAGGAAAATAATTACTTCATATTCATCCTTGAAAAAAACATGGAATAAAATGGAGGTGTAAGATGACACAAAACATCACATTAGTAATAGCTCAAATAAAAGATTAAACTCGTGAGAATGTTGAAGTAGGAAATCAGCACCTTCAATCTTTATGTGTATATGTACATGTATGTATAACTTCAAATGGTACTAAAGTAAAAAACTTCCATGATAGCATGCCAAATGAACATTTTCATGACTTTTGCTTCATTAAAATTTTTGAAAGAGATAGAGATAGAGATAGAGATAGAGATAGAGATAGAGATAGAGATAGAGATAGAGATAGAGATAGAGATAGAGATAGAGATAGAGATAGAGATAGAGATAGAGATAGAGATAGAGATAGAGATAGAGATAGAGATAGAGATAGAGATAGAGATAGAGATAGAGATAGAGATAGAGATAGAGATAGAGATAGAGATAGAGATAGAGATAGAGATAGAGATAGAGATAGAGATAGAGATAGAGATAGAGATAGAGATAGAGATAGAGATAGAGATAGAGATAGAGATAGAGATAGAGATAGAGATAGAGATAGAGATAGAGATAGAGATAGAGATAGAGATAGAGATAGAGATAGAGATAGAGATAGAGATAGAGATAGAGATAGAGATAGAGATAGAGATAGAGATAGAGATAGAGATAGAGATAGAGATAGAGATAGAGATAGAGATAGAGATAGAGATAGAGATAGAGATAGAGATAGAGATAGAGATAGAGATAGAGATAGAGATAGAGATAGAGATAGAGATAGAGATAGAGATAGAGATAGAGATAGAGATAGAGATAGAGATAGAGATAGAGATAGAGATAGAGATAGAGATAGAGATAGAGATAGAGATAGAGATAGAGATAGAGATAGAGATAGAGATAGAGATAGAGATAGAGATAGAGATAGAGATAGAGATAGAGATAGAGATAGAGATAGAGATAGAGATAGAGATAGAGATAGAGATAGAGATAGAGATAGAGATAGAGATAGAGATAGAGATAGAGATAGAGATAGAGATAGAGATAGAGATAGAGATAGAGATAGAGATAGAGATAGAGATAGAGATAGAGATAGAGATAGAGATAGAGATAGAGATAGAGATAGAGATAGAGATAGAGATAGAGATAGAGATAGAGATAGAGATAGAGATAGAGATAGAGATAGAGATAGAGATAGAGATAGAGATAGAGATAGAGATAGAGATAGAGATAGAGATAGAGATAGAGATAGAGATAGAGATAGAGATAGAGATAGAGATAGAGATAGAGATAGAGATAGAGATAGAGATAGAGATAGAGATAGAGATAGAGATAGAGATAGAGATAGAGATAGAGATAGAGATAGAGATAGAGATAGAGATAGAGATAGAGATAGAGATAGAGATAGAGATAGAGATAGAGATAGAGATAGAGATAGAGATAGAGATAGAGATAGAGATAGAGATAGAGATAGAGATAGAGATAGAGATAGAGATAGAGATAGAGATAGAGATAGAGATAGAGATAGAGATAGAGATAGAGATAGAGATAGAGATAGAGATAGAGATAGAGATAGAGATAGAGATAGAGATAGAGATAGAGATAGAGATAGAGATAGAGATAGAGATAGAGATAGAGATAGAGATAGAGATAGAGATAGAGATAGAGATAGAGATAGAGATAGAGATAGAGATAGAGATAGAGATAGAGATAGAGATAGAGATAGAGATAGAGATAGAGATAGAGATAGAGATAGAGATAGAGATAGAGATAGAGATAGAGATAGAGATAGAGATAGAGATAGAGATAGAGATAGAGATAGAGATAGAGATAGAGATAGAGATAGAGATAGAGATAGAGATAGAGATAGAGATAGAGATAGAGATAGAGATAGAGATAGAGATAGAGATAGAGATAGAGATAGAGATAGAGATAGAGATAGAGATAGAGATAGAGATAGAGATAGAGATAGAGATAGAGATAGAGATAGAGATAGAGATAGAGATAGAGATAGAGATAGAGATAGAGATAGAGATAGAGATAGAGATAGAGATAGAGATAGAGATAGAGATAGAGATAGAGATAGAGATAGAGATAGAGATAGAGATAGAGATAGAGATAGAGATAGAGATAGAGATAGAGATAGAGATAGAGATAGAGATAGAGATAGAGATAGAGATAGAGATAGAGATAGAGATAGAGATAGAGATAGAGATAGAGATAGAGATAGAGATAGAGATAGAGATAGAGATAGAGATAGAGATAGAGATAGAGATAGAGATAGAGATAGAGATAGAGATAGAGATAGAGATAGAGATAGAGATAGAGATAGAGATAGAGATAGAGATAGAGATAGAGATAGAGATAGAGATAGAGATAGAGATAGAGATAGAGATAGAGATAGAGATAGAGATAGAGATAGAGATAGAGATAGAGATAGAGATAGAGATAGAGATAGAGATAGAGATAGAGATAGAGATAGAGATAGAGATAGAGATAGAGATAGAGATAGAGATAGAGATAGAGATAGAGATAGAGATAGAGATAGAGATAGATATATTAGTTTAAGCTTTCGTTGTACTAATGGCTATGCCACATCACCTTTATGCCACATGTCTTTTATTCAAGTGCTCCCTATCTTCGTGCCCTCTATCCATATGCCCCTCTATCCCCGTGCTCGTATTGTCATGCCCCCTTGTCCCCGTGCCCCCTATCTATATGCCCCTTTACCCCCGTGCCTCTCTATCTCCATGCCCCTATCCCATGCCTCTCTATCTCCATGCCCCTTCAATTTTACTTTGTTCCATTTATAACTTTAGTTAAACTTGAACTCTACTCTATTTTTAAGCGGAACTAAAGATAGACTTTGCAGAATTGACTTCCTCATCAATGGAACCGTCAAGTGCAACCATTGCTGCCTATTCAATTATTATACAGAGACGAGTTTACACACCGGTTGTACCAACGGACTTCACAAAAATATCCTTGCAATAAAAAAATTGTTGTAATAGCAATATTATTTTTGTACCTTTTATCCCCGTGCCCTGTTTTTGCCGAGAAAAAGTTGTGGTGCAATTGCCAGTGACGGTGCAACTGCCAGGGACATGTAGTTAACATCTAGTAAAGAGTTTTAGGTGATTTTACTTTATTCCATTTAGAACTTTGGTTAAACTTGTACTCTACTTTCTTTTTTAGGTGGAACTAAAGATGGGCTTTGCGGAATTGTCCCACCCACCCATGGAACCATTGAGTTTGACCACCACCACCGCTGAGCAATATTCTATTATTATATAGATATATACGAGTATACTATCTGTTGTACCAACGGGATTATGCCCTCCATCCCCTATCCCCATGCCCCCTATCCTTGTACCTTCTTTTTGCCGAGAGAAAGTTGTGGTGGAATTGCCAGTGATGATGCAACTGCCAGTGCCATGTTGTTATCATCTAGTAAAGAGTTGTAGGTGATTTTACTTTAATTTGTTTATAACTTAAGTCAAACTTGTACTCTACTCTCTTTTTAAGTGGAACTAAAGATGGGCTTTGCGGAATCGTCTTCTCCACCCATGGAACCGTTGAGTTCGTTCACCGTCGCATGATATTCAATTATTATATAAGATACGATTTTATGCAACCGTCGTACCGATGAGATTATGCTTCCACCTCCTAATCTTGTGCCCCCCTATCTCCATGAGTTGTGGTGCAATTGTCAATGACGGTGCAATTACCAATGACGGTGCAACTACCAGTGACATGTCGTTAACATCTAGTAAAGAGTTGTAGGTGATTTTACTTTAATTCGTTTATAACCTTAGTCAAACTTAGACTCTACTCTCATTTTTAGGTGGAATTGAAAATGGGCCTTGTGGAATTGTCCTCCTCACTTACAAAAATGTTGAGTTTGACTGCTACCACCATGCAATACTCTATTATTATTATTATTATTATTCTTATATATATATATATATATATATATATATATATATATATATATCTCTATATATCTCTATATAATAATTAAATATTAGGTGGCGGTCAAACTCAACGGTTCCATGGGTAGGGGAGATGATTCCGCAAAGCCCTTCTTTAGTTCCACCTAAAAAAGAAAGTAGAATACAAGTTTAACCAATGTTTTAAATGGAATAAAGTAAAATCACCTAATACTCTTTACTAGATGTTAATAACATGTCTCTGGCAGTTGCACCGTCACTGGCAATTGCACCACAACTTTCTCTCGACAAAAAGAGGGCACGGGTATAGGGGGCAGAGGGATAGAAGGTACAAAAATAATATTGCTATTACAACAATTTGTTTATTGCAAGGATATTTTTGTTAAATCCATTGATACAACAAGTGCAAAAACTTGTATATAATAACATAATATTGTGCGGTGGTGGCAGTCACACTTGACGGTTCAATAGGTGGGGAGGACAATTCCACAAAATCCATCTTTAGTTCCACCTAAAAAATAGAGTAGAGTTCAAGTTTAACTAAAGTTATAAATGGAATAAAGTAAAATTTGGAAGGCACGGGATAGGAAGCCACGGGAATAGGAAGGCACGAGAATAGGAGGGCACAGGGATAGGGGAGCATGGGATATGAGGCATATGGATAGGGGGGCGCGGAGATAGGAGACACATGAATAGGAGGTGAGAGCATAATCTTGTTGGTACAACGGGTGCGTAAACTAGTCTATAAAATAACAGAATATTGTGCGATGGTGGTTGCACTTGATGGTTTCATAGGTGATGAGGTCGATTCTGCAAAGTCCATCTTTAGTTATAGTTAGAAACATAATAGAATTCAAGTTTAATTAAAGATATAAATGGAAAAAAATAAAATTTGAGAGGAATGTGGATAGGGGCACAGGGATAGGAGGTCACGGGGATAGGGGGTGGGGGCATAATCCCGTCAATACAACGAGTAGTATACTAGTATATATGTATATATGTATATACATTCACATATATATATATATATATATATATATATATATATATATATACTAGTATACTACCCGTT